>OW240915.1:166807305-166820569 GCA_933207985.1 Pelobates cultripes | reverse complement strand
AACAGGAACTGAACACTGAGTGTGCACTTCCTGTTAGTCCGGCCGGGTACAGGAGACAGCTGCTCCCTGTACCCGCCGGCTATGCAGGGCTCGGCCACGCTACAGGGAGGGAGCTGACAGGTGGGAGCTCCCTCCTGTCAGCCTCTCCTCAGGCTGCGCCCGGGCGGTGCGGTCCGCCCTCATGGAAGCACCGCCCGGGCAATGCTGCAGCCGCCTGAGGCTCAATACAGAGCGCTCGGGCGGCTGCAGCATATGGGGGGCAGGGGGGGCTGATCATGGCACCCCCCACCCGGCTGGCACCCGGGGCGGACCGCCCCCCCCCGCCCCCCCCTTAGTACGCCACTGGGATTAGTATTCCTTATCATGCTCCAAGTCGGCTAGAATTTCTTCAATCACTTTATTGGTGTATCTCCTGATACCAGTGCTGTTGACTGACTCTCCTCTCCATCTCTCATACTAGTACTTGCTGCTGCTGCTACCTTTCTTCCATGAATATGAAATTGTTTACTACATGTATCAGTAGTGTTTTGGGGGCACACCTGCTTTACTGCTCCTCTACCTCATAAGGGCGCTGCTGCTACTCAATTGCTTCAGTAAGCCGTCTACAGTTACATCATTTTGCTATTTCATGACAAAAAGTTTTGGCATGAAAGTTTTAAGACATGGAGATGAGTATTGCTTTACTCTTCCTTACTGTCTGCCAATAGCAGCAAGGAATAACCAGAATAGAAAAAAACTGTACATACAGTGACCCCAGCCAATCCCTCTCCAGATCCCAGTATGAACATAAGCATCACCCCCAAACTTTCCACTTCCTATGGAGATGCAACAAAATAACAGATAAGTAAACAACCCAAAAAGAGACAACATGAACAGTTCATAAACAGCAACCAAGTCCAGAGAAAAAGGAAATAAATCTTCCAGAATACAAAAGAAACGTCAAACTCAAGATGCACTAAACAATGGCAAACACAGGAACTAATCAGTGATCATATCTGAATCACGCTGCAAAGATCAGAGGCCCAATGGTTAAAATAGCAATACAAATATTGGAGAATAAGCAAGCAAACAGTCCTACACCAGAAATGCAAACACCATGAACACATAAAGCAATAACCTAACAATACATAGCATAATAGAAAAACAGCAAGAAAACCACCCATACATATCACTACCTACTGTACCGTAGACACAGAAGAAGGAGTTGGACACAGAAGAGAGTCTCCTCCTCTGAATCTACAAGCAAACCCAGAAACTCAAATCTCCTTGATGGCGTCAGGCACAACCTTTCCTAATTGATGAGAACACCAAACCAAGACAGGAGATCTATTGTCCTTTGCAAGTGCCAGTATATTAATCCTGGGTCATCACCAGAATGCGATCCAGATAATCGATCATCCACATGCGCCAACTACACGACCAAGCCATGATTGGGCGTAGATGTTTGGTGAAGCACAAAGGCGGTGATGAGAGTCCAAAGAGAAGACACGTGAAATGCCAAATATTGACCTTCCAAAGATAACAAAGCTTACATTTTTCAAATCTAGTTTTGCCAACCAATCGTTTTGAAGAAGCAGGTCTCATAAAAGATGTTTGCCCTACGTCTTGAAATGGCGATAACTAGTGATGTCGCGAACATAATATTTTCGGTTCGCGAATGGCGAACGCGAACTTCCGCAAATGTTCGCGAACCGGTGAACCGGGCGAACCGCCATAGACTTCAATAGGCAGTCGGATTTTAAAACCCACAGGGACTCTTTCTGGCCACAATAGTGATGGAAAAGTTGTTTCAAGGGGACTAACACCTGGACTGTGGCATGCCTGAGGGGGATCCATGGCAAAACTCCCATGGAAAATTACATAGTTGATGCAGAGTCTGGTTTTAATCCATAAAGGGCAGAAATCACCTAACATTCCTAAAATGTTTGGAATAACGTGCTTTAAAACATCAGGTATAATGTTGTATCGATCAGGTAGTGTAAGGGTTACGCCCGCTTCACAGTGACAGACCAAACTCCCCGTTTAACGCACCGCAAACAACCGCAAACAGTCCATTTGCACAACCACAAACTCCCCATTTGCACAAGGTTGGATACCAAGCTAGCCATGTCCGGTTCCTTGTCCTCACTGATGTCATTGAAGGTCTCTTCCTCCACCCAGCCACGTACAACACCAAGGGTCCCCAAAAGGTGACAACAAGCCCCCTGGGAAGCCTGCTGTGTTTGGTCTTCCACCTCCTCAAAGCCACCTTCCTCCTCTGACTCCTCTTCTTCAGACTCCTCTCTCTGCATTGCCTCTCTCTGCGTTATTATAAGGTGTGTTAAGTAGTACTATTCCTATCAGTTTAATCCCTGTTACGTCCCCTATCAGAGGACGTGTATATGGCATCGATTTTAGGAACCGGGAGATGGAAAAAGATGCTTGGTCGGTCCTCCTACTTCAAATTTGGGCACTGCATGTGCAATCTAATGTGCCACCGGATATGAGTGGTGGCACTGGGCAAGTGGGCACAGTATACGCTGTGAGCCTGACACACACGCTGGCAGACAACTAACTGCTATTCAATCTATTACAGTCAAAATTTTATTTTTATTTTTTAAATGTACACTACTGTTACACCAGATATGAGTTGCACTGGTGTGACACTGTGCCCTGGCAGGCCCTGAAACGCACACGCATGAAGGAAACTGACTGCTATTATATTACAGTCCAAAAAGTTTTGTTTTTTTAAAATGCAAGATATTGGGACACCAGTGAGTGAGTGGTGGCACTGGGCAGGCCCTGAAACGCACACTCGTGAAGGAAACTGACTGCTATTATATTACAGTCAAAAAAGTTTTGTTTTTTTTAAATGTAAGCTATTGTGACACCAGTGAGTGAGTGGTGGCACTGGGCAGGCCCTGAAACGCACACTCGTGAAGGAAACTTACTGCTATTATATTACAGTCCAAAAAGTTTTTTTATATTTTTAAATGCAAGCTATTGGGACACCAGTGAGTGAGTGGTGGCACTGGGCAGGCCCTGAAACACACACTAGTGAAGGAAACTGACTGCTATTATATTACAGTCCAAAAAGTTTTTTGTTTTTTTTAAATGCAACCTATTGGGACACCAGTGAGTGAGTGGTGGCACTGGGCAGGGTCTGCTGCTGATTGGCTGGAATGTGTCTGCTGATTGTGAGGTACAGGGTCAAAGTTTACTCAATGATGACCAATAGGGGGCGGACTGAACAGCGCATATGTTCGCCGTCCGTGGCGAACGCGAACAAGTGATGTTCGCCAGGAACTATTCGCCAGCGAACAGTTCGGGACATCACTAGCGATAACGCTTTAGGGCATTGAGAGCCTCTAGGTTAATGACTGGGCACATTTGACTACCGTTTCTTTCCACCAGGATAATGTTGCTGATGACACTGCTTTCTGAAGCTGGAGCCAACTTCATAAGGCAGGAGACATGAGCAGGGGAGTGCTGTCTGGAGCACCATTGCTAATCTCGCAAGACACATGAAATCTGTGAGCGAACACTGCCTAAATTCAGTCTGAAAAACTCTGAATTTTGACCAAATTAGGACCGAAAGTGGGCTGAATTGTGGACCGACTGAGAGTTGAAAAATGAGAACAGCCCAGAATGTCCAAAAACACCTAGGACAGCAGGAAAAAGGGTTTAAGCATGGAAAGGCTGCACAGAAATGTAAAAACCAGGCCCGAGACAAAGGGGAAAAATGGGAAATACAATTCCCGAAAAGGCAACCAAGAAGAGAACAGGAAACAAGGTGAAAGTACTTGCCAGAGAACAGAAATTCCCAGGGAAAAGGGCTAGAGTCAACAAGGAGGGGCAAATCCCCAAAAGATGGTCTGGGCACCCTGGGAACAAGGTAAGAATATTAGACCCACACAATACAGAGCATAGAAACACCAAATAACGGTAAATAAAGCAGAGACAAAATTAAAGGTACTGTGTCTGTGGAGCAACAAAGAAAATTAAGGTTTGAGGTGGTGCTAATCCTTATACTGGGATTTGAATAAGGATTGACATGTGGTCACTGTATGTACTATTTTTTTTTTATATTCTGTTTATTCTGTGCTGCTATTGGTGGACAGTAAGGAAGGATAAAGCAATATGAGTCTCTGTGTCTTTTAGTAAAATTACATTTTGCAGGATCCAACTTCTTTTTCTAATAGAATGCACTGACATTCTACTTTTTACGTTTTGAACATTATACAGGCATTATCTTACTAGGTTGTGAGCTAAACATACCTTTCCAATCATCTTTTGTAGGTAAATGTCCCCTTTACAGCCTTCTTCTTATTAAAAACACATACTTAGCAGCATTCTTGTGGTGCTAATTACTTTATTAGAAAGTATTAATGTTTAAATTTAGATGAAATTGGAATGGAAAATGCATGTATTTCACACACACAACACAAAATGGTGTTTATATTATTATTTTTTTTACAATTTTATGTTCCTGCAAAAAAGATGAAAACAAAGCTCTACTTCCCTAAACTGACAATATGTTTTTTACTCCTTCTACCATTAAAGAATAATAATAAAATAAGAACTAAATCAAAAGATAGAAAATACATCCTCAGTGTTTAATACTACTGAAATAGATTAATTACCTAAAACATTTTAACCAGCTACCATTACCCAATGCTGTTAATTCACTGTCTCATTGTTCAATTTTAGGTTCCTGCAAAACAATTAAGAAAATACTGCAGTGCTTTACAGAGCTAAGAGGCAGGCAGGAAGCTCTATCCTATATTGACACTACTTAACTGTCTTCTGGACTTCCTGTACTTCAGTAGATAAATGTAGAGATCACTTTTACTTTTCCGCTTACCCACTTAGCACGTTTCTGCTTGACAAACATCTGTCCATCTATCTATCTATCTATCTATCTATCTTTACAGTCTATAGTAAATTGATAAAACTCGGTAAAGACCTCTTAGTAGGTCAAAACGTTGCTTTGCCTTTTTGATCAAATAAATCTGCTTGTGGCTTTAATTCCGTAAGAGCCTGAAGATTTTTCTTGTTCTCTGTTATACTTGTTTTGGATTTGCTGGTCCTGCTTTAGTGCACCCGGTTTAAAGTGGATTTGAGTACGGTTCCTCTTTTCTGTTTGATAGTCTATAGTAGTCCATCTTGACAGCAATAGGGAGGGTGGAATATTGACAAAATGATAAGGGTGAAAGAAATTATGCCTGGCAGGTAGATTAACAGGTAGTTATATGGGGTTCTATGAAGGATATATTGAGGTTATTTCACAAGACACAGTAGTGGAAGTAAGAATACTCTGAGAACAATACCACAATATAACTGGAAGACACAAAGGGATGAAAGACACATGAATTACAGACACAGAAGTATGACAGAAACAAGAGAACATTGAGAGACAAGAAAGGTACTGATTACTAACAAAAAAAAAAAGCTAGTGGTGAAGTAATAAGGCTCATAAACCAAAGAACATGGGTTCAATCCCCACCTGTGCCTAAGTGGACATGAAAAAAAAATCTGCTTTGTACTTACCTCAACAACACCTTATTTATGCATACCGTATATAAAATCAAAGGATTCTTCACCGTTCCAGTAACAGAAAGATTAAAAAAAGTGCCTTTTTCATCCAAGAAACTGAAATGGGACAAGATCATCTACTCACAGGCTCTGAAAACTAAACCAGGTGATGCTGACAAAGGTCAGAGAAAAGGCAGTGTTTACATTGCCCCCTAGAAACTCCTTCAGTGGCCACTCCTCAGATGGCCACTGGAGGCGCTTCCTGGGGCAGTGCTGCACAGTAGCACTGCTGTTCAGCATCTCCACGCTCTACATGGAAACGCTGCATTTTTCCTCATAGAGATGTATTGATTTAATGATGAGGTGCTGATTGGCCCAAAAGGCATTTAGCCCTGCCCCATCCCAACTCCTTGCCTATTTCAGCCAGTCAGATGCTTTCCGTATAGTATGCATTGTATTGGCTTAAAATCTTAAATTCTGATAATGTCACCAAGGAGGCCGGAGCAGGCAACCTAAATAAAGGTTTTAACACTGTAGGGTCAGGAATACACCCTATAGTGTTCCTTTAAGCACAGCTCTTTTTTAATAAAAAACTACCACAACAAGAGGACATAGTCTTAAATTAGAGGGGTGATGGTTTAAAAATTGTATCATGAAGATGTACTTTACTGAGAGGGTAGTGGTTGCATGAAATAGCCTTCCAGCTGAAATAAAAGAGGTTAACACAGTGAGGGAGTTTAAGCAGGTATGGGATAGGATTAAAGATATCCTAGATACAAGTTAAGGCCAAGGACTAATGAAAGCATTTAGAAAATTAGGCAGACTAGATGGGCCGAATGCTTCACATATCTGCTTCACATTCTGTTTCTATGTTTTTACTTACATGTCCCTTAAGCTGATCAGGAGCATCCAGTTAGGAGAACGCTGCTCACAGTCAGAGATTGAATTAACCCCTTAAGGACACATGATATGTGTGACATGTCATGATTCCCTTTTATTCTAGAAGTTTGGTCCTTAAGGGGTTAGAGATCCCCTAAAAGATGCGATGGGAGCATCTACTCACTTCTGGATCAGATTGGTCCACTTCAGTTCAGCTTTGCTGTTCACACACATTTTGTGGTCTTAGGCATGATGTGAGCCAATCAAATTATACATATTAGAAATAGTCCCATTTACTGTGCCTTATCATGGTTTTTATTTCCAGTACTCTTTAGTGCATTCCTTTGTCATTGTTGTATTTTGGGTATTGACCTTGGCATAGTTCGTGATCCTGATTTTCTCTGTAACCTTTTCTGACTTGCTTACCTATTCTATTTATGTACTGTGTATCTGACTCTGACTAGATCTTTATTTTTTTTATTTTTTTGCTGTCTTTTTGTTATCCTGCTTAGGGTTGTATTTGACTAAGTTTCCTCTCTTTTATATAGTAAAACCTGCCAATCTAAGGACCAGGATTAAAATAATACTTATAAAATTATTTATCTTCTTTTAGTGTTGTAGATTAGGCGTAACACATACTGGTTTCCCCTTTGGCATGAAGTGGGTTAAATATAATATGCACATGTTACGTTTAATACATAAATTTTACATTTCTGCTAGCAAATGCAACTTCTAAAAACACCAAACTTTTATGCCTGTGTTGTGAGTAAAGCATGGCAGATTTGCAGGCCACATATACAGTAACATAACGTCTGGTATGAAGGAACATATTGCAGTCTGCTAATGACAATTCTTTTTCTGTTTTTCTTTTTTTGCAATATTAACTCATGTTGCGAGCTATGACAACAGATTTTTTCTATATTGTTTTGGCTCATTGCTGCTTCCTTTGCAGGTGGTGGGAAGTGTTTGTTATTTCACGAATGAGTTGTAAGTTCTTAATTTAGTTTTTTATTGATTTTCTAGTTCTTTGCCAGCTCTTTCATATTGTAGGAAAATGAAAAGCAATTGATTTTTGGTACAGTCCTTTTTTTTTCTTAATACCATTTTTCTTTCTTTGAAATGAAAAAAGTTGCAATATAATACATGCATTTTCAGACATTATAGCTGTGAAAGGTTGTTAAAGATTAAGTAGGATTGGGTATGTACAAAGATCTCCATAGTCAGATTTGTTTGGTCCATTATAAGATTACTACATCAAACAGCATAATCTAATTACTAAAAAAAATACCTCTTTTAAAATGCATTTTTTTTTTTCATGACGGAGTGAGATGTTTCTATGTCTTATCTAGAATTGCTTGTGCCATCCACAATGATGCAGTTATTAACCAAAAAAGATTTGACACTAGATTAACTATCTTTTAGGGTCTTGGCTGCCCCAGATCTTTGGTAAACAATTGAAGATTATGCTAGCTTTAGTGTACTAATAATCTTAATTTTAATAAGGACAGGAGGCGAGTATTTTGCATAATTCTCTTTACTAAACTCCATAGCAGTAAAGAAAAGGATAATAAGAACCAATCAAAAAACAGTAGGAAGTACTGTTGCGGGACACAAAGAGATCCAGATGGAAGGGTACTCTCATTCGCGAGAGGACAGTGAATATCTCTGAGTCCAGCATCCAATCGCTGCTGTCTCTCCAATGGCGAAAGAACCAGTCAGCTGTGAGATTCGTCTCCCCTGGTAGGTATTCCGCCTTGAGGGAAATGTTGCGTGGAAGGCAGAAGTTGAACACTTCTTTCGTGAGTTCGGATAGTCGGATAGTCAGATAGTCGTGAGCGAGCTCCACCTAGGCGATTGGCATAGCGGACGGCCGAGATGTTGTCCATCCTGAGGAGAATGCAACAATCGGATTTGATCTTGGCTGTCGGGAGGCGGAGTGTGCTTGAGACTGAGTCGATTTCAAACCCCAGGAATTGTATGGTTTGGGACGGAGTTATATAATGTAGCGAATTCCTCTTGCGCGCAGATGAGTAACCACCGGCTTCAGTAGTTTGGTGACACACTATGGGGCCGAACTAAGGGCCGAAAGGGAGGCAAGTGAATTGCCATGGTCAATCGTACCACATGAAGCAGAGAAAACGTCTGCTGTTAGCGTGAACTGGTACTGAAAGGTAGGCGTCTTTGAGGTCCAATCTAGTGAACCAATCGCTGGAACCTACCCTTCCAGGTAGAAGGGTTGAGGTCTTGAGGATCGGGGGCCTGATGGCCAGAAACGGCTGGCAGCACGGCCCCTGTGGCGGCCAGCTCATCCAAAAACACCCCTGGAGGGGTATTGTCTGAAGACCTTCCTCATTGATGTTTGAGCTTTACTTAGTGGGGTTAAGACGTTCACATGGCGATTCAACTCCTTTAGGAATGGGTCTCCAAATAATTTGCCCTGTGCCAGAGGTCAAAGTTCTTTGGTGCCTGATTCCACTAACTTCCCTTCTATGTGGAGAAGTGCTGCCTTACGCCTCTCAGATGAGAAGGCCACATTTGCGTTTCCAAGGAAACAGAAACTGCGTTGAGCCCATTTGTGGATATCGTGAGCCCATTTCCTGACCATGTCGGCATCAAACTGGTCTGCTCGTTGGAAGGCATCGTCTGCCAGGTACATGATGCGGGAGAGGGGTCCGGAGGTATCTAGTAGCTTGTCTTGGACTCCTTTGAACCCCCTCTCCACCCCGCGGCGGGGGTTGTGACCACCTCTACTCATGACGGTAGTGATTACCTGGTCAAATTCAGGTGCCAGGGCTACTTTATCTAGGGAAGGGCGGGGGCATTCCGACTTCAGTCGGTTGCGGACTACCTTGTCCATAGGTTTAAGCAGCCATAGGTGCATAAACTTAGCAAGGTGTTCCGGAGGTGTCCAGTCTGTCGAGCGAGGGTGCCTGATGTTACATGGGTCAAAGAGTGTCTGGCCCATAGGGTCCAGAATAGCCTCGTCCTGTGTCAGGGAGGAGTCCCCCGTCCCTTGCCATTCAGCAGCGAATGAATCTGAATCCCCTGTATGAAAGGGTTTAGATTCTGAGCCCAGGCGTCGTCATCGGATTGAGATGCGTTAGCTTGCCATTCATCCAGTATGGCCATAGTGTCATCAATATCTTCCTCCTCCTCTGAGGAGAACACTTGGAGAGGGGCAGGGGTGACGGCGGCCGCCATTTTGCTTTTCTTAGCGGGGTGTTTGCCCTTGCTCGGTTTGGGGTCCTTCTCCCCTTTCCAGTGGCGTTTGCTAACCTGGGTGTTGTCCTTGGTTTGGGTTTCAGAGTCCTCAGACTCAGTATCGTGGCATGTGCGGCATGGATTGGATGGCCTGGCATGTTCAGGTTGAGTAGTCATCATGTGGGATAGGCAGGGGTGTACATAGAGCATTTGGCACCCGGGGAGGATCCTGTGCTTGGCACCCCCCCCCACCCCCAAATTTTTTTTTTACAATTTGTAAACTTTGCAAAACCGCTGTCAGCCCCTCCTACAAAACCCTTGTCCTGCCCCTTCTACAAATCCTGTACTGCCCCGTCTACAAAACCCCCGCAACCCCCTTCCACAAATCCCCTGCTTATCCCCCCTTATAAAGACTCCTGTCCCAATACAAAACCCTCGCCCCCTTCTACAAAATCCCTGCAGCCCCACACACACATTTACAGGCAGACAGTCACACACTCAGTTACAGACAGACAGTCACACACTCAGTTACAGGCAGACAGTCACACACAGTCACAGGCAGACTGTCACACATACACTTTTCCTCCATGCGGCCAGTTTATCAGCTGTTTGCTTGTGTGAGCTGTACTAGCCGCATGGCATCCTATCTACCATGGGGCACTGTGCGGCCACAGCTCACACAGCCCCCTCCAGCCAGGGCCGGTGCAAGGATTTTTGCCGCCCTAGGCAAAAGTAAAGTTTGCCGCCCCCCCATGTGACATCACAATGCCCGACCCATATGATTTGCCATATTAACTAACGCCAGTGCTGCAGTGCCGCCGTGTTTACATTAAAAGGCCTGCAGGGACAGGCTATAGACACCAGAACCACTACATTAAGCTGAAGTGGTTCTGGGGACTATAGTGTTTCTTTAATGTGAGGTAAATTAGAGCTTAGTGCCACCAATAATATACTAGATTGCCTACTTACAACCAGATGAGGATGATGATGGGCTCTAGCTGCAGTCTGGCTCCACTGGTCTGGTGCAGAACAGGCTCTCTGGAGGCGGTTTGTAAATGTGGTCACAAAAATCAATGTTCTGGGAGAACGGGAAGCAGCTCCATTTTTTGTGGGTCCTTTACACAGCTCAAGGTCTGGGTCCCAGGGTCCACCTTCATGTTCCACCAATGAGTTTGTTCACAGGGGGTGGAGTGTGTAGGGGATGTCCTGATATGTGTGTAAGGAATGCATTGTTTGAAATTGTGTTTGTATGTGTAAGGGCTGCAAGGTGTGTTTCTGTGTATGTACGGGATGCATTGAATGTGTGAAAGGGGTGCATTGAGTGTGTGTAATGAATGCATTGTGTGTTCCTGTGTGTGTAAGGGATGCATTGTGTGTAACGGTTGCATTGCTTGTGTATGTGTGTCTGTGTGTGTAATGCATTGTGTGTTTTTCTGTGTGCAAGGGGTGCATTGTGTGTATGTGTGTGTGTGTGTGATGAATGTCAATCTCTCCCCCCCAATTTCCTCCTCCTCCCAATTTGTATTTCTTCCTCCCAATTTGTTTGTCTTTCCCCCCCTCCTCCCAATTTGTCTTTCTTCCCCCCTCCTCCCAATTTGTCTTTCTCTCTCCCCTCTTTCTCCTCTCCTAATTTGTCTTTCTCCCCCTCCTCCTCTCTTTCCCCCTTCCTCCTAATTTCTTTCTCCCCCCCTCCTCCTAATTTCTTCCCCCTCCTCCTAATTTCTTTCCCCCTCCTCCTAATTTCTTTCTCCCCCTCCTCCTAATTTCTTTCTCCCCTCCTAATTTCTTTCTCCCCCCTCCTCCTAATTTCTTTCTCCCCCCTCCTCCTAATTTGTTTCTCCCCCTCCTCCTCTAATTTCTTTCTCCACCTCCCTAATTTCTTTCTCCACCCCCCTCCTAATTTCTTTCTCCCCTCCCCCCTACCTCTGCTGTAGCGTGGCTGAGCCCAGTATAGTCCGCGGGTACAGGGAGCTTTTGTTTCCTGTACCCGGCCGGACTAAAAGGAAGTGCACACTCAGTGTGCACTTCCTGTTAGTCCGGCCGGGTACAGGAGACAGATGCTCCCTGTACCCGCGGACTATACTGGGCTCGGCCACGCTACAGTGAGGGAGTGACAGGAGGGAGTGCTGAGCACTTCCCTCCTGTCAGCCCCTCTCCTCAGGCTGCGCCCGGGCGGTGCGCCCTCATGGACGCACCAGCCCAGGAAAGCTGCAGCCGCCTGAGGCTCTCTACAGAGCGCTCGGGCAGCTGCAGCATGGGGGGGCCAACGCTCCTGGTCATGGCACCCCCCACGCTGGTGGCACCCGGGGCGGACCGCCCCCTCTGCCCCCCCCCTTAGTACACCACTGGGGATAGGGCCTTCTCCATAGAAGCGGCCACCGCTGCATTAACCATGGACTGAAAGTCCACTGGAGTAGGCTGAGATTCTTCCATAATGTAGGCAAGAACTTGGCACTGATAAGAGGGCAGTTGAGGCAGGTGTCAATAGTAGGAGAGGATCCTACAGTAGTCGTGGTACCAGCAGTACCAGGTATAACCCCAGCAGGGTAATGTCCGAGAATAGTACCAGCAGTACTAATGACCCCAGCAGGGTAGAATAGCTCAGGATATAGAAAATTCCAGTGAGAGAGTTCTCTGGAATGATAGGTAGGGAGTCCCTCTATCCACCAGATAAATTACATTATTAAGATAAAATATAACTTTTATTATCAAATTAAAAATAAAAAAACAGTATGTGTATAAAAATAAATAAATAAAATTCAGGCAGGTGTATCAATAAATCCACTGGTGTGTCTGAAAATATTATAAATTGTCTATAAATGTATAAGACAAAATTGTATCAGCCAGTGGATGAAAAAAATATCCACTCAGGGAAGCAACAAATATAATGGAAACAAGCTTGTAATATAGTGAGCCACTCACAAGGCAACTAATTGTACATAAAGTGCCTAAATAGTCTGCTATCGTTGACATAAATAGTTGCAAAAATATAAAGAATGCTTGGGATGTAAGTATAGGCTATCTAGACCAGAGGAGAGCCCCAGATGACCCAGCAAAGTTAAAGAATGGCATGTGGGAAAAGAAAAAGGTCCCCTATAATCACCATTAGGAAACCGAAACACCCCTCCCCTCTGAACAGCAACTCCCAAAGCCCGATACCACCCCCCACTGCAATCACATCTGTGGGTTAAATCAAAATGGTCCGAACGGCTATGAGAGGAAAGAATAGCTCAGGAACAATAAGTACCAGCAGTACTGTATATATATATATCACCCCAGCAGGGTCTAAATAATGTATTGGGATTTTAGTCTGGGCAGCACCCAGTATGCAGAGATTACAACAGTAGAGCTCTGATAGGCAGCACCTTTATGGGGCCTCACCCCAGAGTGCACAGGGTATTGAGCCCTATAGTGCACATATACCATAGCAGTAGCAGAGACTTTCTGTGGGGACCCCTGCCTGGATGAGGATAATGAGAGTGGAAAGTTGAATCTGAAACAGTAAGGGGATATAAGTGACCAACTGGGTTGTGGTACAGATAAATAAACATAAGGTAGATATGCAAACAAGGCTATAAAGAAGAAATGCTTACCTTGGTGGTTGTAATGAATGTAGTACCGGCAAAAGGCACTGTGCAGAGGAGAAATGCAGATGTAGACCTCCAGAACT
>OW240915.1:166795186-166807205 GCA_933207985.1 Pelobates cultripes | reverse complement strand
GAGGCAGACCGAGTGGGTGATGCCACAAGATGGCGGCCGCGGGTATCGCGAGCCGCAAGATCCAAGATGGCCGCTGCCACACTGAAAGTGTGGGAGATAGATCTGGCCGTCGGCCGGTCCGTGTAAACACGTGGTTAGGCGGCCGGGAGGGGATAGGGCCCTGCAGGCACTAAATCCCAAGCAGTAGAGGGGAAAAAAACGGCGGAATCGCCCGGCAGAAAGCTAAACTGGAGGGGGAAAGGCAGAGTGTCTGAGGAAGGCTGTGCACAGTCTGAGGAAGGCTGTGGTGAAGGGAGCCCCAGAAAGTATCCTGAGTAGGATAGAGATTATAAGGGGTAGGAAAGGAGTGAAAGATGAACAATAAAAGCGTAATAAAAGCATACAATATAATACAAGGAATATAAGATATAATAAATACCAGAAAACATGAATAAATATAAGGAGCTCAATATTCTGACCTGTCTGCTGATGGAGGAGGAGCCTGTTCACTGGGAATACTTTACCTCCTACTGTCTTTTGATTGGTTCTTATTATCCTTTTCTTTACTGCTATGGAGTTTAGTAAAGAGAGTTATGCAAAATACGAAGCCTTCTGTCATGTAATAAAATTCTGTCAAAATAATTAAAAAAAACTTTACCCAGCAGTGTCAACATGGCCACATAGCATTGAATTCCTTCATCAGCTTTTATAGCCTTTTTGCTGAATGTATGTCTGATATTATAACTATCCGTTCAGGTATGCTTATCTGATAACATTTCTTAATTAACACATTTAGGATCCTCTTTGTCCTCACCCACATGAAAGTGAAATGACTCACATCACATCTGAACCAGACACGTTGAGAAAAGTATATGCTTGTACCATTTTTGATTTGTCTGAATGTCCTGCTATGCTGTCCTATTCTATCTAGAATTTCAGCCACGTGTTAGCAATGTCCTCATCATAGGCAAGCAGTTCTATGCGCCATACATTTTTAGTCATGATTTGTCAGTGATCTTACTTCTGCCACCATGTAGAATATAATATGCACATTTTAAATTTAATACATACATCTTACATTTCTGCTAGCAAATGCAACTTCTAAAACCAGCAAATTTTTATGCCTTTTACGCTCAAGCAGTCACCAGATAAACTTTATGATGAACTGATGTATGGTCATGACTTCCAGTGAGCCAAACTGTCTGCTTTTTGGATTTACTATCCTTTTCCTACTTCTTTTTTCTGCCCTTATGTCACCACAGATGTATGTATAAGTGCAACACATATATATTCTATAGGCTGGCAACATGGAACATGTCTTTATAATTTATGTATTTATTTGTATTAGATATTTATTTTGTTTATTCATTTCATATACTTTTTTCTATGTTTTATTTTAATTGTGTTAGTTTTATATTATTAGTTCATTTTGATTTTTTTTTATCATTTTGTTTTATTTTTTTTTATTTTTTCCTTTTTCTATTTTTCAATTGCTACAACTTTATTACTTGGGAATCTTTTTAGGTTCTTTTTTCCTTCACTTTTTTAATCCTAGGGTATCAAAATTTTAATTGTGTTCAATGAACAGATTTGATCTAGCATTGACTACAATGATCTGTATAGTCTGATTAATTTGGTCCATTATAAGATTACTACATCAAACAGCATAACCTAATTACTAAAAAAAAAATACTACTTTAAAATGCATTTTTTTATGAGGGAGTGAGATGTTTTTATGTCTTATGCAGAATTATTTGTGGCATCCACAATAATGAAAAAACAGAAAATAAACCCTCCCTTAGGCAGGGACTATGGAGTGTGTCCTGAAAATATCCAGGTAGGGGGTAACCCTAAATATAGACTTGCAAAAGAAAAAGTGATCCTAGGGCAGAAATCTCCAGGATACACCGATAGGATACATCAGAGTTTTCTGTTACTGATAAAAACCATAAGTTTATTAATCATCATAAACAAAGACAAAGAAAATAATAATAAATAACACACACTACCCCAAAAATAAACACATAAAGAGGAAATAATGAAGCTCAGTAGGCTATGAAGGGGAGGTCAAATTAAGTCGCAATATCAGAGATTAGATACTCCTATATGGCATGTAAGCCACATATAGAAGAAATATGAATAGCCATAGAACCTATATTGGAGACTGTGTAGATCCCCAAGTACCCCTAGTGTGAAGCCAATAAATTATAAAGTCCTAGAACTGATAATATAAATATGCACTGAATAGACATTTAGCTAAACTCTCTAGCCCTATTGACCCAGATATAGCAAATCTCTTGGTACAAAATAGTGAACAGCTAATTCCAAGTGATTGTCCACACTAAACTTTTGCACATATTGTGCTAAAAGCTATCCATTATTAATCCTGTGGATATGAAGGCTTCTGGGTAATTAGGAGACAAAGTCCCTTTCTAAACAGTGCTTAAATCCGGCTTCTATTCCCCATAAATTAAATTAACACCCCAAACAGTGCTAAAATAAAAGTGCTGTGAGTTTAAAAAATCATGACCCTCAAGGTTTGCCCTAGGATCACTTTTTCTTTTGCATCCACAATAATGCAGTTATTAACCAAAAAAGATTAGACACTAAATTAAGCCATCAGAATATGTATATTTGAGCATTTTAAAAAGAATACTAAGGAACTCAAAAGAGAGGCGGAACAGTTCATGGTGCAGCAGAATAAAAGTAAATTCAGCAACTGCAGAGATGAGCATGCTACTGAAAGCAACAAGTGCCTGACTTTTGGACAAATGGTGCAACAAAATGGACAAATGGTGCAACAAAAGTAATTACCTCATCCAGCTCAGCCCAGAGGTACATGCTGTACAAGAACAGCATCCTTAGATGACTGATTACAAGAACCTGTTTCTTACTGACACTATAGGTAAGCTTCCAGACATGTATATGTGCCTGGATAAACCAGTGCATATGTGTCCCCACTGATGGATCCCACTGGCTATGAAAGACAAAGTTTTCCAAGAGTAAGAAAGGATGACTAGGCTGGGCATTATCTCACCAGTGGAGTATGCCATCCCTTGGGTGTATGCCATGGCAGCTGCAGTCAAGAAGGATAGCACAATACACATATGCAGTGACCCTGTGCACCTCAGCAAGTCTCTCCTGAGGCCTCGTCACCCATTAACAACTGTAGAGCAAGTGATTGTAGATATGCCACAGGCAAAGGTATTCAGCATTTTAGATGCTAAGTGTGGATTCTGGAAAATCACGCTTGTTGAGGAATCACAACATTCAGAAGATACCAGATGCCAGAAAAAACCAAGGCCATCCACCAAATGCATGCCCCAGAATACAAACATGGATTGCAAAGTTTTCTTAGCATGACCAATTTTATCTCAATATTCATTCATCACTACAGTGAATTAACATCTCCCCTCCGTCAGCTCTTGCACCGAGATACTGACTGGTGTTGGATTGAACAACATGCTGCTGTTGTGTATACTTTCAAAGTACATCTGACAAGTCCACCTGTCCTACAGTATTTTGATATGCACAAGCCTGTGACATTGTCTGCTGATGCTTCGCTGCACAGTCTTGGTGCAGTCTGTTCTCAAGATGGCAGATCTGTGGTATTTGCATCAAGAGCCCTCACTGAGACTGAAGCATGCTATGCACATATTTGAGAAAGAACTATTGTAATTAGTCTTTACATTTGTAAAATTCCATGATTCTATTTATGGTCACCCAGGGACTGTGGAGATGGATCATCCGCCACCCATAACCAAGGTCACATCATGTAATGTAATGGTTACATTGCATTACACATAATAGCTTTTTAGACATAATAGTTGTTAAGACACTCCCAGTATAGAGGAGTGAAACCGCCGTTTAGTTGAGCTTCCCCTCTTTAGCAATGCAGATCCTATTCGTGTAGACCTCAAACTCCCGAACTGAAACTAGGGGAATGCGCCAATCTTCCGAACCGCATCCGTGATAATCTTCCAAACTTCCGAACAGTAAGCCCACGAATCGCGGTTAACAGCCGAACTGATATAATATCCAAGCGGCTTATGTTCCCAGCAATCAGTCTCTAACCGTGTATAGTAAATCTCCCCCAATAACGAGACCAAGCTCCGCATTGTGGGTAAAACAAGAACTGGCTTTACTGAGGGCTACCCGCCCGTATTTATGCAGGTCTCCCACTTGTTGGACACTCCCCTAGGGGACCAAATGGGAGACTGTAACCAAGGACAGATAGGTATCAATTTAGGACATACAGTCACAATATATTCCCACAATGCATCCTGGCTTCCTCCCCTCTGCCCTGGAGATAATTGAGGAGTAATTCAATTATCTCTCAGGACAAAGGCAAATCGCCATTATGCACGTGGGGATACCAATATAGGAATTACTGTTAAAATCCCCCATGTTACAAAGGTTACAATAAATATTTACATTTAACATATCCCCAGATAGCTCAGGTCTGAGCGCACATTAAGCGAATGGCGCTCAGACCACACGAATACAGTTTAATCGCCATGGAGCCAAAGTCTTTAATTCCACGAACAGGCTCCATGGCAGGCTATCTGTTTACTTTTACACTGAATACATTGTAACACTGAAAGTCCTGAATGCTCCGCTGTTCGGTTCCCGAACAGGATTGCAGACCCGTAGGCTCAGCGGGGCTTGGAAGACAAAGTGTCCACTTTTGGTTACCTGCCGCTGGGTAGAACAAGCGCTGACTACCCGGGGGCTTCCATAACACCGCCATCGTGTGGCGGCTACGTGTAACCGCGACCACCCAGTGATTGTCAATTAAGCTGCGGTTAACCTCAGATACTGGGTGGTCAATTGACTGCACACGCCAGCCTCCCGGTGGTTGCGTAATCGGTAGCCATTCGGTAGACAACGTGGGGAAACAAGGGAGCTGTACGGGCAAAGAAATAACCGAACAAACAGACGAATGGAGTAAGGCGAAATATAATCTTAAAGACAGATGTTTCTGTCACAATAGTTTTATCTAAATTTAATTAACTTGCTTTTACTTTGATACTGTTACAAGTTGAATAGTTATGAAACTTCAAGCAGCAGGACTGAGGCTGTGACTCTGAGGACTGATCTGATTCTGATTTAAATCTGTTTCAATATGTTATAATTGTTACTTCTGTTAACCATGTCAGCTACTTCTTGGCTCTGTATTACCACTGTAGATTAATTAAATTGTAAGCTGCATAGGTAGTAAAAAAAATCTATCAGTATCCTGTTGCAATAACCCTGTGCACATTGTGTAGCTGACATATTTCATAACAGCAGCAACATTCAATAGAAAGCTGTGCTTGTCATAGCTGGAGAACTTCCAAAGGTGAGAACAGAAAAGGGTGAGTTAGAGAGATAGATTTAGACAGAGAGAGTAAGAGCAGTAGTAGTCTGAGTAACTCTAATGTCCCTTTATTAAAGCAGTTGTAGCATATACATCATGCTCACTGCTCAATTCTCTGCCATTTAGGCATTAAATCACTTTTGTTTTGTGTTTTAATTTTCAGTCAGGTGTGTCAGCACAGTATGTTTTTTTTTTTTCACCTGCTCTGTTCACCCTTTAAGAATGGGGACAATTGTACACGTTCTGATCAAAATGTAAACAAAACCTGGAATGTGCGCTATATGTCTGTTCAACTGTAATTCACCTCTTTCTTATTAAATGCACCGACACATATTATATATAATTTTATTCATGAAAAATTGCTTTGGCTTTTATTTAACATCAAATATTTAGCTATCTCCTCTTCTGTACCTTATTGCTATATAACCACTTGCTATAGCGATTAGAGCAACTGAGCAAATTAAAGGCTTGGGTATTTTGGAGGATAGCGTTAAGCTAACGATGTGTGCGGACGACATAGTCCTTACCCTAAGTGACCCAGTTAACTCGCTGAGACAACTTATTCCCCTTATGCTGGAATTCTCAGAAATCTCAGGATATAAATTATATATGGAAAAAATGGTTGCACTACCACTTAGTTTACCTAGGCAGGTGGTGGAGGGGTTAAAAAAGGATTTTGGTTTTGTCTTCCGTAAATCATTCAATTGCGTGGTTATTGAAATAGCATGAGATCCCAATAAAATACTGGAAGTCAATTTTTTGTCATTAGTCAAAGAAATGGGTAGAAACCTAAGTAAATGGAAGAACCTGGATATTTCTTGGTGGGGGAGGATAAACACGATAAAATCTTATATCCTTCCCAAATGGATATACTTATTCCATATGGTTCCTTTAGCATGCCCAGATAGTTGGCTTCAAATCGCACAGACGCTTATTAACAAGTTCATATGGCAGGATAAACGCTCATGAATCAATCAAAAAAGATTGGCTCTTAAAGTCAAGTGGGGTGAACTGGGATTACCTCTCTTAAAAGATTATCAACAAGTTTCTAGCTTGTCACATGCTCTTATTACGCAATCAGAAAACGTTAAACAGCAAGCTTGGTGTAAAATTGAGCACTCCATGAGTCAAGTCTCGAATTGTATCAATGATATGGGTAAACTAATCTGGCAAGTCATAGGCCTCCACCTATGTGCAAACAGAAAGTAAAATCTTGCAAGATATACTGAAGCAATGGAAAAAAATTAAGATAAATCTAAAAATTCAGAAGAAGCTGATCCCAGGTCTTTACTTAACATACACTGCTCAAAAAAATAAAGGGAACACAAAAATAACACATCCTAGATCTGAATGAATTAAATATTCTTCTGAAATACTTTGTTCTTTACATAGTTGTTGTGGTCGTGACTTAAATATGAATATTAATTTAATAATTAATATATAATAATTAAGCAACAAATAACATTAAGAGAGTTCGGTATTATGGTCGAATATATAATAGGAAATACACAAAACGTTGTAATATTAAATGTATATTTAATATAACAATAATAAATAAACAGATGCTAGCGGAATGTCAATTTCAATAATTATACAATACAATACTACAACATATTACTTACAAAAGGTTGCTACATATTACACAAAAGGCTAAATGTTCATTTTACTTACAAGGCCCCAGCCCTTTGGCTGGGGTTAAGTCAGAGCTGGTACTACACCTTAGGTTCAGTCAGTTACAGGCAAAGGGACAGAGTTTTCTCCTCCATCTGGTTTTATTCAGTGTAAGTAGGCTGGCCTGTGATGTCACTGCCAGAAGCACATGTCTTCCTACACACTCCCTCTAGTGGTGCCCCCAAAGCATTACACTAAATATGCTTTCTTTATGATGTAAAGTCATTAATTAGTAAATACCATTACAATAGTTGAATGTGCTGACAACAAAATCACACAAAAATAAAAAAAAATGGAAATCAAGTTTTTCAACCCATGGAGGTCTGGATTTGGAGTCACACTCAAGAAAAACACACTACAGGCTGATCCAACTTTGCTATAATGTCCTTAAAACAAGTCAAAATGAGGCTCAGTAGTGTGTGGCCTCCACATGCCTGTATGACCTCCCTACAACGCCTGTGCATGCTCCTGATGAGGTGGCGGATGGTCTCCGGAGGGATCTCCTCCCAGACCTGGACTAAAGCATCTGCAAACTCCTGGACAGTCTGTGGTGCAACATGATGTTGGTGGATGGAGTGAGACATGATGTCCCAGATGTGCTCAATTGGATTCAGGTCTGGGGAACAGGCGGGCCAGTCCATAGCATCAATGCCTTCGTCTTGCAGGAACTGCTGACACACTCCAGCCACATGAGGTCTAGCATTGTCTTGCATTAGGAGGAACCCAGGGCCAACCGCACCAGCATATGGTCTCACAAGGGGTCTGAGGATCTCATCCCTGTACCTAAAGGCAGTCAGGCTACCTCTGGCGAGCACATGGAGGGCTGTGCGGCCCCCCAAAGAAATGCCACCCCACACCATTACTGACCCACTGCCAAATCGGTCATGCTGGAGGATGTTGCAGGCAGCAGAACGTTCTCCATGGCATCTCCAGACTCTGTCACATCTGTCACATGTGCACAGTGTGAACCTGCTTTCATCTGTGAAGAGCACAGGGCGCCAGTGGCGAATTTGCCAATCTTGGTGTTCTCTGGCAAATGCCAAACGTCCTGCACGGTGTTGGGCTGTAAGCACAACCCCCACCTGTGGACGTCGGGCCCTCATACCACCCTCATGGAGTCTGTTTCTGACTGTTTGAGCAGACACATGTACATTTGTTGCCTGCTGGAGATCATTTTGCAGGGCTCTGGTAGTGCTCATCCCATTCCTCCTTGCACAAAGGCGGAGGTAGTGGTCCTGCTGCTGGGTTGTTGCCCTCCTACAGCCTCCTCCGCGTCTCCTGATGTACTGGCCTGTCTCCTGGTAGCACCTCCATGCTCTTGACAGTACGCTGACAGACACAGCAAACCTTCTTGCCACAGCTCACATTGATGTGCCATCCTGGATGAGCTGCACTACCTGAGACACTTGTGTGGGTTATAGACTCCGTCTCTTGCTACCACTATAGTGAAAGCACCGCCAGCATTCAAAAGTGACCAAAACATCAGTTAGGAAGCATAGAAACTGAGAAGTAGTCTGTGGTCACCACCTGCAGAACCACTGCTTTATTGGGGTGTCTTTCTAATTGCCTATAATTTCCACCTGTTGTCTATCCCATCTGCACTAGTGATGTCGCGAACCCGAAATTTTCGGTTCGCGAATGGCGAACGCGAACTTCCGCAAATGTTCGCGAACCGCCCGAAACGCCATTGACTTCAATGGGGAGGCGAATTTTAAAAACACACAGGGACTCTTTCTGGCCACAATAGGGATGGAAAAGTTGTTTCAAGGGGACTAACACCTGGACTGTGGCATGCCGGAGGGGGATCCATGGCAAAACTCCTATGGAAAATTACACAGTTGATACAGAGTCTGGTTTTAATCCATAAAGGGCAAAAATCACCTAACATTCCTAAATCACAATCAATATGGATTGACACCTGACATATGACATATTGACACCTTGACATATGGATTGACACCTGTCCTCAGAGCCCCTGATGCACACGGACACAGAGCAGAATAGAGACTGGTCCCCCTACATAGGGTCACTTGGCAAATATGGATTGACACCTGTCCACAGAGACCATGATACACACTGACACAGAGCAGAATAGGGACTGTTCCCCCTACATCGGGTCACTTGGCAGATATGGATTGACACCTTGTTACAAACTGCCATTTGTAACGGGCCCTTTAAATGGCAAATTGCCCTGTTTCCCTGGGTTGTGGAGAAGCCTCTTTGCCAGCCTCCTCCCGCATGACTATGGCCCCTGGGAGATTGTGAAAATGTATGCACTTTTATTTGGTGTGTATGGCCCTTTAAGACTGTCGGTGGGCATATTGGGGCTTATGGACTCTTTATGTGACTGGTGCTGGCCCTTTAAACACCTTTTTTGGGACATCAGGAAGATTGTGACACTGCCCCTTTAAGGCCGTGTCCACAGACTTGTTGGGGACACGGCCCCTTTAAGACGGTGTCCCCTGTGTCCCCAGACCTGGTGCAAACCCTTTGTGCCTGCCTTGCTATTTCCCACTTGGTTCAGTAAATGGGAAATTATTTCAGCTGCAGAGACTAAGTCCCATTCAGCGATGGGACTTAGTCTTTTTTTCAGCCGTTTTTTTCAGCCTTATTTCAGTTGCAGAGACTAAGTCCCATTCGGCGATGGGACTTAGTCTTTTTTTCAGCCGTTTTTTTCAGCCTTATTTCAGCTGTAGAGACTAAGTCCCATTCGGCGATGGGACTTAGTCTTTTTTTCAGCCGTTTTTTTCAGCCTTATTTCAGCTGCAGAGACTAAGTCCCATTCGGCGATGGGACTTAGTCTTTTTTCAGCCGTTTTTTTCAGCCTTATTTCAGCTGCAGAGACTAAGTCCCATTCGCGATGGGACTTAGTCGCTTTTTCAGCCTGAAATAGACCGACCTCACAGCCCAAATCTATGGAACTGTTTTGGGCAGGAAAATGTGCTTGCGGTCGGTCATAAAGGGACCTCCAGCTAACTTTTTAACCCCTGGATGGATTTGGCTGATTTGTGGTTATGTTTATGTTTTAAGTGTGCTGATTCCAAATATGTAATTATGAAGATGGGATGTGTAGTTTTAAAGTTACAGTGTATGGCTAAAAACTGTATTTTACTGCCTGTGTTTAATTATGTTAATCTCTTCCCAAACGTCATTTCGTTCAAAGTGGAGAGAATGTTAAAAAAATATATTTTTGTTCGAGTGTGAGAAATGCTTTTCAGCCGCTTCTAATCTTAAGCATCATTTGAGGAGCCATACAGGAGAGAAACCTTATTTGTGGTGTGTTTAGTATTGTTCTGATCAGTTTAATACCTTCCGCGTCTCCTATCAGTGGACGTGTATATGGCAGCCATTTTAGGAACCGTACACCTGGGACCCGAGCAAGGTCACCTCGTTCAACAGGCGACAACATTTGTCCCTGGAAAACTATCCTGGACATTCTGTACAATTTGTATGGATATGGCAGTGATTTCTGTAACAGGGAGATGGAAGAAGATGCTTGGTCGGTCCTCTTAATTCAAATTTGGGGCACTGCGCGGTCAAGCTAATGTGCCACCAGATAGGAGTGGTGTGTTTAGTATTGTTCTGATCAGTTTAATACCTTCCGCGTCTCCTATCAGTGGACGTGTACACGGCATTGATTTTTGTAACAGGGAGATGGAAGAAGAGGCTTGGTCGGTCCTCTTACTGCAAATTTGGGGCACTGCGCTGTCAAGCTAATGTGACACCAGATAGGAGTGGTGTGTTTAGTACTATTTTTATCAGTTTAATACCTTCCGCGTCTCCTATCAGTGGACGGTATATGGCAGCCATTTTAGGGACCGTACACCTGGGACCCGAGCAAGGTCACCTCGTTCAACAGGCGACAACATTTGTCCCTGGAAAACTATCCTGACATTCTGTACACCTGAAGTGGATATGGCAGTGATTTCTGTAACAGGGAGATGGAAGAAGATGCTTGGTCGGGTCCTCTTAATTCAAATTTGGGGCACTGCGCTGTCAAGCTAATGTGCCACCACAGATAGGTGGTGTGTTTAGTATTGTTCTGATCAGTTTAATACCTTCCGCTGCCTCCTATCAGTGGACGGTACACTTTTACTGATTTTGTAATGGAGATGGAAGAAGAGGCTTGGTCGGTCCTTTACTGCAAATTTAGCAACAAGTACTGTCAAGCTAATGTGACACCAGATAGGAGTAGGTGTTTAGCATTGTTCTGATCAATAGTTTACCTTCCGCTGCCTCCCATCAGTGGTCCTGATACACACTGACACAGATCAGAATAGGGAATGTTACCCCAACATAGGGTCACTTGGCAGATATGGATTGACACCTGTCCTAAGGATCCCTGATACACACTGACACAGATCAGAATAGGGAATGTTACCCCAACATAGGGTCCCTTGGCAGATATGGATTGACACCTGTCCTAAGGATCCCTGATACACACTGATACACACCTACTTGAATGGTATAGACATTTTTAGCAGCTCCTGGCCCGAACACCTGACCTACATAGGAGCCGTAATAGACCGGATTAGGGAGTCCGGACTGACCCTAAAGCCCAGTAAGTGCCATATAGGAACGTGTAAAAACCTCCCCAAGATAGTAGTATGGGCCCCAGAATATGAACAGGCCTTCCAACAGCTCAAGACGGCGCTCATTAAATCACCTGTACTTTCTTCTCCTGATCCAACTAAACACTTTCTCGGCCATACAGACGCTTCTATGCTTTGATTGGGAGCAGTATTGAGCCAAGTCGGAGCAGATGGTGGCTAGCAACCCGGGGCTTATCTAAGCCGTAAACTTTTGCACAGCAAAGTATATTCACTGCCATTGAAAAGGAGTGCATAGCGGTGGTGTGGGCCCTCAAAAAGCTGCAACCTACTTGTATGGACAACCGTTTACTTTACTCACAGATCACAACAAATTTGGGGCACTGCGCGTGCAATCTAATGTGCCACCAGATAGGAGTGGTGTGTTTAGTACTATTTTTATCAGTTTAATCACTGTTAC
>OW240915.1:166679497-166795086 GCA_933207985.1 Pelobates cultripes | reverse complement strand
AGGGAGGGGGGAGAGGAAGGAAATTGGAGGGAGGGGGGAGAGGAAGGAAATTGGAGGGGGGGAGAAGGAAGGAAATGAGAGGGAGGGGGAGAAGAAGGAAATGAGAGGGAGGGGGAGAAGAAGGAAATGAGAGGGAGGGGGAGAAGAAGGAAATTGGAGAGAGGGGGATAAGAAGGAAATTGGAGGGGGGGGGGAGAAGGAAATTGACGGGGGTAGGGAGAGAGATTAACATCCGTCACACACACACACACACAATGCACCCCTTGCACACAGAAAAACACACAATGCATTACACACAGACACACGTACACAAGCAATGCATCCCTTACACACAGCAACACACAATGCACCCCTTACACACACTCAATGCATCCCTTACAGACGCACACACTGCATCCCATACATACACAAACTCACCTTGCAGCCCTTACACCTTACACATACAAACACAGATTCACACAATGCATTCCTTACACACATCAGGACATCCCCCACACACACTCCACACCCCTGTGAACAAACTCATTGGTGGAACATGAAGGTGGACCCTGGGACCCAGACCTTGAGCTGTGTAAAGAGCCCTCAAAAAAATGGAGCTGCTTCCCGTTCTCCCAGAACATTGATTTTGTGACCACAGTTACAAACCGCCTCCAGAGAGCCTGTTGTACACCAGACCAGTGGAGCCAGACGGCAGCTAGAGCCATCATCATCCTCATCTGGTTGTAAGTAGGCAATCTAGTATATTATTCGTTGCACTAATCTCTAATTTACCTCACATTAAAGGGACACTATAGTCCCCAGAACCACTGCAGTTAACCACTTAATATAGTGGTTCTGGTGTCTATAGCCTGTCCCTGCAGGCCTTTTATTGTAAACACGGCAGCACTGTGTTAGTTAACATGGCAGATCATATGGGCATTGTGATGTCACATGGGGGGCGGCAAATTTTACTTTTGCCTAGGGCGGCAAAAATCCTTGCACCGGCCCTGCAGACACTGCATCCCTGTGGGCGGACTCAGGAGGGGAACGGACGGACGGACTCGGGTGCAGGCACCGGGGGGCCCAGACCTTTAGCTGTGTCAGGGGCCCCAAAATTTCTGATGGCAGCCCTGGTCATGGGGATGAGGGATAAAAACCTGCTAACAGTTTAATTGATATGCTTTCTTGAAGAGGAGAGTTTTCAATGATTTTTGAATGAGTGGAGACTGGGTGAAATTCTTACGGAGAAGGGAAGGAAGTTCCACAGAAGAGAAGCAGAACTGGAAAAGTCTTGGAGGCGAGTGTTAGAGGTGGGAGAACTATAAAGTTTCTATGCCCAATTTTATACCAATATGTTAAATGCTTTCAATTCTTTAATTGACCACACCTTGAATATGCTGTGCAATTTTGGGCGCCTGTTCTAAAGAAGGATATCATGGCACTGGAGAGGGTCCAGAGACGAGCTACAAAATTGATAAAAGGAATGGAGCATTTTAGTTATGAAGAAAGGTTACAAAAATGAAATCTGTTTCGTTTGGAAAAACGGCGCCTGAGAGGGGATATGATAACTTTATACAAATATATTCGGGGCCAGTACAAACCTTTATCTGGAAATCTATTCATAAACAGGGTTATACATAGGACACGAGGTCACACATTTAGGCTGGAAGAAAGGAGATTTCATCTAAGGCAAAGAAAAGGTTTTTACAGTAAGAACAATAAGGATATGGAATTCTCTGCCTGAAGAGGTGGTTTTGTCAGAGTCCATACAGATGTTTAAACTGAAATTGGATAAATACTTACAAAAACATAACATACAGGGATATAATTTCTAATTAGTGGGGTAATAGCTGATTGATCCAAGGAGACATCTGACTGCTATTTTGGGGTCAAGAAGGAATTTTTTCCTAGTTTGTGGCAAAATTGGAAGTGCTTCAGACCAGGTTTTTTGCCTTCTTTTGGATCAACAGCAACAACATTTCTGAGGAAGGCTGAACTTGATGGACGCAAGTCTCTTTTCAGCTATGTAACTATATGTAACTATATGTAATTCTTTCATTCACACATACACCGGAGTTGTGCATGCACAATTTGAGTAATTGCAAATGAGATTAGTTTATTGCAAACTAATTTTGTGCAATCAGAGCTCACAATACTTTGACACAGGGATTCATGATGTTGCGGCCCTCTCAATGCTGCATACAGAGCCCTTTTAGTTCAGCTTCTCCCACTTACATAACATCAACGGCCCCATCTGCACCTCGGAAAATTTGTGATGCACTTATATTACATTGTGGTATATATTTTGCCCCACCCCCGTCTTCCTGTCTGTTACGTAGAAGAAGAGGAAGAACCATCGCATAAATCTTACCGCACGAACCTTCGTTCCCACGCTTTCCACTCAGTCTAAATTAATTCACCTGTTCAGCAACCGACCAATTGGTCGAACGCTCAGGTCAAATCATTATTGCACTGCCATCTAATGGTCACATATGGGTACTACAACGCTCTGTATAATCTCCTATGCATATAAAAAAATTCGGTCCTTTCACTCCTTATAAAACTGCTACTCCCATCTCACTCAGACTACTGTTTAAATGGTTTATACATATACAGATATTGGATAAATGTCACGCAGCCTTGCAGAGCTACCATAATCGTTACGTCTCTGTGCCATTGACACTATCTCACCATATGTATGCTAAAAGTAATTTATTTCCTCGTAACTAGGTCAACCTTTATTTCCGTACTGATTTCTACAGCCTATACGGCCAATATTTACTCTCAATAAACCAGTGGGCCAGAACTCTCTCTGCCTGGCACCCCAGCCAGACCCCTCACTCCACCTGGACCCAGTACCCCAACAGATCACCTTGAGACAGCTAGCCCTGGCTCCCTCCGCTCCTGGACTATCCCCAAACTCGCCAGTGAGCTAAAATGCCTAGGCATTCTTTTCCCTGCCACTGCCGGCAGAGCCGAACTGTACCACCTCCTAACTTCAAGTTCCCAGGCCTTGTGCCACAGTGCCGCTGACCAACGCAGACAACTTCACCAAAGTGAAGAACATGATGGTGGGACTACTAACTTCCATTAATACCATCAGCATCAGATTAGAGAAACTGGAGAACCCTCAGACGAAGTTGGTGGAACTGGGACATAAGTATGGTGGTTTTGCATACTACGACTACCATAAATCTTTTTCAGCCAAAGCAGCAGCTTCCTTAGCACAATTTAAAATCCACACGAACTGGAGTAGGCTCAACACTGAACTATTCTGTCGCCACTTTGCGGGTCTGAAGCACCCATCTGGCACCATATGCGCCTCCGGATCCCACTCCACCAACTTGTGTCCGGCGGATCCAAATCTCCCCACCACCTTCGGATCGTCAGCCACGGAACACAGAGGTCTTAAAAGCAAGTTGGGCAGGCCTATCATATTTCTAGGAAAGGTGCAAATCTGCAACAATTTCAATTATGGCAGTTGCAGATTTAGCTCATGCAGGCTACTGCACGTCTGCTCAATTTGTTTTAGGGCACACACTAAAACCATGTGCCCTAACAGCCTGTATCCTAAACAATGACTGACCAAAGTAAATATACTGGAGATATACTATCTCCAGGCACACTCTTCACCTCCCTTAGTAGAGTTTTTGATTCAAGGTTTCACCGTAGGTTTCCACACAGGTATAGTGGCACTCCCTACGTGCACTCTCGAATGTCCCAATCTACAGTCAGCTTTACTTGACCCTCAGAACACCTAAGCTCTGATCAAAAAAGAGCTAGACAACAGCTTCATACTGCGATCTTTCACTCACCCACCATTTTCCTGTTGGCGCACAAACCCTGTAGGCATCTCCACCGGTAAATTCTCCAATAAACTATGGCTCATTATCAATTTATCGGCTCCACACTCATTGTCTACTCCAAGTATCAACTCTCTAATCCCCTCTCCAGAGTTTTCATTATTCTATGCAACGATAATGCTAGACATGCCATATTAAGAGCCGGGGTTGGTGCATGGCTAGGCAAAACAGACATCTCAAACGCCTTCAAGCTCTTACCGATACACCCATCCCTATGGCACGTGCACGGCATTAAGTGGGGGGGGTAAATACTACTTTGCCACACGACTGACATTCGGATCAAAAAGCAGTCCAAAACTATTTGACGTGTTTGCAGACACACTAGGTTGGCTCCTTCTCAATACATGTGATTGTCCTTCCATGATTCACTACCTGGATGACTTTCTCACTATAGAAGCCCCATATACAACACCTACCAGCGTTGACAAAACAAGGGCGCTTTTTGTAACACTAGGGGTACCACTCTCCCAGGAGAAGACAGTAGGACCTACCACCAACTTGTTTTTTCTAGGAATCCAGCTAGATTCCGTAGCACTACAAGCTAGCCTCCCTCGGGAGAAAGTCGTCAAAATCACACAATCAGTAGAGTCTTTTTTGAAGGGTAACAAGTGTACCAAAACCAGGCTGCAGTCATTACTAGGTACACTGAACGTTGCTATGAGGATAATACTTCAAGGCAGAGCATTCATCTCAAGGCTCTTGAGTCTCCTCCCCCAACTGACAAATGACGTCAGCACCATAACTTTAGATGAACACGCCATTGCCAATCTCCGCATGTGGCTCAGGTTTCTGTCCCACTGGAATGGTATAGCGATGTTCATACCCCCAATTTCAGAACATTCTCCCGCCATCTGGACAGACGCTGCAGCACACATCAGGTTTGCCGCTATCTTTAACAACGCCTGGTTTAGAGACAGTTGGCCACCAGAGACCACAAATCTGCCCTCATTCCATACGACTTTATCTTTGTTTGAAATTTACCCTGTAGTTGCGGCCACCAAAGTCTATGGGAAGGTAAATCAGTAAAATGCTTTACTGATAACAAAACTGCAAGTGACTTCCTATACCACTGCAGCCCTTCTTCGAAGCAGGTATCCTAAACAAAGGCAGATCCTCCTCCCTAGTAATCATGAGGTTAGTCAGACGACTCACCTGGCTTGCAGCCACTTTACATTTCCATATCACATGCTTCCACATACCAGGACACACAAACATAGCAGTTGATGCCCTGTCTCGCTCTCAATTTCAGAGATTCTTCGAAGCCCACCTGTAGGCCGAAAAAAAGGCAGTGCCAACCCCCTTGTTCCAAGACCTAATCCTTGACTGACCCGCTCAATGACCCACAGGTTCCTGGCTAGCGCTGCCCTTTCAGTCAACACCTCCAAATCATATAACAGAGCCTTTGCAGTCTATAACAAATTTACCTCTGAATATCAAGTTGCAGATGTACATTCTCTGGATTTCATAGTAGCATTTATATCCTTTTGCCACCTTCACCTAAAACTCTCCCTAAACACCATAAAACTCTACATCATGGGTATACAACACCATATATTAGGTGCCTATCCTAGCATCAAACCGTTCATGTCCTCCTACCCAGTGAAGAATATACTCAGAGGCATACAGCGTCTAGACAACCCCACTACAACTAAAAGACAACCTATAGACGGTCCCATATTCCGGGCACTGTCTGACATATTAGACACCAAACCCTTTGAACCAGATACGAATCTCACCATCACAACTGCAGTTTATCTGGTATTTTATGGGTTCCTACGACCCAACAAATTCACCGCTGACAACATCACATCCTGCAAAAATTATCTGAGAATTTCCGACCTAAACAAACATTCAGACCATTATGTTCTCACCATCACTCACACTAAAACCAACCAATCAGGACCACCTACTGAAATAAATTACTATCCCACGGCCAACAAATGGTGCCCGGTGGTAATAATAGACTAGTATGTAGCATCACTCGTTGATATAAATCCGAACAAGGCCTTATTCACAATTCAGGGCAAACTACTCACCACAGCCAAGTTCATTTCATACATCAGAACTCTCTTAACTAGGTTGGGTCTTAACCAAAATGCCTTTACAGGACACTCATTCAGAATAGGGTCAGCCTCCGCCGCATCAAGACAAAACGTTCCAGCTCACATCATCAAAAGATTAGGATGATGGAAATCCGCAGTGTATTCCACATACATACCACAACCAGAGCTAGAATTAAGACAAGCCTTTAAGGATCTTGCCCTGTAAAGATGTATATTAAAGGGAATTTCATTCAACCTTTTTGCCCTCTTGCATTACAGGCCTACCCTATACGTCGGTTTCAGCACACCACAACCAACTTGTTCATATATCTAAACTATTATAAGTACGACTTATTGTCCCCGACTACAAATTGGAAGGCAGAGCCTGAAGTTGGGGGAGAGGTTATCCGGCTATATAAGCACAGGCCCCCTACTCCACAGGGTTGATGCCTCTGGGTTCATCCCTTCCACCTCTCCCCAAACATATATATACATACTATTACCAGGTGGGCCCTATTTTATTACATCATCCTGACGAAAGTTCCATTAGAGAACTGAAACGTTGATCCACTACTGGCAGATGCCTGAATAAAAGCTAAGTTTATTCACAATATATTTATTTGAAGTCCTTGGAGTGCTATCATTACTACATTTCTCTCTCTCTCTCTCTTATATTGTAGAAGAGTGTCATTTCTGCAACATATAATAAATGAAAACATATAATAAATGAAAACATATAATAAAATATTTACAAAAATGTGAGGGGTGTACTGTATGAAATGCTGGTGAGATACTGTGTATATATATATATATATATATATATATACACACACAAACTGAACAGCCACAGCAATAAAACAACTGACAGGTAATATGATTAATTTTGATTATATCATTACAGTTGCACCTAACAAGGGTGGGATATAATAGGCATCAAGGCATATTCTCTTAGCCTTAGCAGTAGATAGTGACAGTTCACTGATCTGCCACAACATTAAAACTACTGACAGGTGAAGTTAATAACATGGATTAACATTGGTCCTGGTATGGTGTAGTTATTACTTACCAAATTTGATGCAAGAAAGGACAACTGGTAAAGCAGAGTAAGGGTAATGGGCGCCCAAGGCTCACTGATGCGCATGGGGAGTGGAGACTAGACCATCGGGTTCAGTCACAAAAAAAACCTGAATGCTTGCCATGATAGAAGGGTGCATCACAGTTTGCTGTGTATGGGGCATAATGACCTCCATCCACTGCTGAATGTGCCTTCAATGGGAACTTGAGCATCAGGACTGGACCATTATGCAGTGGAAGAAGGTTGCCTGGTCTGATGAATCCCATTGTCTTTTAGAACAGGTTGATGACCGGGTGCGTGTGTTTTGTTTTCCTGGGGAAGAGATGGCAGCAAGATGCATGATGGAAAGAAGGCAGAGGTGGTGTTATGCTCTGGGTAATGTTCTTCTGGGAAAATCTGGGTCCTGGTATTCATGTGGATGTTACTTTGACAAATACACCTAGCTAGAAATTGTTGCAGAACATGTACACCCCTTAATGGCAATGGTGTTCCTTGATGACAGTAGCCTTTTTCAACAGGATAATGCAGCCAGCCACGCAACAACAAAAATTCAGGAATGGTTTCAGGAACACGACAAAGAGTTCAAGATGTTGCATTGGCCTTTGAGATCTCAAAGACGTCTTGAAAAGGCCCTAGTGGTCGAAACATTTATGACATTAGTTATATTTTAATAATTAAAATCTTTTTTTTGCACACACAATATGAGTATATATGGAACAATATTTACTGGGAATATATGGGATCAATGTGATAGGTTTATTGGAATATGTGGGGAAAAAGACTCTTTTTACATATTCAGAAACATTAGTTAACATGCTGTTTTCTTATCTGTACCTTCATTATTCGGTAGATACTTTGTTTTTTATTTGTTTTCCTGCCCAACAAAAATATTTGTTTTAATTTCCATTTAATAATGTGATATCTAAGCACAATGAAGTGAAAACTACATCTAGACATTAATTTCCAGGACATCCAAAATACTCTGATTCTGGAGATGTATGTTTTGCAAACTATTTGGTAGACAAGGAGCAAATTCAATTGGCATCCCATTTTCATCAACTGCCTTAGAAGTAACAAATACTTTACTTCCCAAATTCAGATCACACGCTATGTGGAAATTTCTCCCAAATGCTGGCCATTCTCCTCCAACCTTTTATGGAGGGTACCAATCTGTTAAATCTGTGTTTATTCCACACCATAATGCAAAAATGATGGTAGGAGCCACACTCAATCCCAGCAGCCACCCGGTGCTCCGGAGCAGGACCAGCAATCCCACGACGACAAGGTAACAAAAAATCCCCTAGGCACTCAAAGTGTTAATGAAACAATAAAAGAACAGCAATGTTTCGACCTCCTAAGAGGTCTTTTTCAAGCTTGAACAACAAGCTTGAAAACTGCCTGTGGCTTTAACACTTTGAGTGCCTGGGGAATTATTTTGTTCCACACCATAAAGTACAAAATAACACAATCAAGGTTGCAAGTATTGTCCATAGGGCCTACTTTTATCATATTCCTACTGTCTTGATTAGTATTAATACATAAATTTATTTTGACAGGGTAGTCTGGTCACTACTGTTTAATGTTCTACAATTCTTTGGTTTTGCTTTTTTAAAATGTTTTAAGGCTTTATATGCCAGCTCAGAGTAGAATATGTCTAAATGGAATGGCATCCAAAATGCTATATTGCAGGTGTGGTAATATCTATGTGCACTTATTATTATCTCAATTGGTCACCAATAACTCAACCAATATATATATATAACAAGAGAGGTGTGATGGAGCTCCTGTACTGCTCCAGTCTGCTTCCTAGCTGGAGCTGAGAAACCTAAAGCGCTTCAGCTTCAGTCACAGCAGCTTGACTGGGATCCTTCTGGAGCTTTTCTGCCCGACCAGGCTGCAGCTCTCCTTCCAGGAAGGTATTGTCCTCTCTGCCTATTCCACTGCAGCCCTTCTTCCAAGCAGGTTACGTCCCCTCTGCTTATACCACTGCAGCCCTTCTTCGAAGCAGGTATCGTCCCCTCTGCATATTCCACTGCATTCCTTCCATCAGGCAGGCAGGCATCCACCTCTGCCTGCAATGTTCTATCTCTTGCCTTTATGCTGCTTTCAGGCCTAACTCTCTTGCTTTATTCCAGGGATTGTGCAGCCAACCAACAGGTCCAAAGACTCTGTCACTGTGATCCCTAAAAATACACACAGGACACAATTTCCAAACAGAATTAACATGCAATATTTTATTTTACTTGGGACTAGCCCATATGATCATTACATTTATATTGCAGTGAAAACAAAATACAATTCAAATTCATGTCACAAAATAAATATATATATATATATATATATATATATATATATATATATATATATATATAGGAAATTATAATAGCATAATAGCATAATAATAAATTTATAGGGGGATGGGGAGGACAATCACCAGCATAAAATATCTCCCCTGCCTGCAGAATTTGCAATATGCAAATCTGCCTGAATATGCAAATTAACCAGCCTTGCTATTCAGGTAGTGCATATTGCTGTTGCAATCCTCATCAGTACAGAAGAGCAGACACAAGATTTAACAGTATACACATACACATTATAAACACCCGGCACCTATAATGGGCACAGGGTGACTGAGACATAGGAGCCATTTAGGAACCATTGTAAAGTGTCCTTCTGCTGCCAGTGATGGTGACTACCATCACAAGAGGCTTGTCCACTATACTAAACATTTATCTGGTATTTACACAGCATACTGAAAAATTACAACACATATGCATATACAATATTTAAATTATATACCAGCAGTACCCCTTACCTACTGAGGCAACATTAAACTGGATAACAAATAACCCCTTTAATTAAAGTGTATTCCTATCTATAATAACTGAATAAGGCTAGCAGCCCCCTGTGTATACCTATTGACACACAGCCATTTGGCCAAGATGGAGAGGTCTAAACAGCAGAGCAGGAAGCAGACAGAAATTAAACTGAAGCGTTACACATTGTAACATTGTAAGTAGGTGTGTCTTTAACAGGGAATGCATATTGTAAGGAAGGTGGCTATTCATATGCAAATTGATATATAGGAAAGGGCTATGTCACCACAGAAAGGATGTCCACTATCACCACTCATATTCATTCTCTCATTAGAGCTTCTCATAAATGTCATTATATTGAAACCTGAGATTAACTTGGGTACCCTGATCTCTTGTGATCTTTCTCAGACATTATATACTTACTAAAGACACGTCCAGAACATATTTCTCACTCTGTTTTTAAGACACATTTAAAAGGTTTTCCTGGATTATGTCTGGCAGCATTGTAAAACCCTCAATGATTGTCGACTCAATTTCATTATCAACTCTCACATTTTATCTCATATATATCAGACCTTCTGCCCTCATCCCACCCTTTGACCTTCTTTGAATATCCATGCCCTCCACCATGCAAAATCACTATTATATTCACAGATGACTCACCTCTTTAGTACTTTACAAAGTGCTGGGAATGTGATGTGGGTCATTTTCTATTACCTAGTACTCACAAAAATATATGATATTCTCTTACTTTTTATTCACAGACTATGTTTGGTTTGGTAGGAGACCAAAATTTGCTTTTTGTACTCTCTATTGCAACATTATAGAATTGTACAGGACATATACTCAGAAGGAGCACTTAAGCCTCTTTTGGACTGATACTCCAGCTGTATCCTTAGTTTCTTAGATCAATTATTATACCACTTGCATCAACATATAACTACCTAAAATCTCATCAACAGCTCCCTAGCATACTCATGGCATTGTGCTCACTATCACATAATTGTGTACAGAGGAAACTCTTCCCTTCCTTGCCAATGTTAACCACGTCATGGTCTTCAGAGCTCTCATGTCAATTTTCTGATCAATAAAGGGGTCCCCAAACCCCTAGTCACCCCACCCACCAAAAAAATAAAGCCCTACCTACGTGATGAATAGAAATTAATTGACAAATTAAATTGCCATCCGAATTTTGGACAATAGTGTATGCCTAAGTGTTTACCTGGGCATGCATGGGATTTTCATAGTGCTATCTAGTGTGGGTAGATGAAGAGTCCCACAGGGCACTCAGATTGCAGCCCCCAGAACCAAGGTCCAGGCAACAAATAAAGATTAAAAAAATTAAAATGGAGGCCCTGGGGCAATTGGGGTTGACTAGTGGGGGCAAATAGATGTAGTGCAGTCGGGAGGAGAGTTAAAAAGCAATGTGGGGCCCTGCCTACACAACGACTTAACAAAATTAAGCTTCTGTTTATTGGTAACTCCAACAAATGCAATACATACATACAATACACACACACGCACATACACACATACAGACTGCTGATTACACACAGACTGATGAATACACACAGACTGATGAATACACACAGACTGGAGTGCAGTGTATGTGCTTTTGTGTACGGGTGCTGTGTGTGTAAGGATGCTGAGTGTGTGTGAGGGGTGATGAATGTGTGAGGGGTGCAGGTAGCAAATGTTTTTTTTAAATAATACTATACATTTATAAAATGTTCATGTGTCGCCCCCCCTTCTTCTTACCTTTGGTAAAGGAGGGGGTACACAGCTAGCCCTGGTGGTCCAGTGGAGGTGAGTTCTCTATAGCCTTCTCTATAGTCTGGTTGCAGGCTGTCTCCTGTCCTCCCATGCGCAGAATGCTGTGTCAGAGCGTTGCCATGGTAAAGCGCGACAACGCTCCACACAGCCTCCAGGTCCTCCTTTGATCTCCTCAAACGAAAGGCCTTTGGGCCGGTGAGGGAGATCTTTGATTTCCTCACCGGCCAGAGAGGGCCCACAGCAAGTAATCAAAGGACCTCCCCTGTTGGGCTGGGCACATTGGCAGTGTGGTAGGGCCCCCATGCCTGGGCAACTGCACAGTATATCTATGCTGAAAGAGGCCCTGGGTGCAGCCACACCACACAGGAGAAGTGCATCGGGTGGCCCATGTATGTGTGTCAGTGTTCTGTGTATCAGCATGTGTGTCAGTGTTTGTTTCTGTGTCACTGTTTTTTCTTTGTCATTGTTTGGATCTGTGTGTCTGTCTTATTTTGTGGGTTTGTGTATGTAACGTAGAAACATAGAATGTGACGGCAGGTAAGAACCATTCCGCCCATCTAGTCTGCCCAATTTTCTAAATACTTTCAATAGTCCTTGGCCTTATCTTATATCTAGCATAGACCACACATGCTTAAACTCCTTCACTCCTTAACCTCTACCACTTCAGCTGGAAGGCTATTCCATACATCCACTACCTCTCAGCAAAAGTAATACTTCCTGATATTATTTTTAAACCTTTTTCCCTCTAATTTAAACCTTTTCCCTCTTATTTAAGACTATGTCCTCTTGTTGTGGTAGTTTTCTTCTTTTAAATATAGTCTCCTCCTTTACTGTGTTGATACCTTTTATGCATTTAAATGTTTCTATCATATCCCCCCTGTCTCGTCTTTCCTCCAAGTTATACATGTTAAGATCCTTTAACCTTTCCTTGGAAGTTTTATCCTGCAATCCATGAACCAGTTTAGTAGCCCTTCTCTGAACTCTCTCTAAAGTATCAATATTCTTCTGGAGATACGGTCTCCAGTACTGCGTACAATACTCCAAGTGAGGTCTCACCAGTGTTCTGTACAATGGCATGAGCACTTCCCTCTTTCTATTGCTAATACCTCTCCCTCTACAACCAAGCATTCTGCTAGCATTTCCTACTGCTATATTACATTGTCTGCCTACCTTTAAGTAATCTGAAAAAAAATACCACTAAATCCCTTTCTTCAGATGTTGAGGTTAGGATTCTATCAACTATTCTGTACTCTGCCCTTGGGTTTTTACGTCCAAGATGCATTATCTTGCACTTATCTACATTAAATTTCACCTGCCACAACTCTGACCATTTTTCTAGTTTACCTAAATCATTTTCCATTTGGCTTATCCCTCCTGGAACATCAACACTGTTACATATCTTAGTATCATCAGCAAAAAGACATACCTTACCATCAAGACCTTCTGTAATATCACTAATAAAAATATTAAAGAGAATGAGTCCAAGTACAGATCTCTGAGGTACCCCACTGGTGACAAGCCCATGCTCTGATATACTCCATTGACTACAACCCTCTGTTGCCTGTCACTCAGCCACTGCCTTACCCATTCAGCAATATTGGAATCCCAACTTAAAGATTGCAGTTTTTTGATAAGCCTTCTATGTGCAACAGTGTCAAAAGCCTTACTGAAATCTAGGTAAGCAATGTCTACTGCACCATCCTGATCTATTATTTTAGTTACCCAATCAAAAAAAATCAGTAAGATTAGTTTGGTATGATCTCCCTGAAGTAAATCCTTGTTGTCTCTGATCTTGAAATCCATGTGATTTTAGATGTTCAACAATCCTATCCTATCCTTTAACGTGGTTTTCATTACTTTCCCCACTACTGAAGTAAGGCTTACTGGCCTATAGTTGCCCGACTCCTCCCTACTACTTTTCTTGTGAATGGGCACAACATTTGCTAACTTCCAATCTTCTGGGACTACTCCTGTTAACAATGTTTGGTTAGATAAATCTGTTAATGGTTTTGCTAGTACACCACTAAGCTCTTTTAATAATGTTGGATGTGTTCCATCAGGTCCCATTGGCTTATCTGTCTTTACTTTTGACAGCTGAAATACAACCTCTTCCTCTGTAAACTCACATGTAACAAATTACTTATTTGTCCTTTTTCCTAACTGAGGCCCCTTTCCTTCATTTTCATCTGTAAATACTGAACAAAAATATTAATTGAGGCAGTCAGCTAGACCTCTATCCTCTTCTACATACCTTCCTTCTGTTGTTTTTAGTATAACTAATCCTTGTTTTACTTTAATTTTCTCATTTATGTTTCTAAAAAATGTTTTGTCCCCTTTATTTACTGACTGTGCTATTTTCTCTTCTGTGTGATTTTGAAACTCTTATAAGTTGCTTAGCCTCTCTCTGCCTAATCTTATAGATCTGTCTATCTTCCTTACGCTGTTTTTTTAAATAATTTTTACAATTTGTCATTGTTATATCATTATTTGTATCAGAGTTTATATCAGAGTTTATATCTACATGTGTGTCTGTATGCATTTGTGAGTCTGTGTATCTGCATGTGCATCCGTGGGTGTATCTGCACATGTGTGTCAGTGTGTTTTTGTCTGTGTGTATATATATATCTGGGACAGAAGAGAAGATAAGCATGCCTGAGGCACAGGAGATGCAGGGAGAGCCTGGGGCAGAAAAGAACCATGGAGAGTCCGGGACAGAGAAGAAATAACAGCAACTATCTCAATAACAAACATTTCGCTAATATGAGGGATATAAGTTATGGAAATTGTACATATGAGTACACAAGGGAAAAGAGGTTGGGAACCATTGCCCAAGCCTGTGCCATAAGCAATTTTGTTAAAAGTAACAAAGAAAAAAAAGTTAACATTGGGCTTTGTTGTAATCTTTGAAGTGCTTTAAATGTAAGTGTTTTATTTATAGCATATCTTTAAGAACTTCCTATAGCTGAAGGGTGCTTGGCTGTTATATATAAAAAATGATATACAGCAACATCACTGAACATTGCCTGCAGATTCGGTGCTTCCATGTTCACATTATCATAACAAATGCATGGTCCATCATACATTCTAACAGGTTAATCTCCTCTATAAGGCTATATACCCTTTGGGTTATATTTTTGTTTAAAGGTTTCATTCCAGCTTTGTTCTAAATTACTTTAATAAGTATATACTGGTTTATTCTTACCTGGAGGTTTACATTTTATTATCTTCATTTTTTATAACAAAAAACGTTTTCTCTATTTTTATTTAAAAACACTTTGTGGCACATTAACATACATACAGCCATGGTAAAAAAAAAAGTACACCCTCTTTGAATTGAATGGTTTTACATATCAGGACATAATAACAATCATCTTTTCCTTAGCGGGTCTTAAATTAAGTAAATACAACCTCAGATGAACAATACATGACATATTACATATTATAATTTATTTAACAAAAATAAAGCCAAAATGGAGAAGCTATGTGGGAAAAGTGCACCTTTACTGCTTCCATTGGAATTAAAGGGCTAAGTAGCAGACATGTGCTGCTAATCAAATGCCCTTAATTAATTCATCATCACCAATTGTAACCACCTTTTCTCAGACAAGGCCATAATGCACCACATTTGGTAAAAACTAAACACAAAATATCAGCACTAACACATCATACCAACTGTGATGGAGAATGAATTATATTGCCAATGCAATGCTTAGTGAATATTCCCCTAGACATACAGAGATATAAATAAATGCATTAACCTATAGATGGATTGCATACTGAGACGTGGATTTAATGATATACGTTATCCTGTATCTACAAATACCTGGACAGATCTTCCTCGATGGTTTGTGGTGGGAGGGGGGCAAAGGGAATAGAGGTGAAGCGCTAATTAAAGGCCCACAGGTGTAATTAGTACATCTGGAGATACCTTGCCTAACTCTCACCTGCAGTACCAGAGAATAGGGGACTTGTCATAGATACAGGTAAATAAAGGGTTAAACTCACATTCTTTAAACATACCATATTTTTAAGAGCCTGACACTAGTTTCCACTATCGTGTATAAACATCCTGACATTGGAAAACATAACATTATCTCTAGGCACCTGACTATTTTAATTGGGTTCCTAAATAAAGACTGTCATGTACATCAGTTATTGCCTTAGTTAAGTCTTTCCACATCGGGAGGGGTTAAAAGTAAGAATTTTCTCTCTCCTGTTTTAAATCTTTTACAGTTTCACACATACTCCCTTTTCTCTGTCTTGCAGGTCAAGATAACCTTTGCATAGTTTAGCGAAGACGTTATAGACATGCGCAGTAGATTTCCCGTAATACGTAATGTTATATGAGATATTATACTTTTTGCACTGAATGTCTATGATTGGTTGATTTTGTCTTCTGTTGAAAACACCCCTATGAAAACTGTGTTTGTTTCATATATATGCAGTATCCGCATTAAAAAAGCACAATTGTTCTGGAACTTCATAATGACTGTTGTACATTAATTGTTCTCTGCATTAAACAGCTGCCATCAAACCTCAATGAACTAAAGCAATGTTGTATAAGAGTGGGCAAAAATTCCTTCACAGCAATGTGAGAGACTAATAAAGTCATGCAGAAAATGATTACAGCTAAAGGTGGTTCTACAAGTAAATAATGACACTGTGTAATATGTCATGTGTTGTTGTTCATCTGAGGTTGTATTTACCTAATTTCAAGACCTGCCAAGAAACAGATAAATGTCCTGATATGTAAAACCATAGAATTGTCACAGCAGAACTGGTGTGTTGTTTTTTTGTTGTTGTTTTTTTTTTTTTTACAACAGATCACAGAAAAAGTTAGACACAGAAAATGGTGGCACTGCTGTAGTGGTGCTGCTGTAAAGACCAAAATATATACAAATACAGATTAAAGGGAAAAAACAGACAGAAAAAATACAGTTTTAAATCTTACAAGCTTACTTAAAAATATAACAATCAAAAATGGGGGTTAAGGTATGACCATGTAGTCTAACTAAATCTACATATTTGTAAAATGTAAAACAATACTTTGTGTGTTCTTTTAATCTGTATTTTGCATATATTTTAATCTTTACTGTAGCACCACTACTAACATATTCATGTTCTGAGTGTGTTTCCCAATTCCCCTTTTCTGCGTATATATTTGGTATACAGACCAAATTCCTTTTCAGTGGAGCACCCTACCACTCCACTATAGGTGCCCCTTTGGAAGTGACCACAATAAAACATACATTTGTGGAGGGTCTATATTAGTAGTTTAATCAGTAATTATTGAAGTTAGCATGCTTACCTCCCATGTCAAAATCTGGAGTAGAATCCACAAATATGGGTACTTGGTGGCTTTAACACAGTATAAACATACGGAGTAAGTAAATTATCATATTTGTTTACTAAGATAGGTGATTTTAAATGGCTCTGTAAGATTTAAAACTGTATTTTAATTAAAAATTGTTTTGGCTGTTCTCTTAATCTGTATTTTCTAAAAAGATAGACAGACATATAAATGCTATATTCCTTTTTATTCTCTATCTATATTTTGCCATCACATTATATGGATGAAGAGCATAGCAAATCTACATGGCAAAGATTGTTTGGAATGCTTAATATTATATTTAGTATTTTATAAGCAGCCTTGATTACAACGTCTACTTTTAAGTTTTATCACAGGCTGTTAAACCTGGCTATTTTCAAGATCTTGAAATCAGGAATTTGGACTATTATGTATATTCTACAAAGATAATTTGCTCCCAGTGGTGGAATATCTGTTCCATGGATCTTTGTTTGCAAAGTATTCAAGCCTTGAATGCAAATACAACAACAAAATTATACTTTTCCAGACCATGAATCAAACTATGAAATGCTAATGAATGCAGGGGGAATGAGCATACAGTTAGTGAGGCAAATTGCAATTTAGGTTTTTCCTGTATAAATGGTAAATAGTCCCAAATCTGTCTTTCATATGTTACAGAATAATACTGAATTTTTGGTGTCTCAAATAAATTTGACAAATCATACATCACCTTACTAGATTTTAAATGTAATCTAAAAGCAACGTTTTTGTGACAGGTTGTAAAAAATACATTATTTGCTTTGCACGTAGTTATAGAATAAATAATAATGTAGCATAATATTATTTCCAAGAGAAACTTAAAATATTATGGTGCAGTATAGTTTTATGAGTACTGTTTGAAACTAGGGTCCATTGTTATATTTTTATCTATCTATCCATCTAGTCACCAAATATCATATCTAGTATGAATTAATGACACAGGCCATTCACTGCCATAACACTGGGACCTTTATTTCTTTAAAAATAAATAAATAATACTAATATAATAAGTATAAACACACACAACTAAAACCTAACTACAATGTTTCAGCATCATGTGATTCCTTTATCAAGTGATTTACTTGTCCCTTGAGAAAGGTATCAGGAGTTGTCAAAAATGTTGTGTATGTTTTAAGACTGTGTGTTGCAGCTCACTGTGGGGATAATAGTGGACTTATTTTCTGTTTATCAATTTTGTGGAGCTTATGTCACTATCACTTTACTGTATGTAAAATTGTTGGCATTATTGCTTTCTTTGTGATGTTAATAACAATTCAGTAGTTTAGGCATTTGGTGTGTATTTTTATACATACAAGTTATTACTGGTATTGCATTTTTGGAGCTCATTGAGAAAATAACACCCTGTATTTGTTTGTGGATATGTTTTGGTGTGCATTTCCATAAGCTTTTTGGTTCATACAATATTCTATTCTGTAATTTTATATATGCTCCAATTATATGTAAGTAAGAAACATCTCTATTAATGGCAAAAAGCATATCTGCCAATCTCAAATAAATACGTTAAGCACATTTTTTTTTACATAAAACTAATTAATTAGAAATAATTCACTCCACTAATGTGTCAAAGGCACTCAGGATGAAAACCAAATAAGTCAACCTGAAAATTAATTTTAGACCAAACTGCAATTCGTACAAATTCAAGACAAACAGGTATTCAGCCAAAATTCTGATTTCCGACATGCCATATTTTCATTTGTGAATGGGTTCTTTTTGGATTCCAGATCCAAAATGCTGGCAAGTTCTCTCTGCATGACTGATGCAGCAACCACAAACAATCATCTTGGACATCTTTGGGGCTTGTCAGCAAAGGGTAGCTGATATCCCTCTAGGCAAAATGAGCACAGGGCCCATGTTTCTATTACCCTATTGACTTAGAGAGAGCCTAAGAAAATCTTTATAAAAGTAAGTTTTCTCACTTCCTTTTACAGATATATAATAATCAAATTCTGTCAACTCAAAATTGGCATTGCAAAAATGCCTGATATTGCATATCAATTTCATGCTATTCTGGCTGCCTGAATGGCTTTCCTAAATATTTTTTTTTTTTTAATTCATGCCTTTTTTGAAGTTTGGTTTACTCTCAAATATATGAAAACAATACCTGCAATAAATATGCATAAATAACCCTCCTCCAAACATAACAATAAAAATGCCTCTACAAAGCCTCGCTGTTACCACCGACAAGCAGATCAGCCCAGGGTCTCACATATGAAAATGAGGCTAGAAGACTGTGTGTATTGAACACCATGGCCAGTAACTTCAAAAACTTCCTTAAAGGTACAATACACAACAATGGCATCCTGGTGAGACTTTATTGAGACAGGAATAAGGGATCCATTCAGAGGTTTTAAATACCCATGTCCACAAGCATCTTTAGAATCCAATGAAAAACTAACATAGATTCAAACTACACATACAACATTTTGGCACTAATAGAACACATAATACATGCATGTCTCAAATGTATTCAATACATTTTTTTAAAAATATATATATATATTTATAGAACAATTCATCATGTGTGTCTAAAACTACACAACACTATAAATAAAAATCAAAAAAATAACGCCTGACCAACACTTTTGCAAGCTGTTTTAATATATATAACCACAATGGAAAAAAAGCATGAATAAATGAATACCTGTTTTCATTGAGGCTATATCTACTAAAAAGTTATTGATAATGTTGTATTTATTTTAGGTAGTGGAGTTTGAATTGCCAAATTTCCGAACTGCCGAACCGAATTACTGAAGTGCTAAATTGCTGAATTTCCGAAGTGCCGAAGTGCAGAAGGGCTTCGGATTTCTGAAAAGTGGCAAAACAAGAGAGTGAGGGAAATGAATGATGACAGGAATGTTGACCAATGAGCTAATTCCTGGCACTGGGAGCCCTATAGATGTGTAAGTAGTTGTGGTGGTTAGGGTTAGGGGTTAGGGTTAAGGAGACCTACATATGTGTAAGTGGTTGTGGTGTGGTTGCCAAAGTTCCAAACCAAACTGAATCGAATGCCATTGGTTCAAATTGCCGAAGCAGACACATTTGTTTACTTACCTGAATCTCAGAACAAAACAGAATTTCTTGCCCATGCACATCCCTAGAATTTGATGTTTCCTGGTAGGTTACTCAACAGTTAAGGAATTCTGAGAAGGGTGGTCACTTGTTCTTTGTTGCAGAGGGGTATGAAAAAGAAAAGTGGACTTTCTTGGGTTATAAGGGCTATGGATAATGAAATAATGGTGGAACAAACATATGGCAATATAGCAAAAAATAGCGTGTTCAGAAATGTTTAAATATCTTTATCACATTATTGTTTTACTGCTATCCAATCCAATCAAATTTAATAAAGTCAGATTTGCTGATGAAGACACTCAAGCTTAACAGTATATATTTTTTAGTAATTTCTGGAAAAAAATAACATGAGTTAAGGATCTTTCTCTCACCATATAGTCACTGAAATATCCATCCAAATAAAGTACATTAGAGATTTTTTTTTTAAATCTGACATTGTCTAGCAGGAGTGATTGTCACTATTTTTAAATGCATTATACTGGTTATCCTTCTAGTGTTGGCGATGGAAATATGGAACATTGAAAGATAAAATCAATTACATATGTCAAGAGTGTTTAAATGATTACCATTTTGGAGAAATAAATAGATAATTTATAGTTAATCACTATTCTTACTTCTAAAGTATGTTTTGATTCTGCCAATACTGAAGCCCTGTATCAACACTCTTTTGTGATTTATACATTCTTTATTAGGAATCAATGGTGTGTAGATCTGTGTCGACATATATATTCCCATTATCATTTTTATGTAGGTCTTGGCTGTTACAGTTTATTAACTAAATTAGTGTTGAGTTTTAATGTATATGATATTTAGTCTTTAGCATTGCATATTTTATTGCACAGAAGCACTGAATACAATATACAGAAATATATGGATACTACTCTCTGGAATCAATCTGAAAATGGAGCTATAGAAAATTCAAGGGATGAGCAAGATTACAAAAAAGAACAAGTACAAATTATACCACAACAAGAGTTTCTTTCCTACATCCTCTTTGCTTTCATCTTCTTCAGTCTTGTTTTACTTAGAATAACCTGCAGAGTAAATAAAGTCACAAAAAGACAGGGTACTGGAGAGTCAATAAATAAAAAAAGAGTTTCAAGAATATTGTTAAAAGAGACAAATATATAATACAAAGAGATACAAATATAGACATTCTATCAGAGTAAAAATAAATATAAACTGAATCATTTAAATTATTCAAAACATGGATAGAACATGATTATCATCTTCATAATTAGATTTGTGCAATGCAAGCCATTTTTTCAAACTATCATTTTTGGAGGATGCCTGAATTTTGGTCAAATGTTGGTTTGGCTCTGCAGAGATTTGGTATTGAAAAAAAGATTTGAAAATGGATCAGACAAAGCAAAAGGTCACAAAGTGTACGCATATATATATATATATATATATATATATATATATATATATATGTACACTTTGTGACCTTTTGCTTTGTCTGATATTATATATTACCATGGATAGATTTTGCAGTACATTTTTTGATTGAGAAAAAGTAACCAATAGCGGGAAAAGAAGAGGAGCAGTACAAAAAAAAAAAAAAACGTAGCCTCCTGGTTTTATATATATATATATATATATGTTGGAAGGCCATTTGGCCTGAATTTGTGAGAGGAGTTATGATCCTATATAAAGCCTACCACCCTACTTACCTTTGTCATGCAAGCTGTTTGTCGTCTCCATAGTTACCTGCACTTCCGGTTCGTCGTTTCCGCCAAGTCCTGTCTCAAGCTGTCTCCAGCAAGCAGTCCGTTGCCAGCAGCTCCTGCCTCCATCTTCCGTGCCCGTCCACCGGCTTCTACCTGACTCCGCCACTTGCTACCCGGCTTGCGGTCACGAGACCGGCACGTCCACGTAAGCATAAACGTGGGAAATGGCGTTCGGCTATTTCCCACGTTCGGGCCTAAAAACGCGAGGATAGGCTCCCTTTATTACTTATCCATTCGTGCTTTTACACCATTCGTGTACTTCTGTGTTCGTGCAGCTAAAAGCCGACCGTAGAGTACACACTCCTCTCGTTTATTTTCGTATAAGCTAACTACCAACCGCACTAAACGAACTTACGTTCGACAATTTCATCTGTTTGTTCGTTTCTTCATTCATACGACCACAGGTACAATTGACTTTCGTTTAAAAATCTGTTTTGTATGCTCCATTTAGCCGAACGCATGAGTTCTTTCTCGTTACAGTTCTCCTGTTCAATTTTGCTTCTCCTTCTACATTCCATTACGTATTAGATAAATTCCGAGCACAAAGTTAGCATGCTTACCTCCCATGTCAAAATTTGGAGTAGAATCCACAAATATGGGTACTTGGTGGCTTTAACACACTATAAACATACGGAGTAAGTAAATTATCATATTTGTTTACTAAGATAGGTGATTTTAAATGGCTCTGTAAGATTTAAAACTGTTGACTTTTAATTTTTTGCAAAAATTGTCTCTCATTTATTGGACACATATTATATACTGTTTTTTAAAGGACAGAAAGGGCTTTAATTTGATATAACATCTTACTTATTATAAAAAAAATACAGAAAAATGCAAAAAAAATGAAAAATATTGTTTTTACAGTTTTTGCAATAATAATGTGTGCATAATTAGTGCAGGTTAAGGAAAGTAATTAAAAATAAATTTATTTATTTGTTCTGATTTACAGAATATATAATGTGTCTGGGATTTTAAGTTTTTTTGGTAGTTACAGGTCACAAAGCACAAGGAGTAAAATAAAATTTTAATGTGGAGCGATTTTAGAATTTGGTATGTTTGTCTTGTAAGCTTAATAGCCATAAAAGAAAACAAAATTGCGTATATATTTATATAAAGTAGACATCACGGGCTATTTACCTAAGGTTGTTTTGACACTTTCTACGTAGCCATTTCACCGCCAACCTCTTAAATATTGGAGTAAAATTGTGTTCTTTTTGGTTTTTGGCACACAAACTTATAACAGAGAAATTCTCGTGTATATTTTGTAAAGTTGGTGTGTGCTATTCCTGTACAAAGTTTTATTTTGTGTTCAGTTACATCTGCTGAGTAAAATGACACCCCATTGTATGTCTTTTGCACTATTTCGTGAAGTTACAGTGCCATACAGGATACCTGTCCTTTTCAGTATTCACAGTAGAATTTTGAGAGATGGATTTAATGAGCCTTAGCTTCCATTTTGGGGTATTATAACAGTTTGACTGTTCAAAAAACCCCCACAAAGGCCTACCATTTGTAAAAGTAGACACTCCAGGGTATCTTATAATATTGTGCCTTAACATGCCCCCATTTTTTCACCAATATATGCCAAAGTATGTGGTAAAAAAAATTTTGTGCATTTTTTACATACGGATTGCATTTTTGCTGGGCGTTTTGTATATTTCTTATGTGCCACTAAGTTCAAACCCCCAAATTATGCTCAGCTAAGTCTTCTGAGTAAAATGACACCCCATATGAATGTCTTTGGCACTATTTCGTGAAGCTACAGTGCCATATAGGAGACCTGTCCTTTACAGTATTCACAGTAGAATTTTGAGAGATGGATTTAATGAGCCTTAGCTTCCATTTGGGGTATTATAACAGTTTGACTGTTCAAAACCCCCCCACAAAGGCCTACCATTTGTAAAAGTAGACACTCCAGGGTATCTCATAAGGTGCATATTGTGCCTTGACATACCCCCATTTTTTCACCAATATATGCCAAAGTATGTGGTAAAAAAATTATTTTGTGCATTTTTTACATACGGATTGCATTTTTGCTGGGCGTTTTGTATATTTCATATGTGCCACTAAGTTCAAACCTCCCAAATTATGCTCAGCTAAGTCTTTGGAGTAAAAATACACCCCCAATGAATGTCTTTGTCACTATTTTGTGAAGCTACAGTGCCATATAGGAGACCAAGCCATATCCGTTTTTACCAAACTTTGAATTTTGACGCTGGGCCTATGTGCAATTTCCAAGCATCTTCGCAGGTTTTAAATTCAATCTACCCCACAAAGGCCTACCATTTCTTAAAGTAGACACCCCAGGGTGTTTCAAAAGGTATAGTTTGAACCTTAGCGTGGGATCATTTTTCCGCTAGCTTGTACCAGATGTAGTGGTAATAAGCGTTTTTTCTGCCTTTTTGACATACAAAGTGAGTTTGCACAGTATATTTTGCAAACCTTATGTGTGCTACAACTGTATAATACTTCATATGTTGCTCAGCTATGTCGGCTGAGTACAGCAATACCCCCGTATGTACCTTTGCCAGGTATGTGTGGACATCGGAGGGGCACATTTGGGACACAGCCATTCCAGTTTTTTCAAACTTTGAATTTTTATGCTGTGCCTATGTCCCATTTTAGAGTATTTTACCAGGCTATATAATCCAAATTCCCCATAAAGCCATACCATTTCTTAAAGAAGACATCCCAGGGTATTTCAAAAGGCATATTTTGAACCTTAGTGTATCATTTTTCCGCTAGCTTGTACCAAGTGTAGTGGTAATAAGCATTTTTTCTGCCTTTTTGACATACAAAGTGAGTTTGCGCAGCATATTTTGCAAACCTTATGTGTACTATGACTGTATAAACTTCATATGTTGCTCAGCTATGTCGGCTGAGTACAGCAATACCCCCGTATGTACCTTTGCCAGGTATATGTGGATGTTGAAGGGGCGCATTTGAGACGCAGCCATTCAGTTTTTTTCTAACTTTGAAGTTTTACGCTGTGTCCATGTTCCAATTTGGAATAGTTTAGACGGTTGGTTATTGAAACTTCCCCACAAACACATACTATTTATTAAAGAATACACCCTTAATTCAAAAGGCAGAACCTATAGTTTGTTCCAGGTGTAAATGAGCGTTTTTAAAATGTATTTTTTTACTTTTTATAACTTTGTTTTTAAACTTTTGTTTTGCATAAATTTTTTTTAAACTTTCCTAAACTTTCTTAAAACTTTTTTACAGATTTAACATTTTTCTAAGGTTAACCCCTAACTAGCAGTACGCAGCACTAACAGTGCTATATATAGTTATAAAATATTTAAATTAATTAATTAAATAAATTGAACCCCTGAGGGAACCTCAAAGATTCTGTGATCTGTATTTGATCGCTGTAGGCAGTGATCGACTTTAATTTTTATTTGGACTCTTAAATGCCTGTTTCTGTGTTAGCCTAACAAATGCTAGAAGCAGACATAGCCCTGCCAATTGGCAGTGAGTTATTTTTTATTAAAATGGGTAAGACACCCTCATCCGGCACTTCATGCATAGGTGAGTATTGACAGTGTGCTGTTGACATAATGTTTTCGCCGCGATAGATCCGCATCCGTCAACACGGAACCCGTCCTGAATTAAAACTGTATTTTAATTAAAAATTGTTTTGGCTATGCTGTTCTCTTAATCTGTATTTTCCAAAAAGATAGACGGTTGCAAGAAAAAGTATGTGAACCCTTCGCAATGATATGGATTTCTGCACAAATTGGTCATAAAATGTGATCTGATCATCATCTAAGTCACAACAATAGACAACCACAGTCTGCTTAAACTAATAACACACAAAGAATGAAATGTTGCCATGTTTTTATTGAACACACCATGTAAACATTCACAGTGCAGGTGGAAAAAGTATATCAACAGTTTTATTGTTACAAAGTATCTGTGGACCAGCAACCTAAAAAATGAGGTATGAACAAAATAGAAAAGAAAAACAATGTATCTTGCTTAGTAGATTAATGTGCATATAGTTGCACGTATGAAAATAATCTAATGAGGATAACCCCAGCAAAGATATACACTGTAATTTATGGGGAGCTCCAAAATCAATCATGCATGAGGGTGATATAGGAGCCTTAGGGGTCTTTTCTATTTTGTTCATACCTCATTTTTTAGGTTGCTGGTCCACAGATACTTTGTAACAATAAAACTGTTGATACACAGTTATTTCTAGTGGCCGCCCAATACTGAGAGCGATTACTGTCTATATCGCAGATTAGCAGATGTACCTATTTTAGACTCCTTTATTTGTTTTTCACTATGGTTTAAAAAATATATTTTTTCATTGGTTATATATACATATTGTTCCCTTAAGAGGGCTCATTAAAATTTAATTGTTTTAGTTCTATCTTTGCTCTATTACTAGCAATTTGTAGCCTCATACTGGTGGAGCATTTTGACTTGGGGTATAGGGACTGCTTTGGGGAGTACTTCTTTTAGTTTACCTAATCCAGTCTCTTCTCTTTTCTATAATCATCGTTGGGTTATGCCCTTAATACACTACAACAAATACACCCTCAGTGATTGATTTTTCCGATCATTCATTTTGGCTGTACTTTTCTTAATTGTGTCTGTCTGTATATATGTGTGTCTGTATGTCTGTTTGTGTGTATGTCTGTTTGTGTGTCTGTATGTATGTGTGTTTGTATGTATGCGTGTCTGTGTGTGTCTGTATGTGTGTGTGTCAATGTGTGTGTCTGCATGTGTATCTGTTGGCATGTGTGGGGGGAGAGGGGAACGTATGGGGGGGAGGATGGATGGGGGTAGACGTATGGGGGGGCGCAGGGCAATTTTTGCACCGAGGCCCTGTAGTTTCCCTCTGGTAGCAAACATATATACATGTATTTTTATGTTTTGTGTGGTACATTTAGTGCTAAAATTTTAAAACGTGCGATATATATCTCCACAACCAAGTAGAATAGCAATGTTGTCACTTTACTTAACCTCTGCATGACTGATAAATTGAAATGTCTGGCATCATACAAACAAATTTACATAAACCTGTTTCATGAAGAACTTAATTGATATGTTGCAAAACAATAGAAATCTTGAATTTTTAGGCACTGAAATTTCCAATTAACATACAGCATTTACATTTCATTATTCTACTAAGCTCCAATTTTAGCTATCAAACTAAGCTCTCAGTTGAATGGTTATAATCAGCCATAAGAGTGTTTCATGTAGGAGCAGCGCTTTGGCATCAGTACAATATAAGTATCCTAATTCAAAGATAGTGCCTTGATGAAGTTTTGGCAGGATGCATTGACAAGCCCTTTGAATCTAGAAACAGTTTAGAGAAAAAAAGCTATCTTTTTTGTGATAGCAGCAAAGACTGCACAGGACAATATATACATTATCTATACCAATATTTCCCAAACATTTCTGTTTTTAATCTTGGAGTTACTTTAGGTTTTGAGAAAACCATTGCTCTTTTTTTTTTAGCTCACTACATTACATAGTAGAGGCTCGTCTATTGTAGTGGCTTGATAAGTGCTATTAATTAAATGGTTACTATAGCAACCACAACCACTACAGCTTAATAAAGGCTGTCTTAGTGTTGCTTTCTCTAAAACGGCAATGTTTTACATTGCAGGACTTTGAGGGACAGGGACGTAGCACCCAGACCACTCCAATGAGATAAAGGGGCTTTAGTGCCTACAGTGTATCTTTAATCCTAATTTAAAAAATACAGTATGAATTCATGTTATAAAAATACATATCAAATTATATTTCCCTATATCATTTTTATTCAGTGTACAAAAAAAAATGTAAAAAAATCTTACAAACATCCAGGTGCAGAAAATAGCTGAAAATAAATTACAAAATCACTTTAGTGTTTAGCAGAATAAAATGGAGTCCTGTGTTTCTATAATTTCTATAACGATGGTGGTTAAGAAAAATTAAAAAGAAAAGCAAGTAAACAGCAGGACCAGAGCCCAATGCTGTTAATACAAGAGTTATTCATTTTTTTTTTCATGTTATAACTCTTACATTTTCTGCACCTGGCTTCTCCTGAATGTCTGATAAATGATAATCGATAGACATGTGACAGCAAGGGCACAGAATCAGCAGAAAATTGCCCTGAAGCTTTCCAGTTTGTTTTAAGTGTTCAAAGAGAAATTATGAAATTACTTCTCAACTTAACTTTCTCTGTGAACTATGCTTGAAAACTCAGGTAATGCTTTGTCGGAGCACAGAAATCAAGTATTTAGAAACAAAATGTTGAGTTCTGTAATTTAGAAATAAGAAGACCCACTCTTCTGATTTACATGACCTTCAAAATAAGAATTTTAACACATCCTCTTTAGGTGTTTTATGCAATTGAAAAATCGTGTTGATCCTGAATACAAAGTGCAAGGTTTGGCAGTTTGTAGATCTGAGCTGCTACATTTAGTGACCCAACTTAACTGCTGCCAATGCCACCTATGCATCTTCCTGTGATTTTCAAGGATGCCTTGATATTTAAGCAATTAGCTTCTCATACCTGTCCTCCTCCTTACCTCAAATTACTCAGAACCTTACAATATGACATTATGTCCAGATGGCTGGAATAGAAACCCTTTCACTACTAAGCACTTTTTGTGTGGGAAAAAAAGTATGATATTTATTTTTTTAACATGGCTAGTAAGCATATAACAAAACTGTAATTTTTGTGTATAGAGTGGTCTGCAGACAAATTTTGATGAATGAAAAGCTTTAAATTATATATGGTATTCCATATTTTTACAATATTTCGCACAGGTTCTGAAATGTTAGTATGAAAACAAAAATGAATGTTTTCTCATGTAGAATAGAAGTGACAAAAATAGATAAATCCAAATTGTAAAATAGCCTGCCTGAAGAAATTCGCAAGAACCCTGATTGCATTACAGTACAGCTTACTGAAAATGACTAGAAAAAGTAAACAAATGTCTCCTTTTGAGCATAGTGCCCACATATAGTAAGTCTGTGACATGGAGAGAAAGAGATACCTGGGAGTGATTTAAGACATTGGACAGATGAAAGAAGAATCAGAAGGTTTCAATAAACTGGGGAGGTTGAGAATATAGGGAATAGTTTAAGCCATTAGTTGATTACTGATACTGAATGAAAGCCAAATATAAATGCTTTATTTAGTTTTATACCTATATCGTAATGTTAATAAAAACCTTGTAGGCAGGGCCGTCTTTAACGCGGGGCAAAAGGGGCAGCTGCCCCGGGCCCTGTCATTCCTAGGGGGCCCAAAGCAGCTGCCCCTTGAGCCCGCTGGCCGCTGTGGTGCTTGCGGGCAGACCACTGCGGGCCGCACGATGAGGGGCCCCATCGGGTGGCCCATGCTCTTAGGGCCACCCGATGGCAATGAATCTGCAGGGGCCCGGTCAGCACTGCGGCGCTTTAACAGTGCGACCGGGCCCTCAGTGATGAGGTCAGCGCTAGGAGGAAGTGCAGTCACTTCCTCCTAGCTAACACGGAGAATGCAGCGTGGGAGGGAGGAAGACAGGAGCGCAGACTGAGAGAGTGCTCAACTCCCAACAGCCTCAGACAGCCACTGGACAGCAGGTAAAATAGCGCCCTACTTTTTTTAGGCCTTTTATCTGATAAGCAAAATGGTACAAAGTGGTTTCTAGCTCTTGTTTGAAGAATAGGTAGGCAGCTTGGACAACCCAAACCAGTATCTTCTTTCTGGTTGTAAATGGATACCGCATAGAGGGAGGAGGGATGCAGCGCTTTAACCCCTGGGTTTATTTATCTTGATCCAGTGAAAAGACTTCACATGGTATGAAACAAGAACAGAAAACAGCAGCGATATAGTATAGTATAATCAATACACTAATTTGGAGTGTCTATAAATATTTAGATGTACACTCAGAATTTGTTTTGAGTCCACTAATGGCTGTCAGTGACAGGAATGTATAGAAGCAATATCTGTTCGTGGGTATTCTTGAAACTTCTGGATAAAATCAGGAAGGTCCAATATAGATTAAAAAAACTTTTATTTTAACACTGACATGTTTCACATAATTGTGAAACATGCCACCAATGCTATATGGATTGAGCAAAACCTCTTTTGCTCTCCACTAGTGAGTACATCTCTTTTTATTTATTTTATTTAGTTTATAGTGATCACTATATATTTTATTTCACCCTCCTGCACCCAAAAGGTAGGAAACAGGAGGGTGACTGAAATTGTATATTTTTCATGCATGTCTGTTTGTGTGTATATATCTGTCTGCATGTGTATCAGTCTGTGCATGTGTCTGTTTGTGTGTGTATCTAAAAAAGTAGGGCGCTATATGTGTTTCTGTGTATCTGAATAGGTGTCTGTATGTGTTAGTGTGTGTTTGTGTAACTGCATGTATGTCTGTGTGTGTATCTGCGTGTTATTGTGTGTATCTGCATATATGTCAGGGTGTGTTTTTCTGTTTATCTGTGTTTTAGTGTGTGTCTGCATGTTTGTCAGCGAGTATCTGTATATCTGTATGTGTGCCAGTGTGTATCTGTGTATGCACCTGTGTGTCTGTGTATCTGTCTTTGTATGTCTGTGTATTTAGATGTATGTACCTGTATATGTCTGAGCCTGTGTATGTGTGAGTCTGCATTTGTGTTAGTGTTTGCATCTGTATGTGTATCTGTGTGTGTATTTTCACTAGGTAAAAGTGTGACTATGTCTACGATCTATGTGTGTTTTTTTATTTTTGTGTGTCTTTGGGTGGAAGGCGTTTTTGCATGCTAGAAGGTGGGCGGGAGGGGACCAGGGGGCCCAAGCTAATGCTTGCCCAGGGTCCAGTCAACATTAAAGACGGCCCTGCTTGTAGGTGACATTTCCATCTAAAGACATATATAAAAGAAGGTGGGCCATGTTACCATTACTTCTAACAAACAAAAATGCATAGATGCTTACCTGTACACATGAGAAAATGTTTTGTAAATACTACACCAATTCATGTAATGCTTTTCTGCAAATATTTAAAATCACATTTTAATGCATATCAGCCAGACATTCCAACACTTATTTTAAATAGCGCTCCTTTTAAATAGCGCCCTACTTTTTTTAGGCCTTTTATCTGATAAGCAAAATGGTACAAAGTGGTTTCTAGCTCTTGTTTGAAGAATAGGTAGGCAGCTTGGACAACCCAAACCAGTATCTTCTTTCTGGTTGTAAATGGATACCGCATAGAGGGAGGAGGGATGCAGCGCTTTAACCCCTGGGTTTATTTATCTTGATCCAGTGAAAAGACTTCACATGGTATGAAACAAGAACAGAAAACAGCAGCGATATAGTATAGTATAATCAATACACTAATTTGGAGTGTCTATAAATATTTAGATGTACACTCAGAATTTGTTTTGAGTCCGCTAATGGCTGTCAGTGACAGGAATGTATAGAAGCAATATCTGTTCGTGGGTATTCTTGAAACTTCTGGATAAAATCAGGAAGGTCCAATATAGATTAAAAAAACTATTTTATTTTAACACTGACATGTTTCACATAATTGTGAAACATGCCACCAATGCTATATGGATTGAGCAAAACCTCTTTTGCTCTCCACTAGTGAGTACATCTCTTTTTATTTATTTTATTTAGTTTATAGTGATCACTATATATTTTATTTCACCCTCCTGCACCCAAAAGGTAGGAAACAGGAGGGTGACTGTTCGTGGGTATTCTTGAAACTTCTGGATAAAATCAGGAAGGTCCAATATAGATTAAAAAAACTTTTATTTTAACACTGACATGTTTCACATAATTGTGAAACATGCCACCAATGCTATATGGATTGAGCAAAACCTCTTTTGTCCTCCACTAGTGAGTACATCTCTTTTTATTTATTTTATTTAGTTTATAGTGATCACTATATATTTTATTTCACCCTCCTGCACCCAAAAGGTAGGAAACAGGAGGGTGACTGAAATTGTATATTTTTCATGCATGTCTGTTTGTGTGTATATATCTGTCTGCATGTGTATCAGTCTGTGCATGTGTCTGTTTGTGTGTGTATCTAAAAAAGTAGGGCGCTATATGTGTTTCTGTGTATCTGAATAGGTGTCTGTATGTGTTAGTGTGTGTTTGTGTAACTGCATGTATGTCTGTGTGTGTATCTGCGTGTTATTGTGTGTATCTGCATATATGTCAGGGTGTGTTTGTCTGTTTATCTGTGTTTTAGTGTGTGTCTGCATGTTTGTCAGCGAGTATCTGTATATCTGTATGTGTGCCAGTGTGTATCTGTGTATGCACCTGTGTGTCTGTGTATCTGTCTTTGTATGTCTGTGCATTTAGATGTATGTACCTGTATATGTCTGAGCCTGTGTATGTGTGAGTCTGCATTTGTGTTAGTGTTTGCATCTGTATGTGTATCTGTGTGTGTATTTTCACTAGGTAAAAGTGTGACTATGTCTACGATCTCTGTGTGTTTTTTTTTTTTTGTGTGTCTTTGGGTGGAAGGCGTTTTTGCATGCTAGAAGGTGGGCGGGAGGGGACCAGGGGGCCCAAGCTAATGCTTGCCCAGGGTCCAGTCAACATTAAAGACGGCCCTGCTTGTAGGTGACATTTCCATCTAAAGACATATATAAAAGAAGGTGGGCCATGTTACCATTACTTCTAACAAACAAAAATGCATAGATGCTTACCTGTACACATGAGAAAATGTTTTGTAAATACTACACCAATTCATGTAATGCTTTTCTGCAAATATTTAAAATCACATTTTAATGCATATCAGCCAGACATTCCAACACTTATTTTAAATAGCGCTCCTTTTAAATAGCGCCCTACTTTTTTTAGGCCTTTTATCTGATAAGCAAAATGGTACAAAGTGGTTTCTAGCTCTTGTTTGAAGAATAGGTAGGCAGCTTGGACAACCCAAACCAGTATCTTCTTTCTGGTTGTAAATGGATACCGCATAGAGGGAGGAGGGATGCAGCGCTTTAACCCCTGGGTTTATTTATCTTGATCCAGTGAAAAGACTTCACATGGTATGAAACAAGAACAGAAAACAGCAGCGATATAGTATAGTATAATCAATACACTAATTTGCAGTGTCTATAAATATTTAGATGTACACTCAGAATTTGTTTTGAGTCCGCTAATGGCTGTCAGTGACAGGAATGTATAGAAGCAATATCTGTTCGTGGGTATTCTTGAAACTTCTGGATAAAATCAGGAAGGTCCAATATAGATTAAAAAAACTATTTTATTTTAACACTGACATGTTTCACATAATTGTGAAACATGCCACCAATGCTATATGGATTGAGCAAAACCTCTTTTGCTCTCCACTAGTGAGTACATCTCTTTTTATTTATTTTATTTAGTTTATAGTGATCACTATATATTTTATTTCACCCTCCTGCACCCAAAAGGTAGGAAACAGGAGGGTGACTGTTCGTGGGTATTCTTGAAACTTCTGGATAAAATCAGGAAGGTCCAATATAGATTAAAAAAACTTTTATTTTAACACTGACATGTTTCACATAATTGTGAAACATGCCACCAATGCTATATGGATTGAGCAAAACCTCTTTTGTCCTCCACTAGTGAGTACATCTCTTTTTATTTATTTTATTTAGTTTATAGTGATCACTATATATTTTATTTCACCCTCCTGCACCCAAAAGGTAGGAAACAGGAGGGTGACTGAAATTGTATATTTTTCATGCATGTCTGTTTGTGTGTATATATCTGTCTGCATGTGTATCAGTCTGTGCATGTGTCTGTTTGTGTGTGTATCTAAAAAAGTAGGGCGCTATATGTGTTTCTGTGTATCTGAATAGGTGTCTGTATGTGTTAGTGTGTGTTTGTGTAACTGCATGTATGTCTGTGTGTGTATCTGCGTGTTATTGTGTGTATCTGCATATATGTCAGGGTGTGTTTGTCTGTTTATCTGTGTTTTAGTGTGTGTCTGCATGTTTGTCAGCGAGTATCTGTATATCTGTATGTGTGCCAGTGTGTATCTGTGTATGCACCTGTGTGTCTGTTTATCTGTCTTTGTATGTCTGTGTATTTAGATGTATGTACCTGTATATGTCTGAGCCTGTGTATGTGTGAGTCTGCATTTGTGTTAGTGTTTGCATCTGTATGTGTATCTGTGTGTGTATTTTCACTAGGTAAAAGTGTGACTATGTCTACGATCTCTGTGTGTTTTTTTATTTTTGTGTGTCTTTGGGTGGAAGGCGTTTTTGCATGCTAGAAGGTGGGCGGGAGGGGACCAGGGGGCCCAAGCTAATGCTTGCCCAGGGTCCAGTCAACATTAAAGACGGCCCTGCTTGTAGGTGACATTTCCATCTAAAGACATATATAAAAGAAGGTGGGCCATGTTACCATTACTTCTAACAAACAAAAATGCATAGATGCTTACCTGTACACATGAGAAAATGTTTTGTAAATACTACACCAATTCATGTAATGCTTTTCTGCAAATATTTAAAATCACATTTTAATGCATATCAGCCAGACATTCCAACACTTATTTTAAATAGCGCTCCTTTTAAATAGCGCCCTACTTTTTTTAGGCCTTTTATCTGATAAGCAAAATGGTACAAAGTGGTTTCTAGCTCTTGTTTGAAGAATAGGTAGGCAGCTTGGACAACCCAAACCAGTATCTTCTTTCTGGTTGTAAATGGATACCGCATAGAGGGAGGAGGGATGCAGCGCTTTAACCCCTGGGTTTATTTATCTTGATCCAGTGAAAAGACTTCACATGGTATGAAACAAGAACAGAAAACAGCAGCGATATAGTATAGTATAATCAATACACTAATTTGCAGTGTCTATAAATATTTAGATGTACACTCAGAATTTGTTTTGAGTCCGCTAATGGCTGTCAGTGACAGGAATGTATAGAAGCAATATCTGTTCGTGGGTATTCTTGAAACTTCTGGATAAAATCAGGAAGGTCCAATATAGATTAAAAAAACTATTTTATTTTAACACTGACATGTTTCACATAATTGTGAAACATGTCACCAATGCTATATGGATTGCGCAAAACCTCTTTTGCTCTCCACTAGTGAGTACATCTCTTTTTATTTATTTTATTTAGTTTATAGTGATCACTATATATTTTATTTCTAATTTATACATGGACCACTCTGCTGAAATTCTGCTGCTATACTCCTGTGCATCAAAAAGTGAAAATTCCTGAATATTCAAGAGCAGGAATCACTGAGAGTCATTAACAGGCTAAAAAAAATTGTACATCATAATATTTATAGTCACACCAATTAAGTGTTTTGAATATACTACATTATAACGCTGCTGTTTTCTGTTCTTTTTTTCATACCATCCAGAGCCTTACCACTGGATCAACAACTAATAAGCAAATATTGCTACTGAACAATCTAACAGTTTGTATTCTATTAAAAAAAATATGGAAGCCAAACCTGAAGCTATGTTTAAACCATATTTAGCAACTGAGACATCCCAGGAACCTCTGGATTTGCTTACAATTGATTTATTCTCACAAATGACAAAATGTTCACTGGGCAGGTATTTATGTAAACATTCACAGAATAAATGGTATGCAAAACACAGTAACTAATCATTACATTATTTGCTAAATTCCTCATAAATATTTGTTTACACAATATTGCCTTGAAAATGCGCATTTTAAAATAACACTTTCCATATCAAAGTTTCATATTTGTAAAATGTCATGCTATAGCCCTATGGCCAAAAATAAGAGAAAGTGTAATTTAAAGAATCACTCTCTTTTAAATTCAATATATGTATGAATCTTGCTTAAGTATAAATGAATAAGCTACTCACATGCTGTGAAAAGTATGTCCCATACTGGGATTCTCAAAGTAAATAAAACTTTTTTTTTTATTTTTTTAATAAAAAGTAATTAAAATGTTAATTCAAATATTCAGCAGCAGGGACCATAGTTTTTTTTTTTTTTTTTTTATAGATGCCTTTTTCTCTGATCTATTGCTTGTAGTAAACATTATGGCTGTTAGTTAAAATGATGATGATGCTAAACACTTGCCTTTTATATATCATGGGATGTTGCCAGGATAAATTAACTGATTCCACGCATGCAGTTGCTTCAAGGACCTTCATCATCAATATAAGGAACGAAGTTTAAAATGATATTTCTTAGTAATTGAACTGACTGCATACTAAACACTTTAATCTATCCTTTTCATTTTTTCAAACAGACAGTAAAGAGAAAAGCTCCCCTGAAGTTTGCATGTTATTGATGTAGCAAATAAAGCAGATAAATGAAATGAACAGAATAAATGGCAAGAAATCCTCTATGAAATGGGTATATAAATTGCTGCTATGGAAACAGAGCTTGTAATTAGAAAGAATTTAGAAAATTAGAAAGACACAATAGATTGTTAATCAGTATGCAAATTAAATGATACGTATTCTTTTCCAGAAAATAGTCAAACTTAACTTTGGATGGTGGCTGCAAGCATCTCCTCAATTGAAAGATCGTCTAGAGATATGAAAATATGTAGAAATGAAAAATAGTTTTTCTTTGAATTCGTTAACAATGACCAATTGTAAGCATACGGGTAAGCCTATGAGAGTTCATACAGGGTTAATATTACATATATCTGCCAATCAGTGAGTCAGATAAGATAATGTTAAACAGTGCTTTTTCATACAGATTTGTTCCTTCATGTAGGATGTTCCTGACTGCTAAACCTACTGAGCTTTCAGTAGCTATGAACTAACACTAACAATAGGCAAATATAACATTTGCATGAACTGAGAGTATTTTGCAATTTTATGAATTGATCGTACTTTGCACATTTGTATTAAAATACTTGTATACACTGAGTATAATGCGTGAAATATAAACTTATACGATGCCGCAGCATGATTTTGTTCTTAGCTTCAGGTACTGAGCACCCGAGACAACATTTATTTTGACTGTACATTCAGTATTACTTTTTATCAGTAAGAATTATGTTATAAGTTAAAATTTACTTTAAGATACTCAATATTACATTTTTAAAAACAGGCCATTTCAGGGCTGGAATTAAATACTGTAATTTAGTTTTTTTCTTACAATGTATTTTAATGAAATAGATGTTCATGTTTTAGAATATAGAACATAAAAGTAACTCACACGCTAAAACATTGGCAAAGCAAAGAAGGATAAAACAGATATTGCAACAGATTTGGGATTAAGCAAAAAATATGAGTTTTCAGTGGACATATGCAGGATATATATACAAATGCCTCTCCTAGATGCATTTGACATCTTTAAAAAGCACATTCCTTATTCCACAAATATTAGTACTTCGGTACAGATAGATCAATTATTATTATTGTTATAATACTGACAAACAAAAATAAATATATTGCAAAAAAAAATGCTCAGAGCAGATACTATTTTTGTAAATATCAATAAAGCAATAAATAGTTCACAAAAACAAAAAAAGATCCAAATCTATAACAACCACCCAAGATGAAAAGTAGAGCTGGTAACCACAGTAGGCATTATAGATCATGAAGTGAATGTGAAACGAATGTGGTCATTAAGAGAATGCATTGCAAAGTGAATGTACAGTGAGTATGGACGTCGGAAGAGCGTGTGGCAAAGCTGCGGACCTGGTGGCAACCATCCCTTCGAAGGCCAAGTTCAGCAAAGATGCCCCGCTTTTAAAGGGAACCATCCAGATGATATTGGATGTCACCAATAAAAGCTTTAATTAAAAAACAAAATAGACAAATCAACACTCCATATAAAACAATATATCAGGAGCCATAGGCCCTTAAAGTTAGGGAGTTACATTACACCAAGAAAAGAGGGAGCTCAGGAGAAACATGATTAAGATAGAGAATCCTAGGGAGGGGGATTCCCTACTGGTAACGAGAAACGAAATAGGGTACAAACAAGAACATAAAGTACAATCTCTGAACATAGGTATTAAAACTTAACTTTTAATATTATAATAAACAAAGTGAAAAACACCACCAAAAACATGTGTATTAAAAATAAGTGTACTAATAAAAACAACACCTGTCTGAGACTAATAGCAAGATAACCAACATAGCATGGGGATTATAGTGTGCGTGGTAGCTACAGTTTCAGATAATATCTAGGAAAAAGAATGCCCACTTCTATCTGGTGAAAAAAAGTCTCAGCAGGGTTGAGTCAGCACATGTCTGAGACTAGCAACAAGTAGAAGCACAATCTGGTAGGGGGATTATTGTCTTAACTGTGCATAGAGACCACAGTTCAAGACAATGTTAAGTAAGGGATATTCCTTTTGGAAAGTTTGAAGAGAAGGATTGTAAACTTTTGTCTGCTGTAAGGAGCCACAACCATCTGCTGTAAAGAGCCACAACCATGTAGAATGAGAACTTTTTGGGGACTTACAGCAAGTAAAGGGAAATGTCTGTGCAAAACGTGGAAGTCCCAATACAGATATAATGTAGAGAGGGGAGTAGCCCTCTAACGAAAAAAAGGAAAGTCTCAGCAAGGTGAAAATACGTGTATCATGGATCTCTAACAGGAACCCGAAATGCTCATATGATAGTGTCTAAGGAGTACAGGATATGTACGGGGGATAATGCTAGTCAAATAGTGTCTAAGGGGTGCAGAATATGCACGGTAGATTATTATTATTATTTTATTATTTATGTAGCGTCATCAAATTCCGTAGCACTGTACCATGGACTAACATACACGTAATTCTAACCCGACAACTGGACGTACAGGAACAGAGGGGTTGACGACCCTCTTCCATGATCTTACATTCTAGAGGGAGTGGGGTATAGTGACACAGAGGGTAAAAGTAGGGGTACGAAGTAGGTTGTTAAAAAAGTATTATTGAGGGCTTAGTAGGTAATTTTTGACAGTTGCAGGAGAGGAGTTATGGAGGGTGGGGGATGAAAACCTGCTAACAGTTTAATTGATATGCTTTCTTGAAGAAGTGAGCTTTCAATGATTTTTCGAATGAGTGGAGACTGGGTGAAATTCTTATGGAGAAGGGAAGGGAGTTCCACAGAAGAGGTGCAGCCCTGGAAAAGTCTTGGAGGCGAGCGTTAGAGGTGGGAGTACGGACAGAGGATATACGTAGGTCTTTGGCAGAGCGTAGGGGCCTCGACAGGACATACTTGTGTATTATGGAGGATAGGAAGGTTGGAACAGCATTATGTAGGGACTTGTAAGCAAGCACCAGAATTTTAAATTGAGCCCTATATCTAGCTGGAAGCCAATGCAAGGACTAACAGTTTGGGGAGGCGTGAGAGGTGTGGGCGGACAGGAAAATGAGCCTCGCTGCCGCATTCATTATAGATTGCAGCACAATCTGGGAACACATAAGACCACTGAGTATTGCAGTAGTCCAGGCAAAAGAGAACAAGAGCATGGACCAGCACCTTAGCCACATCCGGAGTTAAATAGGGGCGGATGTGCGCTATGTTTTTGAGATGGAAGCGACAGGATTTGATGATTGATTGGACATGAGGGGTGAAGGAGAGGTTGGAGTAAAAAAGAACACCCAGGAAGCGAGCCTGCGAGGTAAAGGTGATGGTAGCGCCGTTGACTTGGAGAGAGACAGACACAGGAGTAGTAACACTTGAGGGAGGGAAGACCAGAAGTTCTGTTTTGGACAGGTTGAGTTTAAGGAAGTGAGCAGACATCCATTTGGAAATCGAAGAGAGGCTGTCAGAGACACGAGCCAAGATGGGCAGAGAGAGATCAGGAGAGGACAGGTAGATTTGATTGTCATCCACATAGAAATGATAACGGAAGCCAAAGGAGCTGATGAGTTTCCAAGGGAGGCAATGTAGATAAAGAACAGTAGGGGACCAAGGACAGAACCTTGGGAGACGCCGACAGAGAGTGGTTGGGGGGAAGAGGAAGAGTCAGAGAAAGAAGCACTGAAAGAGCGTTGGGAGAGGTAGGAGGAGCACCAGGAGAGAACAGTATCCCATAGACCAAAATTATGGAGAATGAGAAGAAGATGTTGATGATCAACAGTGTCAAAGGCAGCAGAAAGATCAAGGTGAATTAGGATAGAGTAATGGTCGCAAGATTAAGCAGCAATTAAAACGTTAGCTACTTTGGTCACAGCCGTTTCGCCAGAATGACCAGCGCGGAATCCAGACTGAAATGGGTCAAGCAGAGAGTTGGTTTTGAGAAAGTCAGTCAGTCTGGTGTACACAACTCTCTCGAGGATCTTGGAGGCAAATGGCAGTAGCGAGATAGGACGGTAGTTGGATGGGCAGTTGGGGTCAAGGCTGGGCTTTTTCAGAATTGGGGTTACAGTTCATGTTTGAAGGGTGAGTGAAATGTGCGAGAGGAAAGGGAGAGATTGAAAATTTTAGTGATGGGAAGAGCAAGAGAAGGAGACATAGTGCGGATGAGATATGAAGGAATAGGATCGAGGGAACAGGTGGTGGGGCGTGAGGACCGGAGCAGAGCAGAAACCTCTTATAGATTCATCTCATGGTTATGAGGTAAAAGTATAAGGCAATGAATATACAGGATTACAGGATGCTGTAGGGAGATAGGGGAGGAATCCAATAAGGTGAATTGAAGAGAGGTAAATAGCTGAAATTGCTATGGTGTGATCCCTAATATAAGGTGCCCTTTTAACTGTGCCTTCCAGGGCACACCTTAAGAAATGTCAAATTTTCTCACTGTCAGGAGGTAAAACCGCTCTCCAAAACCCTGCTGAAGTGCGCTGGAATAGAGATCTAACCTAGGTGTCTGCGCAAATCTCGGTGTGGCAAATAGCCATCCTAGGTATAAGTCTAATAAAATAGGGAACCGCTGCTTCTAGCCTAACCGCTCTAATGGTAGTGGCGTCTGGTAACAAGGCTAGGTGCAAGACATTAGACAATCAAAGAACCACTGCTCCTAACTAAATCGCTCATGTTGTAGCGGTGACTGGTATCTAAGCTAGGTGCAAGTTGGTAATTAAGTGAAGAAAGCCACTCATGTTAAGTAGATAGAGGTTAAACACTGTTGGTGCAGTGGCTGTGAATAGCGCTAGTCACAGCCCCTGTTTACCTTAGGGATCATACCATAGCCATTTCATCTATTTTTATACTATCTTATTTCTATCTTTTAGTATGTGCTTTATCCCATGGCAATGCTATTCATTATTAAAAATGCATCAGCTTATAGTCCTCATTTTATTTCTCCATAAGGTTACAATGTCCCCAATTCTGAGATTCAACAGGTCTCCTTTTAAGAAGACGTTCATAGTCTCCAACCTATCTCAATGGGTGAATCATGTATATTACATGGAGCCTCAATTGTTTAAAATTGTGACCTGCCTTACTGACGTGTCTGGCCACTGGGGTATAGATAATCCTTTCAGTCAAGGCTTTCAGTCAAGGCATAATGTCACTTTTGAGTTCATGTGTTCTTACCTTAATGGTTCTAGTAGTCTCACTAATATAGATCTTATCAAGGACATTTGAGCATATAGACAACATAGTTAGAGTTGCATGTAAAATAGTCTTTAATGCCAAATTTATTACCAGACAGAGGGTGGTAAAAGCATTTTCTTTTAATTATACTGTTACAGTGTGCACAGCTTAAAGGACCACTATAGTGCCAGGAAAACATACTCGTTTTCCTGGCACTATAGTGCCCTGAGGGTGCCCCCACCCTCAGGGACCCCCTCCCGCCCGGCTCTGGAAGGGGAAAGGGGTAAAAACTTACCTTTTTCCAGCGCTGGGCGGAGAGCTCTCCTCCTCCTCTCCGCCTCCGTTACGCCCCGCCGGCTGAATGCGCACGCGCGGCAAGAGCTGCGCGCGCATTCAGCCGGTCTCATAGGAAAGCATTTACAATACTTTCCTATGGACGCTGGCGTGCTCTCACTGTGATTTTCACAGTGAGAAGCACGCAAGCGCCTCTAGTAGCTGTCAATGAGACAGCCACTAGAGGATTAGGGGGAAGGCTTATATAATTATAGCAGTTTCTCTGAAACTGCTATAATTATGAAAAAATGGGTTAACCCTAGAAGGACCAGGCACCCAGACCACTTCATTAAGCTGAAGTGGTCTGGGTGCCTAGAGTGGTCCTTTAAGCAGGAGTAGATAAAACTCTTGACTTGTTCTTAAGAGTACAAATGTCAGACTTGATCAAAATGTCCCTAAGATTTCTCTTCTTTCTGTAAGAAAAAAAAAGGAGGGGAACCCTGAATTTAGGTGGAAAATCCAACACGTCTGACAAAAATGACCAGTGTTTAAGAATGATTCTCTTAATTTGTGTGTTAGCTACTTTGGCTCTCCAGTTCTGCATATCCAGTAGGGATTGATTTATGGCCTGTTCCATCCACAATACCTGACTATCTGATATATTTGGGTACCCCTTATCTAATCATATGTCTGCCATTGAAGTAAAGCATAATGTTATGCCCACTTCCACAGAAACTATCCTCTTGGTCCTGAGATATAGGCTATATGGTAGATCCTTTTACAAATGGGTGGGTGAAAAGATACAAAGTGTAGTTGGTTATTCCTATCTGTAGCTGTTCTGTAAATTATGGTATTAATTCCTCTCACCCAGGGTGCGGGGCCTGACTGCCATGTCAAGTGGATGCACCATGGACAAGCTCCACAAATAATTAGAAATACCTCTGACAAGTGCGATACCCCAACTGTGGATTTATGCTGAGCTGATGCCTGGTGGTGTCTAGATGTCTCTGGGCACTTTGTTGACGCAATCCAAAGCTTGTAGCAGTGGTGGTCTGATGTCCTCAATCTGTGGTCTAGTGCGGGACCAGATGGTGACCTCTTTGGCCGCACCCTGCAGGGCTGATATGTGAGCGGACTCTGTTCCCCCCCTTTTTGAGCCGTGAGGGTTATCCCAATACCCACTACTACAGCACTTGATACTTACATCAAATCTGGGAGCTTCCACATCTTACAGTATGTGACAGAACCATCTGTCTGTTTATTGTGGTGGATTCATCTGTTTCTGCCCCGTTCGTGTAAATGGCTGTTTCCTATAGCCCAGCCATACGAATGACTGTTTTTCCCAAACAAAACTACCGAACGGATGGCCACCCAGGAGAGAAGTGTGCTGCTGGTTAACCTATTGATCCCAATTAGAACGTTGTGGTTAACCGCAGACACTTCTCAATTAAACCGAATTCAGGGTGGTCGTCGTTCGTATGTCAACCACGAGGCAGCTGCCATTTTAAAACACGCGAAAGCCCAGCGGTGTTCGGCTCTATTTTCATGGAACTAAAAACGGACACTTTTTCTGCTGACCACCGCTGAAACAACGGAACGCCTGGCTGCCTCCACGAAAGCGTACGAACACTGGCCATTCGGGAGTTTTGAAACACACGAAAGGACTTAACCGAGATAGCCTTCCCATGGAGTCAATCGCATACCGAAAGACTGTAAGAACTTTGACTCCATGACGACTGAACTATGTGTGTGGGATCTGAGCGCTATTCGCTAATAATATGCACTCAGATCCAGGCTATCTGGGGATATGTGATGCGAATGGGAAATGTTCGGTTATTTTAAAGTTATGTATTTTTATGTATTTTCTAGTATTGTATTTAAGATGGCGATTTGTCTTTGTCCTGGAGATAATTGAATTACTTCTCAATTATCTCCAGGGCAGAGGGGAGGAAACCCATATTGTATTGTAGGTAAAAGCTGTGACTGTATGTCTGGAATGTCTTCATGTCCATCTGTAATTCCAGTCTCCCATTTGGTCCCCTAGGGGAGTGTCCACCAAGTGGGAGACCTGCATAAATACGGGCAGGTAGCCCACAGTAAAGCCAGATCCTGTTTGACCCTCAATGCGGAGCTTCTGTCTCGTTATTGGGGGGATTTCTTCTTTGCGTTTAGAGACTGCTGGATAGAACCGAAAGCCGCTTGGTGGATATCGTTGTTCGGCGGCTAGCAGCAGTTCGTGGATTTCCGTTCGGGAGTTTGGAGCCTTTCATGGATCCCGGTCGGGAGATTACCACTTCCCCTGGTTATGGTTCGTGTATCATAATTGATGCGAACGGATTACTGAATTTGCAAAAGGGGAAGGTGAACTAAACGGCGATTTCTCTTAAAGACACTAGAGGTGTCTTAACACATTGCTCAGTACTACAAGCCTCAAATTGGTGGCAGTTAGCACACCACCATAGACCTCAAAAATGGCTAATGCGCCGAGCTGGAGAGAAACCTTTATTGCCACTTTGATGACATCTCCACTCAATTTTGGCTTGCTGTCCACTCAAAGACACTTCAAGCATCTTCATCTATAGGGTTTGATCTGGAGGTCAATGCACCTAGCTCCCCATATCCTGAGCTAGAAACCTTGAAAGGGCCTTAGTCTGGACACTGTCTATGCATCAGTGGGGGTTATTCAAAAGAGAGACTCTCCTGGGCTGATAGCCAATCCCTCGTGTATGCAGGGGTCAATTAATGTGGTCTTGGAGATCTTTGTTGGCCCTTACGCTGATGGCTTTTGTTTCAGAGGTGCAACAAGTCGCATTCTGCTGGGCAATTATTGAGGCTTGATGCAGCAGATCCTCCCAGTCAAGGCAGAGGATGAACTTACTTATCAAGGTAACACAGTGACCCACACTATGTTGTTTTAACATGCTTAAACAGTGGCTGCTATTATTTTGCTGTTCTGTTCACAGAGGTTGTTGGAGATATCGTTCAAGCTTCAGTTAGGTGTGATGTGGTCTTCTTACTTACCTTTGACCTCACCGAGATTTAACTGTCTCTCGCTTTATATAATATAAGCTTGTATGAACATAGCTAAATCTCCTTGTCCTTGCTTGTATTATTACTACATAGCCTCTAGTATGTGTGTCTATAATTATCCCCTGTTTTCACGCTCCTACTCAGTGTCATAGATAGACATATCTATTTCACTTTAAAAAGTGCAAGTCTCTTGACATGTCCCATCTCATATATGCAATTTCTCTTGTCGCATTTACTCATGATGATGTCAGTACAAGTTTGTACTGCCAAGCTATGAACTACAAAAATAAAGAATTAAAAAAAAAAATCTCTCACTTTTATTTATCTGAAAAGGAAATAGAGTGCATGTGAAGAAAATGTTTTACTTTAATCCTAGATTTAACTAATCTTAAACTATAAACACCCCAGGTCAGGTGATTGACTCAGCCATTGCAGAATATTCCACTTCTTTGCCTTAAATTCCTGGGTTGCTTTCGCAGTATATTTGGGTCATTGTCTATCTGTAAAGTGAATTTCCATGCAATCAACTTTGCTGAATTTGTCTGAATCTGAGAAGACAATATATCCCTATACACTTCATCTGGCTGCTTCTGTCTTCTGTCACATCATCAATAAACATGCATCACGTTGCATGTATCATGTGTAGATTTGAGTGAACCCGTACTGTAAAGTTCGGGTTCGTACCGAACATTAAGATTTTTGGACCCCGTACCCGAACACGGACATTTCAGTGTATGTTCGAGTCCGGTGTTTGGTGATTTAATGACTCATTTTGAAAAGCTGCAGGCCAGCCAATCAACAAGTGTTTGACTCGTGTGCCCTTAGAAGCCATCACAGCCATGCCTACTAATGGCATGGCTGTGATTGGCCAGTGCACTATGTGACCCAGCCTCTATATAAGCTGGTTACTTAGAATTAGTAAATTATGCCCCTACTCGCTATACCGCGAGTAGGAGGCATGTCTATTAAACAGTGAGCAGCCTGTGGCTGCTTACTGTTAAAAAACAAAACAAAAAAAACATTCCCCCCTCCTGAGCCCCCACCCGCGACGTGCAAGTGGGGGATTTTAAACTAAAGGGGGACCTATTGCCCCCCCAGCCCCAACCCCTGAGTGGCGGGTGGGGGCCTTAAATATCAATAAGGGGGGGACCTATTGTCCTCCCGCCGGCCCCCACCCCTGAGCGGCGGGCAGGGGCCCTAAATATCAATAAGGGGGGACAGCTATTGTCCTCTCCCTGGCCCCCACCCCTGAGCAGTGGGTGGGAGCCCTAAATATCAATAAGGGGGGACCTATTGTCCTCCCCCTGACCCCCACCCCTGAGTGGTGCGTGGGGGCCTTAAATATCAATAAGGGGGGGACCTATTGTCCTCCCCCTGCCCCACCCCTAAGCGGCGGGTGGGGGCCCTAAATATCAATAAGAGGCGGGGGACCCATTGTCCTCCCCCCGGCCCCCACCCCTGAGCGGCGCGTGGGGGCCCTAAATATCAATAAGGGGGGGGCCTATTGTCCTCACCCAGGCCCCACCCCTGAGGAGTGGGTGGGGGCCCTAAATAAAAATTGAACCCCCCCCAGGTGACTAGGGGTCCCCAAACCCCTTGTCACCCCCCTCCCAAAAAATATAACCCCTACCTACCCCACTCATCCTAAAAATAATGAGGGGGGAACCTTATCTAAATACCTGAAAAAAATAAAAATAAACTTACCATTTGATGTCTTCTTTCTTCTAAACTCTTATTTTTTCAGCCCCAAAAAAGGCCAAATAAAAATCCATAATAACCGACACACTTGGTTAGCTTGAAATCCAGCCAATCAGAGTGCTCTGTGTCATTTTGCACAGCGTGGGAAAGTTCTTTGGAGTTTTCCAACGCTGTGTAATTTGACTCATAACTCTCTGATTGGTTACTTTCAATCCACCAATCAGAGTGTTGTTATGAGTCAAATTCCAAAGAACTTTCCCACGCTGTGTAAAATGACACAGAGCACTCTGATTGGTGGCTTTCAAGCTAACCAATCAGAGTGTTGTGACAGGTAAATGTAGAAACTTACCTGTCAGTCTCTTCATTTACCTGTCAGAGCACTCTGATTGGATGGCTTAAACCCACCAATAAGAGTGCTCTGAGCCTAATTGCAGGGCGAGGCAAGGCTTTATAAGCCTGCCCCCGCCTTGCAGAGCTCAGTCTGCGCAGAGCCCTCCATGAGTGAAATTTTTTTATTTTTTTTGCAAACTGCGTCGGTTATTAGTGATTTTTATTTGGCCTTTTTTGGGGCTGAAAAAGAAGATTTTAGAAGAAAGAAGACATCAAATGGTAAGTTTATTTTTTTTTCAGGTATTTAGCTTATGGTCCCCCCTCATTATTTTTAGGATGAGGGGGTAGGTAGGGTTGTTTTTTGTGGGGAGCGGGAATACGGGGGGGTTCAGTTTTTATTTAGTTTTAGTTTTTATTTAGGGCCCCCACCCACCGCCCAGGGGTGGGGGCCAGAGGGGAGGACAATAGGTGCCCCCCTTTATTCTAACTTAGGGCCCCGACCCACCGCTCAGGGATGGGGGCTAGGGGGAGGACAATAGGTCCCCCCTTATTCTAAATTTAGGAGCGGTGGGTGGGGGCCAAGGGGGAGGACAGTAGGTCCCCCCCTCATTGTTATGTAGGGCCCCCACCCGCCGTGCAGGGGTGGGGGCCAGGGGGAGGACAGTGTCCCCCCCATCATTCTTGTTTAGGGCCCCCACCCACCGCTCAGGGGTGGGGGCTGGGGGGAGGACAGTAGGTTCCCCCTCTCATTGTTATGTAGGGCCCCCACCCGCCGCTCAGGGTGGGGGCCGACGGGGAGGACAATAGGTCCCCCCCCTTATTTTACTTTAGGGCCCCCACCCACCATTCAGGGGTGGGGGCCAATAGGTTTTTTTATTTTTTTATTTTTTTACAGCCACTGGCTGCTCACTGTTTACTAGACACGCCCCTACTCGCGGGATAGGTAATCTTTACTTAGTATTAGTAAATGTGGCTGAAAGACCAATTTAGGTCTTTCAGACTTTTAGTAGATAGCTCCCTAATACCGTAGGAATTAGGGAGATATCTACTAATCGGCTGCTTATTTTATGTTATTTTAAGTTATATTAAGTGATTTCCCTATCCACATTTGTTTGCAGGGCACTTGTCCTACTCTTACACCCATTGTACTTCCTTTTGTAGCACTCTAGCCCTTTCCAGGACTTTCTTAGAGCCATTTTTGTGCCCACAAGTTTGGGTCCCCATTAACTTCAATGGGGTTCGGGTTAGGGGTCAAGTTCGATCCCGAACCCGGACTTTTTTTCAAGGTTCCTGAACATCCAGGTGTCCACTCAACTCTAATCATGTGTTTTACAGATTATGTGGAATGCTTCAGATCATGAGCCATACCAAGCTTTCTCCATATTTTTTTCTTCGCATCGCTCTGGTTCAGGTTGATCTTAGTTTCATCTGTCCAAAGACTGCTTTTCCAGAACTGGTCTGTTTAATCTGACTTTTCTATTCTTGAAGCTTGTGGTGAACCCTCTGTATATGTTCTCTTGAAGTCTTCTCTTTATGGTAGACTTGGATAATGATATGCATACCTCCAGGAGAGTGTTATTCACCTGGTTGGATATTTCAAAGGGGTTTTTATTTACCATAGAAATGATCCTACAATCATCCACCACTGCTGTTTTCTGTGGATATTCAGGCGAATTGTGTTGCAAAGCACACCAGTGTGTTCTTTTTTTTTCTCTGAATGTTCCAAACTGTTGATTTGGCCACTTCTAATGTTCCTGCTAGCTCTCTGATGCATTTTTTGCAGCCTAAAGATGGCCTGCTTCTCTTTCATTGAGAGGTCCTTTGACTGGATGTTGTGGACAATTGTCGTCAACTGTCCAATTACTTTTGATCTCTTGAAAAGAGGGGATACATATTGAATTTCTAAAATTTCATAAACTCTGAAATTTTATAGCCCTTCCCAATTTGAATGTGACTATACCCTAAAACTAAAAGTTATACCCTCCAAAAAGAGATTGCACTTTAAGTCCATATCCATTATTTAACTGTAACTTGAATTTATTTTGGTAAACAGACAAAATAATATACCTTGTTTCCAAATATTTGTGGACTTAACTTTTCATTTATCCACACTAATCCTTAAACACCCCTTACAACACAACCTTTATCCATCTAAAATGTTAAATCCTCAACACAAATCACTCCATGTAATATAAAGCTGACATTTATCCTTCTCTAACTTCATATACATATTCAGTTATAAGATATGAATATATCTTTCGTCAAATGTTTTTTAATTGAATATTTTCAAAGTTATTATGATACAATGTTTCCAAAAGAAAAAAAAGTGTCATAGTATACATTATAACACATGTTAACTGGGGAAAATTAACAGTATATTTATCCGGTTTTACAAAGAACAGTATATATTTATAATAAAGTAAAAAAAAGGTAACATATATTTTCGAATGTCATAAACTGAATATGACATTTCAATTCTTTATATTTGGTCAGGTGGGACAATGCCTACAAATTATATAGTCGTCTGACCTTTCTTTCCCACTCTTCCCATTCATGCCCTAAGATAATATTTTTTTCAGATGTTATTCTTAGTGATAATTCATATTTCATATTTTCACAGAGTGAGTTTAAAACCTCCTTTATGTCTGGAATGATGGGTGATTTCCAATGTCTGGGGATAGCCATGGTGGCTGGTATTGATATATGTCCCGATATTATTCATTTTGGTTTATCTTGGTTATCTGGGAGTTTTTTGAAAAGGCAAAGTATAGGCATTAGGTGAATTAAGAGTTTGATCTGAGAATGTATAGATTTCGAATAATTTCTCAATTTAGGACAAGACCATAGTATGTGAGATAAAGATCCTACTTGACCACACTACCTCCAACATTTGTTAGTGTGAGGTAATTTTAATTTGAATAACTTGGATAGCAATGGCTTTAAAAAGGTATTTCTCAATGTGCTTCTCATTTAGAATCTAATTTTAAAATACTCCACAAGTGATATGAATATATTTTTTATAGATGTTTTATGCCAGCAATCTCTAGTTCACAAATTAATTAAACTCAATCTGAATTTTATTTGCGGTGGGGTATAAACAGTGTTAAATGTAAGCTATTACCATTTTAAGTAATTTTAAATGGGTGAAACATTGTTTTACATACAGTTGTAATCAAAATTATTCAACTCACATTGAAAATCACGCTTATTGTCAAAATGTACAGGCTGTCAAGTGTTTGCAATGAACAAATCAAGCAAAAGCAATTGAAATAGCTCAACACAATGAATACTTCAAGTGGTTTCTCCAAATTCGACTGAAAAACAACTTATAATGATAATAATGACTTAAACTTATTTAACCCCTTTAACAAGCATCTTTAGTACTTAGTAGAGTACTCCTTTGTTGTTATGACCTGCTGCAAACAAGATGCGTAGCCAGACAGCAGATTCTGGCAGTATTCCTGAGGAATCATAGCCTATTGCTCATGAGCAATGATCTCCAGTTGAGTATTATTCTTGGGTTTGCATGCTGCAACCTCCTCCTTCAAATCCCACCAGAGATTTTTTATGGGGTTCAAGTCACGTGACTGTTATGGATTTTTCTGCAACCAGTCCTTGGTGGAACTTGAGGTATGGTTGGGATCATTTTCTTGTTGGAAGGTCCAATAAAGCCTAAGATTCAGCTTTCTCACAGACGGCATCATATTTTCTCCTAGGATTTAATAATGCTTCAATGATTCCATCTTTCCTTCCACAAACTGCAAGTTTTCAGAATGCAAAACAATTCCCAGAGCATCACTGAGTCACCACCATGCTTAACTGTAGGCAGTGTTTTCTTTTCAGCATATTCTTCATTCATTTTCCTCCAGACATACCACTAATTCACTGGGCCGAAAAGTTCCAGTTTTGTTTCATCACTCCACAGAACAGAATCCTAAAACGTCTGTGGCCTATTTATATTATTTTGAGCATATTATAGCCAACTTTTCTTGCGCTTTTGGGTTAGTAGTGCTGTACATCTAAGAGTTCTGGAAAGGAAACCTTCTGAGTTTAGTACAAACCTTACTGTGCTTACTGAAATCTCAGTACCTGTTGCCATCAAGGCTTGCTGCAGGACTTTTGCAGTCACTCGAGGGTTTTTCACAACCTGCATTCAGAGAAATCTGGTTGCAGTCATTGATAACTTCCTTTTTCTGCTCTAATGTAACCACTCTTCTTTCAACTTTCAAATTGCAAACTATGCTTCCAACTGTGTCCCCGAAAACATTAAGTGTCTTTGCAATCTTTTTGTATCCTGTTGCTTGTTTCTGAAAGACGTTGATCTCTTCTCTTAACTTTGTGGACCATTCTTTAGACTTAGACATATTGTTGACATGCAGTCAAACTTGACACTCAACAAACCACTTCCAATTCAGGTATTACAAGTGTTCCAGCTCAAGAACACCTAATGCAAGTCATGAAGCCCTTGATTAGTTGCATCAGGTGTGCTTGACACAACACCTGTTTTGCATATTTGTGATGTTGTGAGGGATTCTACTCAGGGGTTTAAATAATTGTGACACTGGAGAAGTCATAATAAGTTGCATTTTCAGTTGAATTTGGGGAAACTATTTGAAGTATTTATTGTGTTTAGCTATTTCAATTGTTTTTGTTTGATTTGTTCATTGCAAACAGCTCACGAGCGGCAAAATGCTGTGCTGCACCAATCGGATGGTCTCCTGAGATAATCTGACTAAGATAGCAGAGTGTTACTCTGCTATTTTAAGGAACTGCCTCTAGTGACTTTCTTAACTGCAATGTTTTTAGCTGCAGGGTAAAAAGTGGGGAGGGGGCAGTGTAACAAGACCATTAAAATGAAGTGGTCTGGGTACCTATAGTGGCCCTTTAAATTATGTGGTGTTCTTTTAAAATATTTTAGATATAGCAGTGCAGATAAAACAGCTGATTCTGCATTGACAGCATGCATTTGGTTTAAAATGCAGAGCTCGGATCAATAACAATACGTTATGTGACAATACTTAATTTAATGAGATTCAAAATAGAGTTATCACCAGAGGGCATATGCCGATCAATACATTTTAAACTGATAAAAGTTTTCTGCTCTTGGATTTTTTTCAATCGTATATTGTAACTACTGAATCAGTTGGCTCTTTACTTGCAAAAGAAGAAAAACAAAAACATACTATATGGCTTGCTTATTAAGTCTATCAGAGACACCTACATAGAATTTCTATGATTTGACAAACATTAAGTAACAGTAACAGTGTAAAATATGATATGCTTAGCTTTACAGACTGATATAGAGGGCATTAGAGTCATTCATAAAGAGTCGTGTGCCATATGTGCAAAGCAGAAATGAAAAACTGCTAATTTCAACAAGGTTAAAATTGTTTTAGTTTGACATTTGGCAAAGATTGATGCATATGTTCTAATTGGATGTGTTAGATTTTGCATTTATTCACATTTTTGGTCTTTCTCGTGCACTGGAAAAATTGCCTGATTTTTATGGCATAACCTTGCCAGATAGAAGATAAATTACAAGTAAAGTACAGCCTAATGTACTAATTGCAGCCTCAAGGCTGCAGCATTGATTGATTTATGCACCATTAGTGCTTGCTAAGCTTAGCTACTGATTTGTCCGTACAGCATTAATACATTGCCTTTAACACATTCAAGCAAAATAAAAGTGATGTACTTTTAACTTGTACATACTACGTGGGACTGCAGGTTTCAATTATGCGTATCAAGACAAAACAAATTTAAATAACTTTATATATATGCTACCCATTATGAATCTTTTTTTTTTTCTAAAACATAGAAATACTGTAAGTAAGGGGTATGAGTCTTTGCCAGAAAATTGTCTATTCAGTATTTGTTTTTGCTAGTAGGGAGTTAGAGAATCAAACTACATTTAGAAAATATGATCCCATAACACTATAGAGTCAGGAACACAAACATGCATTTCTGGCCCTATAGTGCAAAACCCACCATTTAGGTTGCTTGCCTCCCCCTTAGCCCAGTAAAAGGAATTAAAACTTACGTTATTTCCATTATCACTTGGTAATGGCCCCACCCCCTTGGTGACATCATCAGATTTGCTGATCATAGGGAATGCATTGGATTGGATAAAATCGGCAAGGGGGTGGGGACAAATGGCATTTTGAATCAATGCATCTCTATGAGGAAAATTCAGCATCCCCATGAAGAGCTCGGAGACATTGAACAGCTGTGCTGCCTACTGTGTAGCACTGAGCCAGGAAGCACCTCCAGTGGCTATCTGGGGAGTGGCCACTTGGAGGTGTCCCTAGGGGTAATGTAAACACTGCCTTTTCTCTGAAAAGGCAGTGTTTGCATGAAAAATGCCTGAAGGCAATGATTATACTCACCAAAACAACTTCATTAAGCTGTAGTTGTTCTGGTGACTATAGTGTCCCTTTAAAGGAAGTTACGGTATATAGTGGATCAAATGATCAAATCACCTTTGAGAACTTGAAACAAAATTAACTTGTTTAGTCTGAAACCTTAAAAAACTGCACACAACTATGTTGTAACTGATCTATACCTTAAAATCATGTATTGTATTATATTGTAAATAAATCAAACCTTAAACCATTCAAATAACATAGCTAAACTGTTCGGCAATGGTGTAGATAGGCAGAAACCTAAAACAATCCTCTCATGAATAAGACAGTCCCTTTGGTAGATTTTAGTTTAACATCTCACACTCATATGATAATTGCAATAGCATATACACATATGGTTTGCCCTCAGATGTCTACCATTGTTGCTTATACTATATTAACATATCCAGACCCAGTGCTTCTCATGCAGGGTTATTCACTAAAGTGAGAATTCAAGGTGAATTCAAAGTGAATTTCAAATTTAAGGTTAAAGTAACCAAAATGACAAATAATTCTCTTAGTTAGCTATGCTTTCAATTCATTCACTCTCGTCTTAAATTTTAAATTCTCACTTTACAGCATAACCCTGAATGCGAAGCTCTGGATTGGACAAAAGTCATCAAACGTGATTACCTCATTAAACCATTGGACTACATGTGTGTTTTGTGATTTCTTATTTTTTTTTTTAAACAAAGGACCTAATAATCTTAACACACTAAGAAACACTCTAATGGAATAAATAATATAGTTATTTTTAACTTTTTTTTAAAGTTCCTTTTAAAAGGGCATACTCAATTAGGATCATGGGCCACTGGTAACTATGTTACAGTAGTATTCAAAAATACAAAAAAAATCAAGTTCCTAAGAGGTAAGCAGTGTAACAGTGCAAAACAATTGAAATAGAACAGTAGGTATGTGATGAATATTAAAGGAACACTATAGTCACCTAAATTACTTTAGCTAAATAAAGCAGTTTTAGTGTATAGATCATTCCCCTGCAATTTTACTGCTCAATTCACTGTCATGTAGGAGTTAAATCACTTTGTTTCTGTTTATGCAGCCCTAGCCACACCTCCCCTGGCTATGATTGACAGAGCCTGCCTGGAAAAAAAAACTGGTTTCACTTTCAAACAGATGTAATTTACCTTAAATAATTGTATCTCAATCTCTAAATTGAACTTTAATCACAGGAGGCTCTTGCAGGGTCTAGCAAGCTATTAACATAGCAGGGGATAAGAAAATCTTAATTAAACAGAACTTGCAATAAAGAAAGCCTAAATAGGGCTCTCTTTACAGGAAGTGTTTATGGAAGGCTGTGCAAGTCACATGCAGGGAGGTGTGACTAGGGTTCATAAACAAAGGGATTTAACTCCTAAATGGCAGAGGATTGAGCAGTGAGGCTGCAGGGGCATGTTCTATACATCAAAACTGCTTCATTAAGCGAAAGTTGTTCAGGTGACTATAATATCCCTTTAATACCTAAAAAGGAGCAAATTATTTTTTATTCATTCCTAATAGCAATATATTAAATGGTAAAACTTTATAAAATATGATTATGTGTTGGCATCACTGTCAAAGCTCACATATCATAAAATTATTTTACCAAAAATTCTTTGTAGGACAAATGCCACCAGTGGTAAAAAAATAAATAAAGCTTGTGTGAAAGTAGCAAGGCAGAAGTAAATGCTATACACAACTAGAGAAATTGATAAGGTTTTGTAAAGTGAAATAGTAATCTTTTCTAGTAAAAAAAAGAAAACAGCTATATAGGAGGAATAAGTGTTGCTATTAAACTGCCTGTATTTAAATAGATAGTTACATAGGCTGAAAAGAGACATGTGTCCATCAAGTTCAGCCTTCCTCATATTTGTTTTTTGCTGTTGATCCAAAAGAAGGAAAAGGAGTATAATTTGGGAGTTGATTCACTAATCAATTAAGTACATTTGCTAAGATGCAAATTCTCAAGAACTGTTTTTGGTAGATGTTAGCCAAATTAATCAATTTAGCAATATAACTATTTTAGACTGATTTTTGTAGATTTGTTTGTAAAATGCCATAATGGTTTTCCAGTGGTACTAAAAATAAAGTAATGAAATTCAACTTTTGTTTAAAAAATATATAAAAATATGCAAATAAATATATTAAGAAATTATATAGAGAGATATAGTCACTAAAAAGCAATTTGTAGTGACATGACAACTGATTTGCAAGATGTAGGAAAAAGTAGCTAACACAAGAATTATTTACAGTTAAAGAAATACAGAGATTTCTTCTATTGTGTTATTTTAGCCTAAGGTCTATAGTCTTGTTGTCAAATCAACATAGCTCATTGTTTTAGTGAGTAGACCTCTTTGTCCATAAACTTCTGTATGTCAAAGATTTGTAGGATTTCAGCTGTCTGCAAATGACCTGTGAAACAAATGTTCAGTATTTAGTGCAATGAAGACAGGAAGCAAGCATTGTCTTGAATAATAGTGGCAGGCATGTTATATCAACTTTTACAAGATGTACTGCTTATTCAATCAGTTGCTGCAATCCATTCTAAAGGTCCATGTCTTCAAACTTGCAAAATAAAACCTGAAAGACATGTAATGTTGTAATACAACTGAAAAAAAATCTAAAATGTTTCTCTTTTCTTTGAGTTATGCCTGGAAAACTATTATGTCTGTTATGGCTTGAAATCTATTCATGAACAGTACTATACATAGGACACCAGGTAACCTATCTAGACTGGAACAAAGAAGATTTTATCTAGGGCACAGGAAAGAGTTCTTTACGGTAAGAACAATAAGAATGTGGAATTCTCTGCCTGAACTAGTGGTTTTATCAGAGTTTGTACAAATATTTAAACAACAACTACGGTAGATAAATACTTGCAAAAACATAATATTTAGGGGTATCATTTTTATTATGTGGTTTAACTGCTTCTTGATCCAAGGAGAGATTTGACTACCATTTAGGGGTTGAGAAGAAATATTTTCCTAGTTTGTTGCAAAATTGGAAAACGTTTCAAATTGGGATCTTTTTTTTGCCTTCTTTTGGATCAACAGCAAAAACTGATGTGAGAAAGGCCGGACTACAGTTTGGCAGCAAAAGTCAATCAATCATAAAATAAATAAATTAAAATTGAATCTGAATATATTTTTGAGCTTGTAGACCAAACGGTCAGTTGCACAAGCTATTTAGCCAAAGATATGTGATTGTATTAAGCTGAACATTAAATTTAAAACTGCACTAACACTCACGATAATACACATACTTGGCCTACTCAGTTACTTTGACCCCTGACTAAATTAGTAACATACTTGTTGTTACGGTACCCTCAGCATTAAATGTACAAACCGCCGTTTAGTGAATGCTCCCCTTTCGCAATAGCATAGGCTGCATGCGTATCTAGTACAATAATGCGAACCGCAAGTAAGGGAACACTGCAAACTCACGAACGGGATCCGTACGGGCACTTCACTCCACAAGCTCCAAACTCACGAATCGCCAATAGTAGCCGAACGCATATATCCCCCAAGCGGCTAATAATCCCATACAGCAGTCTCTAGTCGTAGGTAATAAATCCCCCCAATAAAGAGACCAAGCTCCGCATTGGGGGTAAAACAAGAACTGGCTTTACTGTGGGCTACCTGCCAGTATTTATGCAGGTCTCCCACTTGGTGGACACTCCCCTAGGGGACCAAATGGGAGACTGTAACAACAGACAGACATATGGCAAGTTAAGATCCACAGACACAGAATATTCCCAGCATGCATTCGTATTTCCTCCCCTTGGCCCTGGAGATAATTGAGAGTTCAATCGCCATGGAGTCAATGTCTATTACAGTCCTTCGGTATGCGATTGACTCCATGGGAAGGCTATCTGGGGTAAGTCCATTCGTATGTTTAAACCTCCCAAATGGCTGGTGTTCGCATCCTTCTGTCGATTGAGAAGGGGAGGTCGACGGCTCCAGCGGTGTTCGGCAAAAAGAGTGTCCGTTTTCAGTTCCATGAAATATATGCCGAACACCGCTGGTCTTTCGCATGTTTTAAAATGGCCGCCGCCTCGTGGTCGGCATACGAACGACGACCACCCGGTATTCGGTTCTTAATTGAGAAGTGTCTGTGGTTAACCACAACGTTCTAATTGGGATCAATAGGTTACCCAGCAGCACACTTCTCTTCTGGGTGGCCGTCCATTCGGTAGTTTCATTTGGCAGAAAAAGTCAATTCACTGAACAGAGGAATACGAACGGGTAATTCCACGAAAAGGCAAAAACAGGCAAACAGACAAATCCAGCAACCAGTCTCTACACAGATGGATCTGTCACACTTGTAAATTGCTCATGCCAATTCTCTCAATATTTTTGTGCTATTCGATATGGTAATGTTTCTAATGATAGTCCCTAAGGACTGATAAATATGACTACTTTCAAAGTGGCGGTCAGCCTGGTATGCGGAGGCGTAACTAGAAACTACAGGCCCCTGGTGCAAAAATTGCCCTGGGCCCCCCTTCTCCCCTCACCCCTCCATTTGTATAAAATAAGGTACATACACAGAAACACATGCTAATACACAGCCACACAGAAAGACACACATTCAGATAATCAGAATGGCCCTTCTACAGATAAAAAACACTAAAACACATACAGATAGACAGACACACACTGACACACATGCGGATACACAGACACACATACAGATACACATATAGAAACATGCAGATACCCATACACAGAATGACACACATATAAATACAAACAGTGACACACATACAGTTACATGGCATGCACACATGCAGACAAACAGATGCGCATACACATTGACATAAATGCAGACACAGATAAACATACAGACACATATGCAGACAGACAGATACACATACAGACATACAGAACATACAGACACACATGTGGATACACAAACACACAGAGAGACACAAATGCAGATACACAGACACTTAATGACAAACATTCAGATACACAGAATGACACGCATATAGATATAAAATGGGGACACAGATACAGATACTTAGGGGCACACACTGACACACATGCAAACAGATACACATACAGACATACAGATACCCATATATGCAAACACATACACATACAGACCCACATGCAGACAGATACAGACAAAAGTACACACACACATACAGATGCAGACGGACATTCACACATACATATACAGACAGACATTCTCGCACACACACACACCGATACAGATATTCACACACACATACAGACACACAGATACAGACATTTACATACAAACATTCACACACACAGACTGTTAAAATTTTTAGTCATCCTCTTGTTTCATACCTTTAGATGCAGAAAGGTGACTTCCCTGGGTCGAGTGGCTGCATTCGGCTGATGGGAGTCAGAGCTCCCACTAAGACTCTAGCACCCTCCTTCCCCCCCGGCGCTCTCCACCCGCGCAACTCTCTTAGCTGGGAGGAAGTGATGGCTTCCTCCCAGCACCAGCGGGTGCTCTGACGTCAACAATGAGGCCTGGTCGCGCTCTTAAAGTGCCCCAGCGCTGTCTGGGCCCCAGGTCATTCATTGCCATCGGGTGACCCTAAGAGCATGGGCCACCCGATGGGCCCCTTCAATGCGGCTCCGGTGGTTATTCCAAGCGGCCGGTGCCGCACCGCAATCTCAACGGGCACCACAGTTGCAGGGGGCGGCCAGGCCCCCTGGAGTCATGGGCCCAGTCGCAGATGCGACCACGGTAATTGTGCCAGTGCTTGTATGCTTGATGCTAGACTGACACGTCCTTTCAGTGAGCAGGCTCACCCATTTTCAAGGCGGCACCACCCATTATTAAGTTGCGTCATTGGCTATGCCTCACGAACAACTGCCTACCTGTCCTAATTAAATACATCCAAATATTGGAAGATATACATTAGTCATGCATAGTCAACAATGTACACAATCCCACTAACACATAGGACATTCACACAGATTATTTTCTGCCGTATTCTCATTTTATTATATAGTAGAATATTGAGAAAATTAAAGGAACACTCCAAACCCCATAACCATTATAGCTCAATAGCTGAGTTAGGGTGCTTGGAGTGTTCCTTTAACAGTGACAGCCCATTTGGTCTCTCTATTTATAGCTATTTTACCAAGTGAGTAGAGCAACCATCACAAATCTGCTACAAGCACTTTTTAGATTCAAGGACAACCCAAGCCATTCTGCATAATCTCCATCAGCTATGACCAGCTAAAACCAGCCACAAATTTTTCCTGCTCGGGCCCCTGTTCAGTCCACCTCTTCCTTCAAGATTGTCATTCAACATATATCTCTTACATTTAAAGTGTGGCATAAATATTACTATTATATTTAATACCTGAATTTATGTATGTGTTGCTGTACAAATGTGTATTGATATAAAGGCAATAGAAACAGCAAGCACACGCTTAATCTTAGGAATATCAGTCAATTACATAAATACAGCAATTGATATCAGTACATCAAACAAGCAGTGAAAAAATACTAACTAAGACAGAAGTCGTATCTAATTAAGATGAGTTGCAGTTGAAAAGACAGCTATTACAGCTAATAAAGACAAATGTTACAACTAAAAAAGGAAAAAAAAAGACTAGTGCAAAATGCATGCACATGACTTCAAAATAAAATGCTTACTGAACTTTTAAAACATTAATCCACAGTTCGTATGTCCATTATCCAGTTAGTAACCATAGAATATCACCTCACTAACAGGACTAACTGACCATGAATCCTTTGAAGTAAGACTGTTCCAATGTTCCATTGCTATCAAAAGGATAGTGCTCTAGGAGGTTATGATTGCCTTGTCCCATATTCAAAGGGATCATGCTTGTAAAACACTATTTAAGGGTTACTCCAAATATCATAGCCAGTAAAGTCCACTGTAGCGGTTATGATGCTAGGATTACACTGATCCTATTCCTTGGTAATGGGGCAAGCCATTTTTCAACAATTTACCCACATACCTGGGTCCTGCTGAGCACTGAGTCTCCTCTAAGCTGAGTGACGCACATCCAGCTTCTGCAGTTATTCATTGGCCGAGCAAGTCAGTTGACCACTTTCAGACAATGAAATATTTTGCACAGGATTAACATTAGAAAGCCAGTAACTTCATTTTGGGAGCACTGATAATGCTGCCAGGAGTGGGGGGTAGGGGGATTACACATTCAACAGTGATCTAAAATATCTCTGTATGTGCAGTGCTTCAAACTGAAACAGGAGTGAAGTGGTCATGGTGCTTGGAGTAACCCTTATAATGCACTTCATGGTGGTCACTCTAACTTAGTATTTTAAATGTTATTAAATAAATATATAGCTCTCTATTTGATTCAGATAACTAACAAACATGTCAGTAATCTTTAAAGGAACACACCAAAGAGTGCACCATAAACATGGTTATGGTGCCATGAGTGGCCTAATTCTCCTCCATTATAAGTGGTTAAAATGTGGGTTCTGCAGAATAATGTTCTGCATCTCCACTACATCAGACAAAGAGCCTGAAGTTTATCATTAGGAGCTTCTGTTTGCTCTCTTGAGTTAAGCTTTGCAACTCAAGGCTAGCACATTGGTTCAGAGAGTCAGCTTATCACTGTCAGCCAATAAACTAAACCCTGCAATTCTGGACTTAGCTCAGGCAGAAAGCTCCCCATTTTCTGATGTAGTGGAGGACAGACTTGATACTCAGTAGACCCCAGGAAGAAAGTCAATCTGTTCTAAAATAGTTTGACTGCATACATTTGTGGGAGCACCAGGGAACTCCTGGGACCATAATCCCTATAGAACTGTGGAGTGTTCCTTTATGTAATGTTAAAAATAATTTAATATCACAAATATATTCCTCCATTCAACATGTGCCAAGAATATATTGGTACATGGTGAATTGAGCAACAATAGTGCAATGAAGCAGAATATATGAATGGCAGGAGGTATAACATAAGGAATGGTATGAAGGTAAACAAGCTGTACTAGTATTGATTCAGTCAGAGTTTCAGCTGTTATGAAACAATAACAATCATGTTACACATTCACGTTTAGTTTGTCTGAGAATCATAGGAGTGCTAATTCTACAACAGTATGAGATTATCATTTTAGTGACCACAGTGCTAAACTGATATTTTCTAGCTAAAGCTATTTCTGTACAGTCTCATAGGACACAGAAACCACAGCATTCCTGCAAAGAATTGCTAATTAAAAAAGAAATTTTGTTTGCTTGACTAATAGTGCTCATTTTATGGCCTCATATTTAGCCTACTAAAATATCCCCTATTGATAAGATGATAGATCAGTCCATGAAAAAGGCAATGGTGTTTGAAATGGGAACATTTATTGCACAACCCACTGCCATCTCCTTGAAAATTTGGGCAAGAAACATTATCCTTATTTCCTACAGGCAACAAAATAAAATATTATGTGTAGAAGCACCTATTCTTTATGCTTGTCAGTGTAACTGCATGCATTACAACTTCAAGCTAGGAAAATTATTATCTAGCTCTTGTTAATAAAGATACAGTGTTGTAATTTTACCCTTTTTGTGATTAATATGCAATTATCCTACAGACTTCTTGCTCTGCATTTATATAGAAGATTTAATGCCTTCTTGTATTTGACCACATATCTGGAAAACTACAAAAGGGCTGAAAAATGCATATGAAGTCTGCAAATTGCTCTACTGACAAATATCTCTTTACTTAGAATAAATGATTTTTTTCAGATATTATGTCTCTATTTTAGTATTTAAGTGTGCCTTATTATATAATAAAGTAGAAAGAAATATGTCATGCTGAAATCACATCACCACTCACGCTTATTCATCTCTACACGTTGATGTTCAAACTATATTATAATGACATTCAATGTATTTTCTCTATTTTTTTGTAATTTATCTGTGATGACATATTGGTATCTAAGAAGAAGCAATTACATCAGCTAATACATTTTGACATTCCACATGCATTGTAGACTACTTTGAATGCAATACGTAAGTGCACAGCACTGACGGCAAATGTTATTACATTTTTATCAAGAAAACATTTCAAAATAATTGCATATAAACACACATACTGGTTCTAGATTCATTTTGCAACACTGAGCACTAAGAATGATACTCATAAAGTATTTACATTCTCTAGCTGTAAAGGCCATAAGCCAAAAAATAAATTCAAAAAGGTATTTTTCTTAAATCAATTTATGGGTTATTTGTAACTTTTTTATTACAGTTCATAACTATATGTTAATAATCCTGACAGGTATACACATTTCTTGTTTTAATGGAGGTTATAGGGAAGTTACTGGTGGAAATTCTAAATTAGTTCAATGCACACAATCTTTGCACATCAATCCTAACGCACCACTACTTGTAGTACATGTGTAGCATACGGGTGGACCACTAGAAATACCAATTCATACATGTTTACCAGAGTCAATTCCCACCTGAGTATCACAACAGCTGTAGGGGTTTTGGGCACCCAGAGTACAGGAGCACGTAAACAAGACCCAAAAAATTGAAGTATTGGTCCGTTATATGCAGTTTACCTTATTTGTCCCAGTTCCTCTTTGTATGTGTGATTTAATTATCTCCCTGGTTTTATGTATATTGATAAATATTCAGACAGAAGAGGTACTGTGTGTTGAGTAACATTTTCTTGCCTTGTCAATCAGAGATGGAGTGCTTTTTCTATGCCTGACTTAGACATTTAAAGGGACATTATAGTCACGAAAAAAACTACAGATTAATGTAGTTGTTCTGGTGTGTATAGTATGTCACTGCAGGTTTTTTTAATGTAAACAATGCCTTTTCAGAGAAAAGGCAGAGTTTACATTACTGCCTAGGAACACCTCTAGTGGCGGTACCTCAGACAGCCAAGAAAGGTGCTTCCTGGGTCCATTCAGCAGACCCTGAATGTTCCTCATAGAGATGCATTGATTCATGAGATGCTGATTGGCGCAGCGTTGCATTTTTCTGTGTGTGCGCAATAGCCTCCCAACATTTTTGTATGGTTTCTAAGTTTGATTATCTCAGCAAAGAAGGAGATGTGTCCATTGCTGAGAAATAGGTGAGTGAAATCATCTTTTTTTTGCTGATGGGGAGAGGGGGCTAAATAGCACTGTTAGAACTATAGTGTAAAGAATACATGTTTGTATTCCTGATCCTATAGTGTTCCTTTAAACATACTAGTAGAGCAGTTTTGTATGACCATTCTCTTTTATATAGATACAAGTGGTAAATAAAAATGCATCTATGGCACAAGGCATCCTGCAACTCCCAACTTGCATATTGTATACCAAGGCTGGGAATCCCTGCTGGAATATCCCTTGAGCTAGAAGAAAGTGTTTTGTAGTGTTTTGTGCCCCTTATACCTCCACACATCAAACATGTTGGGACAATGAAAACCTTTATTGGTGACAATGCAACCTTTTATACACAGATCTCCACTGACAATACAGGCAGTCCATCCCATACCTCATAGTATCTTGTGTACTTTCCATCTAAATTGTGCTCTCCTAGGCTAAGGGGAAGAGGGTGAAATCATAAATGATATATCACCGTGGAGTGATACTCACTGCAGCCGAACAAGAGTTCCAGACAATTATAGCCAAGTCCAGCTGAAGTCCTGCTGGCTTATTCTGGCTCCCTCTAACCACTGGCAAGCATGATGAGAAAGTGTTTTTGGGCTAGTTTAAGGAGGGAAGGTAGGGGAAGCCAAAGTGAATGATATAGTAATTTGTCAATGTTTTAGGGACACAATGCAGGTATTGCCACACACATGCATGCTAAGATCTGTCTGATAATGTACAGGGCAACTTCAATTTCTCATTCTATGCTGATTACATTGATCTTGAAAATGTAAGACCTGACAGAAAAGTGATAAACTACTAAGTTATCTTTATCTCTATTTTCCTGCACAAATATCTTCCTTGATGATATTTATGAATAAGGCAAACTGCAGGATGTACAGCATTCATTATAAATCTTAAAACTAGGCTACACCCACTACAAAATCCTATGAACTATATTTATATGGCCAGCATTCTTTAAAATAGTTAGTTGAGGGGGAGAAAGACCGAGGCGCAGCCAGGGGGCCCCCGCTTGAGTAAAGCAACTAACAAAGCTACCAACTATCATACTGATGGCCCACCTGCATAGGGCGCCATGGCAACAGGGGCGCCACGCGGCCGACACAGCTCACACACTCCCTGGGTGACAGCTGTGAGGGGTGCTCAGAGCACTCCTATAATGCAGGTTCCACTGTATAGCGTGGCTGCGCGGCACCACGGTTCGATCAGTGAGGGCAAAGGGGGCAGGGTTATGTAGCCGGGGTGGAGCTAAGTGGCAGGTGGGGGCAGAACTAAGCAGGCGGGGCCCGAATCTGATGCCTGGTATGTCCATGCTCCCCCATCTAATGCCCCAGTGCCCTACCCCCATCTGGTGCCCCTGCTCCCCATCTAATGCTCCAGTTCCCTGCTCCCCCATCTAATGCCCCAGTGCCCTGCTCCCCCATATAATGCCCCAGTTCCCTGCTCTCCCATCTAATGCCCCAGTGCCCTGCTCCCCATCTAATGCCCCAGTGCCCTGCTCCCACATCTAATGCCCCAGTGCCCCTGCTCCCCATCTACATCAGTGCCCCCCACTCTCCCATCTAATGCCCCAGTGCCCCTGCTCTCCCATCTAATGCCCAAGTGCCCCTGCTCCCCAATCTACCCCAATGCCTCTGCTCCCCATCTACCCCAGTGCCTGTGCTTCCCCCTCTACTGCTTCAGTGCCCCTGCTCCCTATCTACCCAAGTGCCCCAACTACCCCAGTGCCCCTGCTCCTCATCTACCCAGTAACCCTGCTCCCCATCTAAAGCCCAAGCGCCTCTGCTCCCCCATCTACCCCAGTGCCTGTGCTTCCCCCTCTACTGCTACAGTGCCCCTGCTCCCTATCTACCTAAGTGCCCCAAACTACCCCAGTTCCCCTGCTCCTCATCTACCCCAGTACCCCTGCTCCCCCATCTAATGCTACAATTCCCCTGCTCCCCATCTACCCCAGTGCCCATGCTTCACCCTCTACTACTACAGTGCCCCTGCTCACTATCTACCCAAGTTCCCCCAACTACCCCAGTGTCCCTGCTCCCCATCTAGTGATATAATGCCCCTTCTCCCCTCCTACCCCAAGGGTCATTATATCTAGTGATATAATGACCCTGCTCCCCATCTACTCCAGTGCCCCTGCTCCCCCATCTAGTGATATAATGGCCCTGCTCCCCACCTACCCCAGTGCCCCTGCTCCCCATCTACCCCGGTGTCCCTGCTCCCCTACCTATGGCTATAGTGCCCCTGCTCCCTATCTACCCCAGTGCCCTTGCTCCCCATCTTCTCCAGGGCCCCTGCTCCCCCATCTAATGCTACGGTGCCCCTGCTCCCCCACCTATTGCTATAGTGCCCCTGCTCTACATCTGCTGCAGTGCCCCTGATGCCCCATCTACTGCTACAGTGCTGACTACCTATAACTTTGTGTGTGTCTGTGTCGCATGTGGCTGCCTGTACCTGTGTGTGATTGTCTACCTGTACATGTGTGTGATTGACCATAACTGTGTATATACCATAACTGTATACCTGTAACTGTATGTATGACTTTGTGCCTATAACTGTTTGTGTGACTATGTGTCTGTAACTGTGTGTGTGTGTGACTATGTGCCTATAACTGTTTGTGTGAGTATATGCTTGTAACGGTGTGTGTGAATATGTGCTTGTAACTCTGTTTGGTACCTAGGACTGTGTGTATCTGACAGTGGGACTGTGTGCATGCAACTCTGCAGAAATGCACACCTGCATTCACACATGGGCCTACATACATTTTTATTTGAATGACATACCCATCACACTCAACAAATAAACCCTGCACAAATATCACAAACAGTCAAAACACCCATTAAAAATATTACACATAGCATCCATATCACACACAGCCATTACGTCTGTCACCCACATGACACGTGTAGCTGTCTTCCGAGCTCTGGCCAATCAGAGCGTTGCTGCGGTTTACCACAGGAAATGTGGGTAAGTGCCTTAGCTCAAGAGACAGTTACTGATGATCTGTACCCGGTGGAGGCGCTGACCAGATTCCCAGGACACTGGTCTACCTGAGATTAGCATTAGCAAGGTATCATCACAGAAGGGGGAATGAATATTAATTTTTGTTTTTAAATAATTATTAATTTAAGAAATCCTCTATAGAAACACACCACTACACACATGAATGAAGGGGTATGAAGGAATATATTTTTCTATATAATTAGTGGTTAAAATTTGTTTAAAATTTCGAGCTCCCCTGTAAACAAACTTAGGTTTAGGACCTATGTATGAAGCTAATTCATGGTCCTGTTGTAAAACGTGCACATTTTTTGTAAACATCTTTTTGACAGTATTAAAATTTTTATTATAATTGAGAATAATAGGAATTTGGTCTGTTCTATTGCTCTCTTGTTTAGGTTTATATTTAATTAGTTCCTTCCTATCATAATCTCTGATTTGCATTATATTATTCTCTAATAAATGACTGTCATATTGGTTTATATCTAAACAATTCCTACTAAGTCTTGTGTTGATAGCCAAGGCTTAAAATGGCAACTATCACAATTAATAAAACTGTGGACGTCAACTTGTTTAAAAAATGTGCAAGATTTAATTTGGTAATTTTCAATATAAATATTAAGATCTAAAAAAAAGAATTTCCTTGTCATTAAATTTATGAGTTAATTTAATATTCCATGAATTACGGTTTAAAAAGTTTATAAAATGAAGTGCAGAGGTACTATCGTATTTCCATATAATAAAAATATCATCAATGTATCTTTTGTACAGGATCAGGTTCTCTATCCTCTATCAGCTATGTTGGAAATATACAAAGGATTCTTTCCAATAAGGCATAAATAAATTAGCATAGCTGGGAGTGAACCTGGTCCCCATCGCTGTACCTCTGCACTGAAGATAATAATCCCATTGAAACCAATATAACAAAAAATATTAAAAATAATTAATTTAATGCCTTCCAAAATAATGTAATTTGTTTCTCTGGGAATACTTCAAATTTCTCCAAATAAAAATGGACAGCCTCCATACCTTTATCATGTACAATACATGTATAGAGGCTATTCACGTCACATGTTATTAGTAATTATTGCTTTTCCTAATTAAAATCTTCTAAAATAGTTTAAAGACTGATAGTGTCTTTAAGATAAGAAGGACTAGTTTTGACAATGTCCTTTAGTCTATATATTTAGACAGAGGGGACAATAGAGAATATATGGTTTTATATTTTTATATATATATTTTAAGGATATCATTATTAAAGTAGCACTGTCATGCCAAACTTACCTTTCTTTAATTGCTTCCTCTTCTCTCCCTCTGTCATGATCTGTTCTTATTTATTCCTGTCTGCTTTATTTTCTTTAAAATATAAGACAAAGTAGGGACTACCTTGTCTTATGGAAGTTTCCTACGCCTGACCATCTGTGGTCAGAGAAATTTTCCCACAATTCTCACCTTTCCTCCATGTTCTTGCGATGCCTCCTTTCCGTATTCCCGAACTCCAGAAAAACTACCGAATTTCATCCTAACAGAATGAGAGCAGTTCGTCCATTCATGTTAGGACACAATTTGGGACTCGATTGAATGAAATTCCTATCCGATCGTGGTTGTATCTTGCAGCCACTTAGTAGATAACTCCCTAATTCCCACGGTATCAGGGAGCTATCTACCAAAAGGCTGAAAGACCAAGATTGGTCTTTCAGACAACTTTACTAATACCAAGGAAAAATTGCTTTTTATTAGTAATTAATCTGCCCCTACTTGCTATATCGCGGGTAGGGGCATGTCTAGTAAAAGCAACCAATCAGAGTGTTGTATGAGTCAAATTACACAGAATGGGGAAATTCCAAAGAACTTTCCCACGCTGTGTGAAATGACACAGAGCACTCTGATTGGTTGGATTTCAAGCCAACCAAGCAGATTGCTATGACAGGTAAATGTAGAGACTTGAAAATAATAAGAGAAAGGCTGCGCACACAAGTAAAAATAAAGTCCAATGTAAAGGAAAGTCCCAATGTTTTATCCTTACAGATGGTCTTTGCTAATGACGTCTTCTCTTAATGTAGCGGTTCCACTTATATGAAAGAAAAAAGAGGAGAGAGAAGGGCGACCAATAGTGTAGTATATAAAATTCTGGTGTGGACATAAAAGAATAATAATATAGAACTCACATTTACCAGAGCTATTGTCCTAGCTCTGGGTTAAGGCGCATACAGCGGTTTGATCCCCGCTTGTAGGATTTAAATGGGTTCCTCTCTGTGATAGGTGTCCAATTCTCGGAATAAAAGAAACAGCCAATAGTGCTCACTGTATAGCAATATGGATAAAAATAATAAAAGAATGTACTTACAAAGCAGGAGCAGATTTACTGCTCCGTGATGACAGCTTGGGTGGATTGATCCCCACCTAGGATTTCTTTAAGTACAGGAGGCTTCCAGGGATTCTCAAGGTTTTTTTTAAAACCAGTAAAAAAGGATAAAATAAATAAAAAAGGCCAGGGTAATAAAAAAGGAAAATTATGTGTCTATAAAAAAGATTATTGGTACAAACAAATAACCAAAAATACTTTAATATATAAAAGAACACAATAATTGAATTTCCATAACGCGTTTCGTCAGAGACTTTTTCAAATGGAATAACATGTAATACCTGGCTTGATAATGTTATATAGGAGCATAACTAATTTACATTTTCATTTTTTGTTGAAATGTAGAGACTTACCTGTCAGTCTCTTCATTTACCTGTCAGAGCACTCTGATTGGTTGGCTTGGAATCAACCAATCAGAGTGCTCTAAGCCTAATTGCAGGGCGTGGGAAGGATGTATAAACCTTTCCCTGCCCTGTGGAGCTCAGTCTGCGCGGTCTCCTCGCTGGGTGAAGATGCATTACTCTTTTAGCATCAGGTTTTTTTTCGTCTGTTTTTTTTGCACTTTTTCGTTTATTTTCAAAGTTCGACGGGTATTATGGATTTTTATTTGGCCTTATTTGGGGCTGAAAAAATAAGACATCAAATGGCAAGTTATTTTTTATTTACAGGTATTTCGTTTTCTCATTCCCCCCTCACTATTTTTAGGGTGAGGGTGGTAGGTAGGAATATATTTAATTTTTTTTGGATGGTGGAGGGGGGTTGACTAGGGGCTTAGAGACCCCTTGTTACCTGAGGTGGGGGGTTTACGTTTAGCCCCCACCCACCACCCATGGGTGGGGGCCGGGGGGAGGACAATAGGTCCCCCCCATTTTATTTAGGGCCCCCATCCGCCGCTCATGGGTGGGGGCCGGGGGGAGGACAATAGGTATAGGTATTGTAATTTAGGACCACAGGCTGCACACTGTTTAGTAGACATGCCCCTATTCACATCATAGTAAGTAGGGGCATTTGGGAGATCTCAATCTCCCTTATGCTATTATGGGGGTCATATTGACTCCCATAGAATGAGTGAGGACATGGGGGGCTTAGTAAGTGGCGGGGGGCACTGCTCCCTTCCGCTTCTATTTTTACATATTACAAGGAGGGAGCAGTAATAAACCAAATTAATGAACGAAGAGGTCTTCGTTCATTCGTTTGAAATTTCTATTAATTTAGTCATCTTTCTGATGAATGAATGAATAGATGAAATTCCTGTTTGAATGCCCAAGTGTTTAACTAGGCATGCGCATGAATTTCACAGCGCTATCTAGTGTGGGCAGATGAAGTGTCCCCCAGGGACTTCGTCTACCCACAAAAAAAGATGGCAGCGCCCAGGACCTAGGTCCGGGCAGAAAATAAAATGCAAAATAGGTAAGATAGGGGGCTTAAGGGTATTTGGGGGTGACTTGGCGGACAATTAGATGTAGTGGAGTCGGAGGGGGGGTTTAAGAAAAACTGGATTCGGCCATGACAGTGCCGCTTTAATTATTTTTTAATGTAATAACTTTCCCTTTGTTATGCACCATTATTTTAAATATTATGTTGATGTTTGTCTTCTTTTTCTATCCTCTATTTGGTATGTCATTATATTGCCCCGTTGGAATGAGAATAGTGGAAATTTGCCCTTCTTTAAAACAGAGCTTAAGCTTCCTTGGGACCAACTATTCTTGGGACGATCACGTGGCTACCTTCTAGACGGGAAATATGTCACAGGAAGTGATGCGCCGGCTAAATTATCACCAACACGATCACATAACAACGGGAACCATGTTACAGGATATGACGCATGGACCGTGCCTGCTAACAACTCCCGGATGAATATTTGGAAGGTCGGCGGACATATTAGGATTGTACAGGACTATGGGGCATATCACTGAACTTCATCTATAGCCGGATGTGCCACCATATTTGGATTGGTGGACCACATCTGGCTAAGACCATATTTGGAAATGCGAGGTTCATTTATTGTATTCAACACATGTGTGTGTATTTAATTATTTATGTATATGGTATATATAATGATGCTTGTGTATTTTACTTGAGGAAGACCCATTACAGGTTGAAACGCGTTGTGCTGTTACTTATGCTATACCCAATTGTGGGTTTTTTAATATCATTCAATAAAACATCTTGTTTTATTAATTGCATGTAATATTTTAATTTACCGAGATTGTGGATTTGGGGTTTTAATGAGCTGTAAGCCATAATCATTGCACTTATGACAAATCACGGCTTGAACTCTCTTGCTTTGCATGTAATGCGTCTATCTCATATATTAGTTTCCCTTTTTACGTTGCATTACTGAAATAAATGAACTTTTGCACGATATTCAAATTTTTCGAGTATCACCTGTATTTAATTAGAGCCCCCATTTTCAGCCAAAGGGTTCTGACAACTAACAATGCGGTCGAAATTGTTATCTTCCTGACCTGTTTTGTCCTGATGGACAAAATCTGTTGTTTATTGAATAACTCTGTATGTTTTTTGATTGGAGTAAATAGTAACATATCTGTATACATTTATGAGTCTTTTCTTTCAGTGGAGTTTATGGTAATAATCCTTTCCCTGTATCCTGCTAATAATAATTTTGTGTAGATCACTTGTGGAACCTAAGAATGCTGTAAAGTTAGTGTCAGGATCCTATCCTGAACAACAAGACTTTTTGTTCCGTTTTTTCAGTTCCTTTAAAGCCAAGTTACTGCACTGATTATGTTTGACCACTAGTGGCCTCCATTGCCTCTACTTCTGAACACTTACCTTATAATCCTCACCTGCCTGTACTAATTGATCAGTCTACAAAAGGCTACACCCAACTCACCACAGGGCCTTTACATTGAAGTTGATGCTCATCCTGAAACACTTCAGATCCTGGCTCCTGTGGACTTACCTTCTTTGCTTCAATCCTGTTTACTTCCAACCCTGCTCAATATCAGCCTGAACTACTCCTCAATCCTGCTTACTTCCAACCCTGCTCAATACCAGCCTGAACTACTCCTCAATCCTGCTTATTTCCAACCCTGCTCAATACCAGCCTGGACTACGCTTTATCTTACCCACCTGATTTCTACCAGCCTGATTCATACAACTTGTCTGCTCCATACCTCCCTGCATAATACCAATCTGGACTCTGTCTCAAAGAAATATTATAAGGTGTAATTTCCCTGCTTGATCAATACTCCTAATTGGGGGCTGATTAAATTTCTCCTTTTCCGGCAACCTATTTGTTCTGTTTTATTTGTCCTTCTATTTTAACCTATACTTTTATCTATAGGTTTTCTTATTATTTACTTTCATTCTGTTCATAATCTATTTAGGGCTATCCTGATCATACTATGTCTAAGAGCACAAATAAAGTACCTGAAGTCAACCCTGGCATAAGTCTCCTCTCTGACCTGCTCAGAATCATGACAGTTAGCCATCTTCAAATATTAATTAAATGTACCACCAGCAGGAGAGGTAGAGATACTTGCTAAAGTGGTTCTTCCCACAGAGAGGGAGTCCTCACTTCCTGCAGTCCTCCACCCATGTTTATAATTTTAATAAACAACATTTTAATATATTTTTTATACCTTTCTACTGATAGTGTTGCAGGTACTTTAGCTGCAGCCATACAACCTCACTCCAGACACAGGTCATAGGAAAATAATCAATGATTTATTTGATGGCCAACCAGTCTCTGAGCACTCCGTTACAACTTAACAAAGCTTATTTGTAGTCGGGGACAATAAGCCGAGTAATAGTATTGTTGGAATAATTAGGATGTGGTACAAGTGGGTTGAGGTGTGCCGGGACCAAAATTCGGGTAGGCCTGTAAATAAAGAGGGCCCACCAAATGAATGGCTTGTAAAAGTGGAGTGGTGGGTGGGCTTAACCCGGCATTAACAGTCCAGAGAGAGGGGTGGTCTGTGTTTTTATAGCCGGGTAACCCCTGCCACAATTACAGGCTACGCCTTTTTATTTGTAGTTGGGGACAATAAGCCGAGTAATAGTATTGTTGTAATAATTAGGATGTTGCATAAGTCGGTTGACGTGTGCCGGGACCGACGTTCAGGCAGGCCTGTAAATAAAGAGGGCAAAAAGTTGAATGGATATACACATTAATACGTGTTAATGATACATAACCAAATACCTTAAATGCCTTCCTCAAATCTCTCTCTTATTGAGAGATGTTATAGCGCATTCCTATATCCCAGTGTTCAATTATATGTACTGGGGTATTACAAAAGGCTGGAAAGTAGTTCCCTACTATGAGATTGACTTAACAAATGCTGAAGAGTGGTGTATGCAATGCAATTTAAAGCTGTGAGTGTATTTTGTGTGATCTTAAGACAGGCATATAGTCTTGTGAGTGTCGGAAAATTGGTCTAGTATGTAGACCTGAAACCATGCTGATTGGCATGAGGTTATCTCTTGTAGGTGGTATGAGATATGTTTGTGATATTTGTGAGCTAATTTAAGGATGAGGTGGCAAAAAGGATATGAACACTACCAAGGTATGATAGAATACGTGATGACAAAATGATAGGCCAAAGTGCCCCATGTCGGTAGTGGCCAGAGCTCTGTTCTTTGAACGGCAGATATTTGCAGAGATTCAGGTGTGCCACCAATGGAACAAGACCATAATATGACCTAATGTAGCATGATTCTAATTGTTTTGGTGTACTGTAGGTCGTTTGGTAGCATATGGTGTGCTTAGTATCATGTCAGCAAGTTGTATCAAGTCAAATCAACAACTACCATGAAAGGTAGCCTGTATAAGTGTACAGACAAGAGAGTTGCTGTGTTGCAGGTCAGTGAACTTTAAAAGTAACTGTGTAACTGAGTAGTGAGAACCGACCCTGATGAACTTCACAACCTGATGTGTTGTCTGGGTAGCCTTTGACAGATACTCACTCCATAGAGACCCCTGGCAAACAGTGGCTATGTGGGGTATACTTACCAAGAGCCCAAAGTATACTAAAGAGTGAGTGGGGCTACATGTCACAAACCCAGTGACCTGAAATGGCAGTAGATCCCATGTGGCACCTGTATCTGCAATACATAGGGGGAATCAACAGACTGTGGGAAATGGATGTTGCATCCTGTTCCTATAAGAAAGAAACATTTTGACCACCTGGCCAGGTTTGTTATAACAGGCGTAACGAGCATGGCAGGGTTAATCTAGGCAGATGACCATGTAGGTGTGACCTCACAGTATGGTGCGCATGACAAGGTTCAGAGAACCAAGGAGGCTGAAGATCCCTATGATAACAGGAATTTGCCAGAGACTGTCTTCATGCTGCCTGATACACAGGACCCTGCCTATGGTTTGGCAGTACTTTGTCTGATTGAGTCCAATTATGACTGCAAATTAGACTGCTTGTGGAGGCTACGGAAAGCCAGGGATATTTAGACCCCTCAGGTAAGAAAGTAGGGCCATGTGTACTTGCGTGCTACAGGGCAAGGTAAATGGTACTTTGAACTAAGTATAAGTCAACTAGTGAAAGGGGAGGGTGAATAAAAGAGGTAAAGGCCAGTTGTCGAAGTTAATTTCGAAAAGTCATGGCTGTGAAAAGGAGGATAGAGCCCATGGTTTGGTGTATCAGAGAAACAGGGATCGGATGTGGTGTAATCCATAAGCAATATTGCAATACCATCATGTATTGTGAGAGCTGTATGCCTAACCGTGGAACATGATAGGTCTTGTAACAGAGGTCCATTTGTCCCTACAGACGTTTAGAACGTAGGAGATAGCGTATTTTTATAGACCAAAGGTCAGAACAAATTTGGTCATGTATGGAAGTATGGTCTATGGCCCCTAGTTCAAACTACTGGCTAGATTCTGGAAGATTTGACTTCTTTAGTTTAATGTGAATCGTATAAAGGGGTGAATAGAGGTCAGATTTCATGGTTTGCAATTTGCTATGTTGTCTGCAAATTTCTGGGTTGGTAATCATGGACCCTGCTCCTGAGTTGTGACAGGGAATGATATACCTTATCAGTAATTGGACTGGGCCAGGATCGCAAGAGACTGGCCTTGCGGAATCCTATTTCTATGTTGAGTGTATGATCTACCAGGGGTGGAGGGTTTGTTGCGGGACACAGGGGTGAAAATCCTGCTTGCACCTAGTTATGAGACATAGTATGAGGTAATAAATAACGTGTAATTTAACAGCCGTGCTAAGTGAGTTTAACCCTACATCAACTGGCACCTTGCTTAGTGCCAAATGGCAAAGAAATTAGCTAACCAGGGATAGGAGAGGCCCTACTAAATGCCAAGTAGCTTTGAGAGGCTCTAGATGTGAATTTGAACAGAGTGGCAGGAATGTGGGCCTCTCGGTGACAATCAAAACCTTCTATACGAGTGGCCATGACAGGTGAGGCCCTATCTAATAACCTATAGAGGTTGAAGCGAGGCTCTAACTATGAGTTGGGACGATGGGTGATTACCTCCGTTTGAGGATGGGAGATGGCCTCACAGGACAGGATAACCATTAAACTGGATAAAGGCCAGCACCACTACCCTTTACAGGCACTTGATCTCTCCCTAAGGAATGTAGGGGAATAGGAGTGTAATGAATTTAAGGAAGGAATATAGAACGTACGTACCTGGCCCAACTAGTGTGGTTGAGCATGAAAATGGATTCTTATAGAGAGGAACCTAACGACACAATGGGAACGCTAATGGGAATGCGTCCAGCATGGTGTAAGGGTTGATGGAGATAAGGGCACAACACACCTGTGTTGTGTTTAAGAACTAAGACATCAACAACGGGGAGATTTGTATAGATAGTAGAATCGTGATAATAAGGGAACAAAATATGTATATAATCTTAGTCCCATCAAAATGTGGATAGAGAAGATAATTAAACATGTTGTATCTATGTGTGAGTTCCCACTGTGTGTCCTTCTGTAAGAAGGACCAATAGTATGTGTGAGAGTATGTTGTACATATATTTTACTAACAGGAAACGAACTTTGGAGATCCAGCAAGTGTCTGTGGGTGGGGAAATGTATGCTGACAGAGGGTGGTATAGGAAGAAAAATTAGTGGCTTGACGAGGCCCTTATTATCGTAATTGCTCAAATGAGGGGTTGAAATGAAGTTGTAATGGAATGCCCATGATGGGTTTGCCCTAGTGAGGGCCGTATGTAGAGAGATTGTTGTAGCCCAATGTAAATCTTATGCTGTATGTGAGTGCCCAATTGAGGGGCCGAAAAATTGTGATGTGCTGCTTAACTCATGGAGGGCTGAGGTATGATAGGGTTGTAGCACACCCTAGTAAGCTGGAAATGACGTAAGAGCTTAGTAGCGGGGAAATGGGCTATATGAGAAGTAATAATTGTACGTATCACAATGTAAGTGGCATGGTTACACCAGACTATTGAAATTACGCTAAACCAGAATAGCCTGATAAGAGATGTAAGGATTACATATATAATGAGGGATACTGTAACCTCCTGAGAGTATAGCCAGGTGTATGCCACTTAGGAAGGATTATGAGTAGCTGAGCAGAGTGCTCATATGTGGGCAGTGTAACGGCACCCTCAGCATAAAAGGGTTAAACCGCCGTTTAGTAGATCTTCCTTTCCAGAGACACAGGCACAGCTACTGCAGAACACCAATCCACCGAACAGGAAATCATACGAATGCTGTAAATAGCCAAATAGGAAAAACCATACGAATAGGTTTACACTCCTAGCAGTCAAACTGGAACAGTATACAATAAATCCCCCCAAGAACGAGACAAGGCTCCGTTTTGAGGGTCAAGCAGTGAACAGACAGAGCTGTGGGTTTATTGTGCTTATGTACACATTCTTACACATTAGTACCACCCACAGGGTTTTGGAACACAACCAATAAACACATACAATACTCAGACACTCCCACACAAAATCCTCCCCTCTGCCTGTAATAAAATTACCTTACACAATGGGTAATGTAATTATAACAAGCAGAGAAATAAAAAATTTCCACATTATTCATAACTTGAAATGTATGCATCACATTCACATAAATTACATTTTCAGAATCAGCATACTCCAAATACAAACATATGTCAAATTCATACAAATTGGTCCAATGGTTCAAAAGATAGATCGTAGTCCTTTGTGACCAAAGGAAGCATGGCTTTTCTGCCCAAAACCAGTTCCACAGAGTCTTCTATCCTGGAGAAATTGGGAAGTAATCCAATTATCTCCAAAGACAGAAGCAAAACTCATTTGAACACATGGCAGCAAAAGACAATAAAACACATAAAAACATATAACTGTGCAGCCATTGCACAAAACAGGTACATTCAACATATCCCCAGATAGCTCAGATCTGAGCGCACATTATTACTGAATGGCGCTCAGAGCACACACATACAGATCAATTGCCATGGAGCCAAAGCCTTTCTCATAGTCTTTCATTATACGAATGGGCTCCATGGCATAGCTATCTGGGGTATCACCGCTCAAACAGGGCAAGCACCAAATGTCCCGGCTTTCATGTCTTTGCAGGGGAAAATCCAGCGTTTCAACATGGGGCCATAGTCTAAAGGCAGCAGGCGGGCAACCAGGCTTCTCCAATGTAATGTGGCGAGATTGCTCTCGTCACAGGCAGTATAAGGAATAGCAGAAGTGTAAAATGATAAGACACGGTTGATGAAAGGTTGTAAGTTTGTGGAATATCTGAACATACGCATACGCTTGTACCCGGATGGTATATAACGTAATGCCAAGACAGGGGGTTGGAAGTGGACATGGTAGCCCACTGATGACGTATGAAGAGTGTTGCAGAGGTCTAGTGAGGGCTTTGCATAGGGAATATACATATACTGTTGAGAGTCCTGAGGTACAGGGTGAAGATAAAAAAGATTTGAGTCCTGAGGTACAGTGTGAAGATAAAAAAGTACAATTTGTAAATTTATAAAAAAAATACAATTTGAGTCCTGAGGTACAGGGTGAAGATAAAAAAGCTGAGAAATACACATGGGGGGGCGGGGATTTGTAATTTGTATATCGGTTGGGAGGTTACTGGTTGTTAAGGGAGAAGCAATAAACTGGGTATGATAGATAGTAGACAGTCGCATACCCTGCTGTGTATCTGATGATAAATGAAAGTCGGCATAGTAAACATAGGGATTGAAAACACCTTATCTTGATATTATACGTACCTGCTGAGTCAAGTGACCTGATGACAGGTACATAACTTGGTACCAAGAGTCTAGGCCGAGACCTCTAGAATGCTCAAGTGCTTATTGACGTGAGACTGTAATGGCCATCAACCATGCTTGTAGGGGACAGAGTATTGGGCTTGAAAATGCTGGAGACAAAATGCCATACACTTGACGTAGGAAGAGACAAGATTAGAAACATTTGCTGATGGTTGAAAAACATTTAGGCCTACATAATTAGCATGTAAGAATAGTGTTGAACTTATGGGCATAGGGGTTTTTAGGAGTTTGAGTTATGACACGGAATGGATCAGCATGCTTGATTTTGTGAGAGGAATTTGTCCATACGTACCCAGGGTATGGGGAGAACGACATGACAGTTTAGTAGTTAACTGTGAGGGGGAACAATACGGGCTGTAATTTGCCCCAACGTGAAAACAACTGCACATATAAACATTCATAGGTAGTTAACATACACATACGGGCTGTCAGCCTAGAATAGTACACAATGTATAGGTGATAGTAATAATAACATGCTTGGGGGAAAATAACTAAGTAGGAAGTATGCCCCAGGCGACATATACATAGTAATTACTAATCATCATAACCTAACGGCAGATTTGGGGGCAGTAGAAACTAAGAGTAAGTGGAAGTGAATCTGGTAACATAAGCTGAAACATAGAATAGTATTGAATAATGGTGTAAGCCTGAATTTCTCCGCTAGAGGTCAGAGTGGTATTAATGTTGGGGATTTGTAATGATGAATTCAGCCGAACGGTCAGCTACCTATCATTATGCGTAGCACTGAACAAAGAGGTAAGTATGAATGAAAGGTATGAATGAGTCTATTGGTTTAACGAACACCGTGCGCCGGACGAATGCGGTGTGTATGAAACCCATTCGGGGAAACTCACGGTTTGTGACCCCGGAAGCGGAACCCAGAAGCAGTGTGGAGGTAGGAGTTGGTGCGGCAAGGAGTCTGGGCAAGCCTGGGGCACCTATAGCTAGGCACGGCCAGCGGGAGGAGAAAACCCAACGTAGGTAAGGTATGCAGGTCTGCCGCGGTGGGGGCTGGGGGACCGGAGCAGGGGGAACTTGGCCTGTATCGAGACCATGTGGGAGTGATGTCCTGGTGGGTTGACCCGGAAGTCCAAGGTTCTGGCTGAACCTGGCGTTAACAGTCCAGTGAGAGGGGTGGCCCGTGTTTTTATAGCTGGGTATCCCCTCCCACAATTACAGACTACGCCTTTTATATATCACAGATGATGCAGTTCATACATACAGAGGAGATGCAAGAGTTACTCCAAAACTGCAGAAATTATTACCCAGTTAGCAAGCTAATACTTATCACAACATGCATTAGCTACACGTAAGCATTCCTACACATGCGCCCTTGACCTGAGTGTTTGTACAGCAATTTAACCACATAAGTTCCGATGTTTCTGGGGCATTCTGTAGCCTCTATCACATTAGCACATAATTTAATTAGAATAGTATTCCAATGCACCATAGTGTACAGTTATAATGTATGATTTCTCTTACTCAATGAATTTTGGTGTAGTTTGTTTACAATTCAACTTGTTTTTTAATTGGCTTGAAAGTAAATTAATTAAATACAAGTGTTGTGTATGATTGCAATCTTTTCAACAAAATTCCATTTATTTAATAAGCATTTTTTTTTTTTTTTGCTACTTGACCCATTTTTTATTTTTATTTTTATTTTTATTATTATTGGTCATGGTCAAGGTTAATATGAAACTAATATTTAAATGAGTTTGAAATAAATCCAAACAATACAATAATCTGCATTTTCTATTTTAGCATTTCTATTGCTTTTCCATCCTTCATTCCAGAAATGTATCTGCATTCAAATGTCTTTTGGCAAGGCTGCATATAATTATACCTATTTATTGAGGGTACGGTTATATCCAATATTATTTATGACCATACCTATTTATAAGCTGTCTGTTGGGTGATCCATTCCATGCATTTTATATTAATACTGGAATAGTTTTTCTATGGTTGAATATCAGTAAGGCCATCTACTGTAATCATATATTTATATTCATTGTTATCTGTTCTTCTTGCATCATATTCACATTTAATTCTCATTTCTACGAGCCTGTGAGTTGATCCATTGAGTGATTTTATGTTATACCTCAATAAAATAGAAACACATTTATGTTTTGTTCTCTTGTTATTTTGCATCTACTAATTTCATTAAATGTTACATAAAAGATGGTATTATTGCACATTTATCACACACACAGATATATATAAAACATATATATGTGTGTATATATATATATATATATATATATATATATACACACAATATATATATATATATATATATGAGGAGAATGAAGAATTACATTTCTGTGTATTATTTCAAATGGATTACAGTGTACTGCAGCTAGCTTTATTAGAACATATTTATGTTACAGAAAACATGTTTGGAATTAATTTTATTGTTCATGGTTTAAATAGAACTTATTTCACAGCTTAAAATTATATTACATATTATGTAAGCACTAAATGCTAACAAATAAATCTTTGTAAGTTATGCTTTAACACCAATTTTGATACAAAGTTCTAAAAAAGGAGCAATATTCAGGATATGGAGCAATCTTCAGGAATTGAATATTTCATTAATTTCCATGAGTAATGCTTCACATGTAAAAGCTTCCATCAAACACTTTATACAATATTATAGATATAAATTCAAGAATTACTGTTGAGCATCAAATGTATATTTCAAATGGGACCTCAGTAAAAGTCTGACTCGGGGAAAGGAATAACAGGAAATCATGTTTTAAAAATTATTTCGGAATTTCCAGCTTAGCATGCAAATAAGTACAGATAGCATGGTGTTTCAAACTACATTCAACAGTAAAGTATACTATGAACTTAAATAGATTAAATAGATTTAGCTCAACAGCATGACATTGGTTCTGGTTTAGAAGCTGAAGTCTTTCTGATAGTATATAACTAAGCAAATAACCTGTGGTGATACCAAACATAGTGAAACTCCCCACAAAGTTATGCACGTTCAAACTTACAATTCTCTATTTCCTCCAGGACTCCCCATTGAAGACTCACCCATTGACACAAGGGCTATATGAAAAGTAGTTTGGGTAATTCAGTTTTTTCTTGTCTGTCCAACCTTTGTCTAAGTTTTTTGTCGATTTGTATCTTGCCTACAGGGCACACTGATTAAGTATGCTAGTTTATGATCTGGTCGTTATGCATTTTTAAGATTTTCTTATGCCTGCTTTTGTAGATGAAATTTTGTATAGCAATTGTTAATAATTACATATTGTGGCCATATTTGCATATGGATAATAAATAAAAAATAAACATAAAAAAAAAAGAAATCTTACATTCAGATTAATGTTTAGGTCTCCAGCACCCTTACAAGTGCATTAAAATATGTGTTTAACCCCTTAGTGACCAGACCATTTTCAATTTTCTTACTGTTAAAGATTAGGGCTCTTTTTACATATCTGCTGTGTTTGTGTTTAGCTGTAATTTTCCTCTTACTCATTTACTGTACCCACACATATTGTATACCGTTGGTCTTGCTATTAAATGGTCTCTCTAAAGATACCATTATTTTCATCATAACATATAATTTGTTATAAAATATGATGAAAATGTTAAAACAAACACTTTTTCTAACTCTGACCCCCAAAGTCTGTTACGCATCTACATCCACCAAAACCACCCATGCTAGTTTGTAAATTTTGTCCTGAGTTTAGAAATACCCAATGTTAACATGTTCTTTTTTTGAAAAGTTATAGGGCTGTAAGTACAAGTAGCACTTTGATATTTCCAAACCACTTTTCAAAACTAACGCAAGTTACATTGTAACACTGTTATCTGTAAGGAATCCCTCAATAACCCTTCACATGTACATATTTTTTTAAAAAGAAGACAACCTAGGGTATTAAACTTGGGGTATTTTTACACTTTTCATGGAACCATTTTATCACCAATCTATGCCAAATAAAAATATAATAATAATTGGTGATTTTTTTTAGCAATAACAATTTAATAATACATGTACGGAGAACTTTAAGGGTTACTGCCAAAGAACACCCCGATATGTGTTCAGCAACATGTCCTGAGTACAGTGATACCACCCATGTATAGGTGTGTTGGGTTCTCTGGAGGATAAAATACCTTATTTGGAGGGTGCGCATTCCAGTTTTACAACTTGGAATTTTCACAGCTGGTCATCATGCACCCATGTCCTATTTGGGACATTTTTGAAGCCAGACAATGTGATTTACCCGCATTAAACCATATATTTTTGAAAAGTAGACACCCTAACGTATTTTAAATGGTGTTTTTTTTTAACACTTTCCATGCACTAATTCTACCAACAGTCTTTGTCAACCTTTTGGGTAGTCATTTTTTTGTGTTATTTTTCACAATTGTACTTTAGGCATGAATTCTCAACTCCTGTTATGTATTACTGCCAAATAACACCACAATATGTGTTCAGCAACATATCAGGAGTACAGTGATACCTGTCATGATCTTGTGCAGGTCAGATAGGAGACTTATGCCAGGGTTATTATTTGAGAATTTATTTGTGCTTTTAGACATACTTTTAGACATATTATGCAAATTGAAGAAAAACAGACTTTAGGCAATATGCCACAAAACAGGATACTTGCAAATAAAGAAAATGTCTGATCGCCAGGTAGGTTTGAAACAAAGGCAAGTTGGTATCAACGGCAGGCTGGTTACAGAGGCAGGAAAAATGGGGGGATGGGTCTGCGCCGGTGTGTACAATAAATTTTTATATAAAGTCCAGTGGAAACTATATTGTCGTATCCAAGTGTCTGCTTCAGCAATATCCAGAAGATGTTGGTGGTGTGAAGAATAATCCAAATATGTGAAAAAATAGGAGAGATCTTACTTACAATTGGCAGAGCTTAATCCAGCTCTGGTGTGAATGGCTTGCAGCGGTATTATCCCCGCTGCAGGATATGCGGCAAGTGTCCTCTTCTTTGTAGTGGCAGGTAACCAAGTTGGGAAATAAAATAAAAATAGAGACAGTAATGGTGCAGTATGTTCCACACGTATGGTAAAAATTATAAGATATAGTAGATAACTTTAAAAGTATACATGCAATATTAATAAATATACTCAAAAATCATAAAAATCCGTCCAGTAGATCAAAAGATAGATTGAAGTCCTTTGTGACCAAATGAAGCATGGCTTTTCTGCCCAAAACCAGTTCCATAGAGTCTTCTATCCTGGAGATAATTGGGAAGTAATCCAATTATCTCCAAGGACAGAGGCAAAACTCAACTGAACACATGGTAGCAAAAGTCAATAAAATACATAAAAATATATAACTGTGCAGCTATTGCATAAAACAGGTACATTCAACATATCCCCAGATAGCTTAGATCTGAGCGCACATTATTACTGAATGGCACTCAGATCACATACATACAGTTCAATTGGCATGGAGCCAAAGTCTTTCACATAGTCTTTCGTTATACGAATGGGCTCCATGGCATAGCTATCTGGGGTATCACTGTTCAAATAGGGCAAGTACCAAATGACCCAGCTTTCGTGTCTTTGCAGGGGAAAATCAAGCGTTTCAACATGGGGCCATAGTCTAAAGGCAGCAGGCGGGCAACCAGTCCTCTCCAATGCCCAGTGGCAAATGGCAATTTGTCACATATCTCCCCTTTGGGGGGAAGACTAACCAGGCACCTGACCTTCTGTCGGTCAGTGCCTACGTTATTCGATCCACCCACCCACAATAAGCAAGTGCCAGAGTAGCCCACCCGCAATAAACAGTTACAAGAGCAGCCCACCCACAACAAATAGGTACTGCACCTGGGTATTCCTCTGGGGTTATGGGGCAACATGCTGTGGGGACTTGGGGGCAGAGATCAGCTGCGCTCTGCCCCGATGCCAGCGCTTCTGCTGGGGTAGCCTGGTGGGGACTTGGCTGGGGAGGATAGACATCACTTACCCTCTACTCCGGGTACTCTGGCGATGGTAGCTGGGGATGTGGACAGGCTGTCCAGCATCCCTGTGGGTCAGGCACAGAGACCATGGTCCCATCTGCGCCGTCTGGAAGATTGATGTCTCCTCTTGGTAGGATAAGCTGCCGCTGGGAAGAGAGGGTGTTGGCCTCCTCTCTCTGCAGAACACACTGCTGCTGGGGAGAGACCGATTGTCTCCTCTCCCTGGGACTCACTCTGCCACTGGGGAGCCAGGCCGATTACCTCCACTCCCTGCCGCTGGGGAGAGAGGCCGGCTGCACCCTCTCCCTGCAGAACACACTGCTGCTGGAGAGAGAGACCAGTTGTCTCCTCTCCCTGGAACTCACCCTGCCGCTGGGGAGTGAGACCAGCTGTTTCCACTCCCTGTAGGGAACACTGCTGCTGGGGAGAGAGGCCGGCTCCCTCCTCTCCCTGCAAAACGCACTGCTGCTGGGGAGAGAGACCGTTGTCTCCACTCCCTGTAGGGAACACTGCCGCTGGGGAGAGAGGCCGGCTGCCTGCTCTCCCTGCAGAACACACTGCTGCTGGGGAGAGAGACCGGTTTTCTCCTCTCCCTGGGACTCCCACTGCCCTGGCGGTACCACCAAGGTAATTGGCTGTACCACCAATTACCAACTCCCACCTGGGCTATTCTCCCATCATAGGCATCCATAGGGCCACTCGGGTCTGTAGTCGCTGCTCCTCGTTGGGGAGACGCTCACCTCGCCAACGCTGGACACCCTCCAGGGCTTCGTCCCACATCTCTTTCCTGGCGCCCACTCTGCAGTCCAACCTGGTTACCTCTGATACTGGCTCACCCAATGGGGCCAAGAGGCTCTGTGACCTCCAGTCGAACTCATCCTCCACTTCGAGCGCTGTCCAGGGACTTGCTGGCTCCATATTGCTCCGTAATAATTCCGGTGTCTCCAGGATGCCGCTCCTCATGCTAGAAAGCCATCCCACCGCTGCCACCACTGTAACGGAACCTTCCATTAATGGACACTTCCTAGCTTGCGCTGAGGACCACAAGCACCGCACCGGACACCACAACCACAGCAGACTCCACAACCGCCGTAGCTTAACTGGAGTCTCGCCGTCTTCCTTCCACCATAGGATCAGCTTCTGTCCTCCAGGACCATGTGGGAAAGACCTCTCCTCCAGGAGAGCATATCAGAAACAAGCTCTTACAAGAGCTAAGTGATTAAAGCTCAAGGGAATATGCAGAGTATAGCAATCCCCAGTGTGATATAGCAGTTCCCTCCAATCACGAGACAAGACTATGTGTTGAGGGTCAAGAAGATCTGTTTTATTTGGCACCAAAGGGCCTTCTTTTATGCAGGTTTTCCCTACATAGGACCACCCACAAGGTTTTGTAGAACAACCAATAAACACATTACAACATATACAATAAAGTAAACCACTCCCAGCAGAAATCCTCCCCTCTGTCTGTGATACAATTATCTCAACACAATAGACTAACTTAATTATCACAGGCAGAAAATATACAGTTTTTACACAACATTAATAACTTTAAAAGTATACATGCAATATTAATAAAAGTTATATATTTGAAATCAGTGTCCTTTAAATATAAATATACTCAAAAATCATAAAACTACATCCAGTAGATCAAAAGATAGATTGAAGTCCTTTGTGACCAAATGAAGCATGGCTTTTCTGCCCAAAACCAATTCCACAGAGTCTTCTATCCTGGAGATAATTGGGAAGTAATCCAATTATCTCCAAGGACAGAGGCAAAACTCAATTGAACACATGGTAGCAAAAGTCAATAAAATACATAAAAATATATAACTGTGCAGCTATTGCATAAAACAGGTACATTCAACATATCCCCAGATAGCTTAGATCTGAGCGCACATTATTACTGAATGGCACTCAGATCACATACATACAGTTCAATTGGCATGGAGCCAAAGTCTTTCACATAGTCTTTCGTTATACGAATGGGCTCCATGGCATAGCTATCTGGGGTATCACTGTTCAAATAGGGCAAGTACCAAATGACCCAGCTTTCGTGTCTTTGCAGGGGAAAATCAAGCGTTTCAACATGGGGCCATAGTCTAAAGGCAGCAGGCGGGAAACCAGTCCTCTCCAATGCCCAGTGGCAAATAGCAGTTTGTCACAATCACCAACTTCAATGTAAAGGACCTGTTATAAGCAGGGTGTAGCCTTATGTAGCTGAAGCAAGTAATTCGTCCTAGGCAAGTGAGGACTGAGGTGATTAGTGTCTAGGGAGGCCACTAGTGGTTGAGAGCTGGAACTTCTTTTTAAAGGAACAGAAACAAAAGGAAGATAAAACATAGCTGTCAGGATACGATCTTGACAATACTACCCATATACAGATGTTCTCTGGGGGCTAAAAGACCTTATTTGGAGGGTGCACAACCCAGTTTTCCAACTTGAAATTTTCACAGCTGGTAGCCATGCACCCATGTCCTATTTGGGACATTTTTCAAGCCAGCCAATGTAATTTATCCCCATCAAACAATATATTTTTGAAAAGTAGACACCCTAAGGCAGAGACAGGCAACCTTCAGCACTCCAGATGTTTTGGACAACATCTTCCATAATGCTCTTACACCCGTAATGCTGGCAAAGCATCATGGGAGATGTAATCCAAAACATCTGGGGTGCCAAAGGTTGTCTATGCCTGCCCTAGGGTATTTCAAATGGTGGTATTTTAACACTTTGTTATGTGTTACTGTCAAAAAACATCCCAATATGTATTCAGCAACATCTCCCGAGTACAACAGTGCCCACAATGTACAGGTTTTATATTTTTTTGCAAACTTACAGGGGTCAAATGTAGGGCTTTCCCCTTTTCCATGTTTGTACATTGAAATTTGCCAGATTGGTTTGCTGGGCCTAGGTTGCCTATGAGACCGTATAGCAGTCCAGGAATGAAAATTAACCCCATCATGGCTGACCATTCGTAAAAGTAGACAACCCACGGTATTCAAAATTGGGTATTTCCAGTCTTTTGTAGTAGCCACTTAGTCACAAACTCTGGCCAAAGTAAGCGTTTTTATTTGTTTTTTTCATAGAACTACAATATACAAAGGCACTATATCTATTGCATGCAAAAGGGTATATAAATACTATCTACATAAATATGCAGTAATGTAAATATAGATTTAGACTAGGTATATAAATACTATCTACATAAATATGCAGTAATGTAAATATAGATTTAGACTAGGTCTAAATCTATATTTACATTACTGCATATTTATGTAGATAGTATTTATATACCCTTTTGCATGCAATAGATATAGTGCCTTTGTATATTGTAGTTCTACAATTATATTTGAATTCTATTAGGATGTGTGCCCTTATTATGCCATTACATGTATATCTGTGGATTTAATCTATGTATTGTTATGTTGTTTTAATCCTGGTGTATGATTATTGTATATCTGCCCGGGCGCTCTCTGAGATCATCTTGTTGCCGAGGAGCTTGTAAACATAGCGGGTAACCCCGGCAACAGATGATGACGCGAGCACACCACTTCCGGGTGTCGGCGTGTTCGCGCATGCGCACAATATTGTGAGAGACGCCGGGAGATCGGTAACACAGGTGGTGAGTGTTTTTAAAGATTTAATAATTAGTCTGTTTAGCTATTTAAATGCAGATGTTTGTAAATGTATTTTTTGTATTGAACTGATCCTGATGAAAGCCACGAACGATGGCTGAAACGTTGTTGAGTACAGACATGTTTTAAGAATATTGGAATAAAGAAGAATTATTTTTATTACAGACCGTGAGTGCAAGCCTTATTTCTCTGTATATTTTTTGTAATTATTGGCTATGGCTTTTATGCACCCGGCATTTTTTGATATTTAAAAGTGTGTGTGCAGGGTACCATTGGATGAAATATATATATATATATATATATATATATATATATATAAAATACAAAAATAGGAGGAATCTGGCACTCTACCTTAAGAGTAACAAAAATCCCATAGACCCATCCCATAATCCCATGTTGCTGCATGGCATGTAGCATAGTAGAAATAAACAAAGAGAGCACTCACTGGATTTTTCAAAGTTAAATTTGTGTTATTCAAGCGATCAAGTGATCGCTTGAATAAAACGAATTTAACTTTAAAACGAATTTAACTTTAAAACAAATTTAACTTTGAAAAATCCAGTGAGTATATATACACACACACACTCACACACACACACACACACAATTTTATTTCCTATATATGTATAATATATTATAATTAAAGAATTTCATAATGTTATAATATATTATACATATATAATGCATATATATATGATTTCATTAAAAGTGCGTTTTGAGATATATGTGTATATATCTCAAAGTACACTTACAATGAAATCATATATATGCATTATATATGTATAATATATTATAAAATGCTTTAATTATTTTATAATATATTATACATATATATTTTTACTTTTTTCACCGGCAGGGGAACTGTCAGTTCAGGCAGTCCCCTGCTGGCAGCACTGTGGACACCTATTGCAGCCATGTGACGGCTCTTTTAGAGCCGTCACATGGCCCCTGGGTGTTCTAAATTGCAGAAGGGGGACTGTCTTGGCTGAGCACATACAGTCCCCCCCTAAGGTGGGGGAACGGCAGCGATCGGCAATCGTCGATTGGTAAGTACATTGGGAGGAAGAGGGAGGGAGGGTAGGGGGTAGAGGGTAGGGGTTAAAAAAAAAATCTATTTTTTTTATATATATTTACTGAGTGCCTTGACCCCTCGAGGCACACAGTACAGGCAGGCAGAGCATTGGACGCCTGCCTGATGGCTTCCGATGCTCTGCCTCACTGGCGGGTTCGACGTGGAGAAACCCGGAAGTGATTGCTCCGGGGGGAGGGACCACTTGAGGGCTCGGCAGTGAGGGGGGGTTTACAGCGATGCCTCAATATATGCACCTCTAGTGGCCCTCTGAGTGACTGCCACTAAACATGTTTCAACAATGTAAATACTACCTTTTGTCTGCAAAGGCAGTGTTTACATTAAAAAGAAAACCTGCAGGGACATGCTATAGAAATCAGAACACTACATTAAGCTGTAGTGGTTCTGGGGGCTATAGTGTCCCTTTTACTTTTGACACCTACAGTTGTAATGAAAATTATTCAACCTCTTTTGAAAATCAGATTATTGTCAAAATGTACATACTTTCAGCTGTTTGCAATAAATAAATCAAACAAAAGCAATTGAAATAGCTCAACACAACAAATTATTAAGTGGTATCCTTAAATTCAACTGAAAACGCAACTTACAATGACTTTGCCTGTCTCAAAATTATTCAAGCCCCTTAATAGAATCCCTCACAGCAGCACAAATATGCAAAACGTGTTCTGTCCAGCACACCTGATGCAACTAATCAAGTGCTTCATTGCTTGCACCAGGTGTCCTTGAGCTGGAACACTTGTAGTACCTGAACTAGGGGTTTGTTGAATGTTTGACTGCATGTTAAAAATAAGCAAAATATTGGTCCACAAAGTTAGGAAAAGAGATCAAAGCCCTTCAAAAACAAGGAACAGGATACAAAAAGATAACAAAGGCACTGAATGTTCTTAGCAACACCTTTGGAAGCACTGTTCCTAAGTTCAAAGTTGAAGGAACAGTGGTTACAATACCTGGACTGGGCAGAAAAAGGAAGCTATCAATGGCTGCAAACAGAGTTCTGAGAAGGCAGGTTGTGAAAAACCATTGAGTGACTGCAAAAGACCTGCAGCAAGATTTGGTGGCAACAGACACTGAGGTTTCAGTGAACACAGTGAGGCACATACTAAAAGTAGAAGGTTTCCTGCTAGAACCAAGATGTACACAGCTACTGACCCAAAAGCACAAGCAATGTTTTCACAAAACCGTATAAATAAGTCACAGACATTTAGGGATTCTGTTATGTGGAGCGATGAAACAAAATTGGAACTATTCAGGCCCAATGGTATGTTGTCATGGTTCTCACTGTGACATCCAGATGTGATCACCGCATATGTACCCAACATGGAATTTGAACCTGGGTACTTTGCTGTCCTGGGCCTGCTATCTACCTTTGAGCCACAGCAGTTACAAGTACTTTATCTTACTCTAGTCCTGTTCATCGTGGCTTGTCTGCAACACTGGGGACTGGACTTCATCTATGGCTGTGCTTCATCTGAGATTGATCAGTGATCAGTTAGGTATAAAGCACTGCCTCACCCTGGGAACATTATTAAATCTTTTATCCTGTTGATGTGTTCAGTTGATGTGTTCCAGTCTCTTGAACTTTTATTCCATATTGACAACAACTTCTGTCTTCGTTAATTCTGACCTCTGGCATCCTTTGAATTCAGCTATCCCTTGACTATCCTGCTGTTTGTGTCCTTGTTGGTACTGCATTAGAATCACCTTTCCTGCACAGCCCCCGTGCACAGATTCACAGTCCAGGTGGCTTCTTATCTGGTCACCTTGGACTGTGTCCATCTGCAAGGGTGAGCAATATATCTGCGCTACAGACTCCCACCTCAGGTAAGAACCCCTGACATATTTCTGGAGGAAGAAGAATGAAGAATAAGTTAAAAAGAACAGTTAAGCATGGTGGTGGCTTGGTGAGGCTCTGGGGCTGTTTTGCATCCACTGGCACTGGAAACCTGCAGTGAATGGAAGACAAGATGGATTCATTGAAGAATCAGAAAATACTAGAAGAAAATCATGCCAACTGTGAGGAAGCTGAAGCTTTGACATGTGAGGAAACTTACTTTGTGGCAGATTCCAATCTGGTTTGACTTCCTTGAAGCTTCCATCTGATATGGCATTCAGATGGCCACTGGCCGCTGCACATTTTATAGCTTCACCCCTGAGTATGACATAATGGATGCAAATGTGCGTGCATCATAGGCGTGCGCACGGGGTGTGCCGGGTGTGCCTGGGCACACCCTAATCCCCGCGGCACGCCTATGTATATTGAGACCGGCAGGGGAGATCTCAGGATCTCCCCTGTCGGCTCATGCAGAGCCAGCGCTATCCGAGCGCCGGCTCTGCTCTCAGCCTCCCTCCCCACTGACCCACATGCAGGGAGGGAGGCAGGAGAGGACCCGGCGGAGCTATTGCCGGAAGCTCCGCCGGGTTCCTCTCGCGAGATATGAGCGTTGCCACGGCAACGCTCAAATCTCGCGAGAGTGAACTCTAGCCCCACAGGGGGCTAGAGTTCACTCTCCACTGGACCACCAGGGATCACAGCAGCAAGGATCCCCTCCTCCACTGGACCACCAGGGAAGGAAGCAGCAGCACGATCCCCCCTCCCTACAAAAGGTAAGAAGGGAGGGGGGATAGCAAATAATGTACCCCCACCTCCACCCCCCACAATCACCCACCCACACACATACAGCACACACACACAGCACACACACATTCAGCACCCACAGACATACAGCACCCACAGACATACACGGTACCCACACATATACAGCACCCACACACATACAACACACACACAGCACACACGTACAGCACCCACACACATTCAGCACCCACACACATTCAGCACCCACACACATTCAGCACCCACAGACATACACAGCACCCACAGACATACACAGAACCCACAGACATCCAGCACCCACAGACATACACAGCACCCACAGACATACAGCACCCACAGACATACACAGCACCCACAGACATACACAGAACCCACAGACATACACAGAACCCACAGACATCCAGCACCCACAGACATACACAGCACCCACAGACATACACAGCACGCACCCATACACAGCACGCACCCATACACAGCACCCACAGACATACACAGCACCCACACACATACAGAACCCACAGACACACACAGCACTCACAGACATACACAGCACCCACACACATACAGCACCCACAGACATACACAGCACCAACACACATACAGCACCCACACACATACAGCACAAACACACACAGCACACAAACAGCACCCTCACACACACACAGCACACTAACAGTACCCTCACAAACACAAACAGGACCCTAACAAACACACACACAGCACACTACCAGTACCCTCACACACAGTACATTAACAGCACCCTCACAAGCGCACACACACACACAAACAGCACCCTCACACACAGTACATTAACAGCATCCTCACATGCACGCACACACAAACACCCTCACCCACATAGCACACTACCAGCATCGTCACACACACATCACACTAACAGCACCCTCACACAGCACACACACACAGCAGTGTGTGTATGTGTGTATATATGTATACATACATACATATATATATGCGGCGTGTGCTTGTGCTTTAGGGTGCACACCCTAATGCAATAGGCTGCGCACGCCTATGGCGTGCATCATTGCGTCATCGATGCACATGCAAGTGTTGGCATCACAAGGTTTATTACCTGTTATATTTCTTTCCTCCACTCTACCTCACAGAGGTGGTGGGTGTGTATTCATCAGGTTCTCCAAGTTAATATTTGGGACAGCTAGTAAAAATTATTTTGGTGTAAATTTTAAAATAAAACAAAAAATTTTACATTAATGTTGCTATCATTGAGAAGATTTTTTATGTATGCATCAATTAAATCACAGGGTTTTGTGTGCCGGCGGCCGCAGAGGGGAGCTGGCTTCTGGCTGTTCTGGTGGCTGCAGGCGGAGCTGGCTGTTCTGGCTCTGCTCCCCAGCGCTCCCCAGCGCGCAGCTTAATGAGACCGGGGACGGAATATGACACCCAGGTCTCATTAAGTAGCCCGCAGGGGAGCAGAGCCAGAACAGCCAGCTCCCCCTGCGGCCGCCAGAACAGACAGCTCTCTGTCCGGCCCCAGGTGCCGACGGCCCACCGGGAAATTTCCCGGTATCCCTGTGGGCCAGTCCGGCCCTGGTTTTGTGTACATTGCACTCTAAAGTAAATAAACTTAAACTTGTGAAATTTAAATTGGTACAAATAATTGGGAAACTGCAAATACTTCCCCTGTAGGATTGCCTGCCATTGTACTGTATAGACCATTGCAAATTATACCAGCTTCAATTGGCACTGTTTTATGCCAAATTTGCAAAAACTGATTTCTGTTTTGTTACACCCTTTGACTTTCCATAGGTTTAACCTTAAAGGCAAAAGAACTGAAACTACCACAGCACTCTAATAGTTCCAGTGTTAATCCAAATCACTGATACCAATGTTTATTCAAAAGGTCAATTTTGTAGTTTGCCATATAATGTAATATAAGGTGTCATCTCTCCTGGTAGATGGACATAGACTTGTGCACATATCTGCTTAAGCTGTGTTGAACAAATCAAATTCTTTTTAATTTGTGCTTGAAAAAGAGGTACATTCGGGATAAACCTGTGGATTGATTAGTTCAAGCATAGATTAACAGACATTTAACACAGCTGGAACCAATTTGTGTACAAGTCTAGATGGCTACTCAGTTTTTGTATTTTGAAGTATACATTTTATAGGCTTTGAGTTAAAACATGAAAATTTCAATGGACACAACTGATTGTTATTCCTTTCTTCATACTTTGCTCATATCTGAGCATTTATCGATGTATGAAAGTCGATTTCCACATGAATCAATAGTTCTAAGTATTATAGTTTTTTTTCTTGTTTTTACTTCAGTCACACACATGCTTCTATATCAACGTTGCTGTGACCTGTTGCCCTCATGTTTCTAATTCACGTGTCACTCATTTAATGCTATACAAGACACTGTGCTTTGTTGGGTATAAGGCGCATATAGATTAGTTTGTGTTATGATCTCATCATCAACATTCGTAGGCACACACCAGGAAGCTAATTCGCTCTCTCCTCTGAATTACATATGTGACAGTTGCTTAGCAATGTTAAATTTGAAGTATTTTTACTTCATGTTTTGTTTGGGATTAAAGTATCCTGTCAAAGCTTTAACATAAGCAGCTTAATCCAGGACAATTTGCATTGCAGGAAAAGTAGAAAACATATATTTCTAATGTTAATCTTTTGTGACTGCATAGCATATATGCAGTTTATACGTGTTTTGCTATTTTGACTACAATAAATGTAAGAGCAATTATGTAAGAACCAGTGGAGAGAACCATTATTACTTCTAATTCGAAATAATATGGTTAACATTCTGAGCAACAAGTTTATTAGCTTTGAGCACAAAAACATATTAAATTAAACCTGAAAGTCAGAGCTATTTAAAATTGTTTGAAATTCAGTGTACCTTGCCAGTGTTTTCATGACCTAAGTGATTGCCTCTTCATTTTGAGCGAATGAAAGTGAAAGAAACATAAGAAAGTAAAGAATATTAGTGTAATGTGAATTAATTCCTGACAAAGTAGATTTTATATTCACCAATGCTTGTTTTGGGGGCACAGGGGCGAACCTAGAGCATTTGGGGGGAATGGCATGCCCCTCCCCCAAAATGTAAATAAAAAAAAAACCCATTTTTTTAAATGTTTTTACAAATATTAATTGTACACATTTGTTAACTGTATGCTAGAAATAATCCCCTCAAGGCTTCATTAGAGACTACAATGGACTACAATGGACTCTAATGGCCCCCACCCCCATGCACAATATAGTAATATAGCATAGCTCTCTGATATCCAGTCCAAGTTGTCTCTCCTCACCTTAATTACTGCTGCTGACTGATGTGGCTTGCAGGCTAATGGTGTCACTCGCATGCTGCTGCATCAGCTGGTTGGCTGCTGTGGCTGGCTGGCAGGCTGAATGCTGTGTCCAGCTGGCAGGCAGGCTGGCTGCTGTGGCTGGCGTAGGCAGGCCTCTTTCTTAACCTAGCAGGTTTGTTTCTCTTTGTGTCTCCAGCTTCTCTGTATGCCTTTTTTCCCCCAGCCCCTCCTTCCTCCTGTGCCTTTCTTTTTCCCCCTCCCCTCCTGTGCCCTCTTTTGCCTCATCCCCGCCTGTGCCATCTTGGCCCCTCACTTTCTGTATATTTACTTAGTATCTCTTCCACTCTATAGCCCCTCTCTCCTCCACTCTTTAGCTCATCCCCTTCAATTTTTAGCCCTCTTCCCCTCCTACCAGTCACCAAGAGATCACACCCCTTGGGTACACCCTAATGAGTGGCACCTGGGGCGGACCTCTGCGGCGTGCAAGGGAGCTGAGCAGGAAGAGCTCAGCACTCTCCGTGCCTGCTTTGCACGCCAGCCAGCAAGCTCTTGGGCCCCCTTAAAACAAGACTAACAAGGCATTTGCATGGGCATTTTTTGCCACCCCCTGGAAAATACCACCCAAGGCAAATGCCTTGTTAGCCTTGCGGTAAATACAGCACTGCCTGTATAATATTATACAGTATTAAGTACAGACTGATTTAAGAGCACACTCATAGTCACCCCAGTGCTTCTGGATGACTCAGAGTGCTGCAGTCGGCACTCTGAGTCATTAAGTGAGTGCTGGAACCACAAGCCAGCACTTAAAGTGGTCTGTACCTAATAATGCAGACAATGGATGTCCCCAACAGGACCAATAGGGATCCACTGGACCATCAGGGAAGGTAAGCAGGAGGAACAGGGGCACATTCATACACACAAACACAGTAATATTCCCATATACCCCTTCAGACAAAATACTTAGCCACACTCAGACTCCCCTACACACAAAAACAAACTATTCAGTCACCACACTCAAACTCTCCCTGTAACGCTCTCACCTTCCTCCACACACAACACTCAGCCACTACATAGACTCTCAGACACATAACACTCACAGAAACAGAGCCCAGGGCTCCAAGAGTGGGCCCTAAGCAACCTTAACCTTAATGGGTGAAAACAAAATAAATGAAGAAATGTGAACATTTTAGTATTTGGGATTAAAAAATAATTAACCAGCAATTGCTCCCTTTTTTAGCAAGGTGCTCTTTATTTGTCTAACAATTTATTATATATTTTTTAAAATTTTCCTGCAGTCATTCTGTCATCACCATGTTAGCAGTTTATTACAAATTTGCTATCTAAAAAGGACTTAAGGCCTTGCTGAAGTCATTATTTTAGCTAATCATTGGTAGACATGAAGAAATATTTATGTATTCTGATAGTACCCCATAGGCCTGTAAGTTTTGGGCTAGGGTCCTGTGTTGGTTGCTGCAGAATTCACATTGTTATTAATAGCACAAGCACTTTACTATACACAACATTTTACGCCATGTGTTTTGTTTGCATGTAATTTTATGCACCTTAAAGAGATATAAGCTATATATTTCACTTTCAACTGTCCTAGTTGTTATTTGTTAGTGCCCGTTTTTATCCACTTATTGTTTTAGTATTTCTTAGAAAAAATATTCGTCAACAAACTTTTTTCAAAAGACAATTTATATGTTGAATTTAGAATATACCCCACACTAAATTAAATAAAATAAATCTCAATTGTTACTTTTAAAGTACCTTTTGTTAAATTAACAAAGCAGTGGCAGGACTGTTTTCTTATAGCTATTGAGATTTGTTAGCGTGTTGTTCTGTTTAAAAAGGCCATACATTAAAATGAATTCCTACAGTGAAAATGTAGTTTACTATTTTTTATTTGCATTCATCCCCTTTTGCTCTATCAGTTAAATTTAGTTAGCCTCTGGCCAATACAGAGCACCAGAACATAAAATGCCTTTTAAGACTAGATAAGACTCTGGAGACAAGAATGTGCTTGCTATAAATAACCATCCAAAGTACTGTACTCACATATGTTCAAATATCCTTAAAAAAAAGTGAGAAAGAAAGAGTTTTCATAGAAAAAAATAAGCTTTCTAAAAGAGCACACTAATTTATATTTATTTAAACAAATTTTTAAATGTGTATGAGATTTATATTTTCTTTAGTGATTTGTAATTATTTATATTTTGAAATTCAATATTAAATATACATGAAGCAAACTAGTCTAAGGGATCTTTGTATCGTCTGCTAACAGTTTACATAGAAGAAAATATTTCATAATTCTTTCTGCTTGGAACTTGAAATTGCAAGTCAGGCAGCTTCTCACATGGTGGGAGACCTCTGATCAATGACTTACACTTCCAGATTTATTGAACAGCGCAATAACAACTTTTCCAAGTAAATCAGATCCTCTGTTTTTACTGATGTTTGTGAGGAGCGGTGTTTGCTAGTAAAGTATTAGTTTGCCAGAACCCCCTGCAAGAGTTTTGAACTGGAAAAATCAATCAATAAATTGATTATTCTTTGTGTATCTGCCCCTGGCCAAATTAAGGAAACAATGCGTGCACGCTCCCTGAAGTAATTCACACCAGACACAGGTTCCAGGTTGTTGAATAACTTGAGGAATGTTTATTCAGAGGGGATGGCAGGTCCCTTTTAAAGCAGAATTACATCATAAGCATTGTCAGAGATAACATGGAATAATACATCAATAATTGGTTAGGTGTTAAGTGGTCTTCCTAATGCTCTGCCTACTAGAGGTGATGTCACTGGAACCATGAGGGTCTCCCCCGGATTCCAGCGCCATCTTGTTGCACGAGGTAGTTAGTCGGTGTTATAGGGAGGGAGGGGTTAGAAGCTTCTAGCAGCCATTTTATCTAAATATGCGTGAATAGCTTATATACTGATTTCAGTGAGATGAGTAAATAGACATTTTACTAACTAGAAAATATATCAATATCTCATTTCCACAAGTTTCAAAAGAAATGCATAAAGAGATTCAAGAAATTGAGTTATCTGGAAAAATTTTAAATTTTTTACAATAGGATTACTAGTATCAGAACTGCAGTAAGATGTATTATACAAATGAGATGCAATGCAATACATTTAATCCTACTATGTGTGAAGTAGTTCTAAATACATGTATTTTTTTCTTTTAATAATCCCAACTAGTTTCTAGAAAAATATTAAAATAAATACACAGAGCACTCTGCAATATTCAAAGGATATTTTAAAGACTGGACCTAACCACCAATGTTTGCAAAATATCATGCACAACAGGCACATAGTTGGGTAACAGTGGGGTGAAAAAGCAGGGGGGATGGAAGAGGAAATGTTTAGCTAGTCCTCATCTTACGTAGCCTAACAGGTTTGAGTGAAGATGTTGGGAGCATCAGCTCAGGATTAGCTGTACTGCAGTAAGCTGTTACTTCAACAGCTGTGGGAACAGACTCTCTAGTACGGGTAGGGTTAAGAGTGTAGAGGCTAGACAGGTTGTGTAGTCTTTCTATTATTAAGAGACTGGATAGGGTAATCTGCTGCTCTGATCCTCTCAAATGGACAGTTTGCTGTCTCCCAGGTGCTTGGGTCTGGCATGTTGCTGACAGAGTGGAGGGATTATTTGGGGCTGTGGATGACCCAGCTGTCATGGTCCTTATTAGTACCAATGACAAAGGCAGAGGAAAATGGAAGGTCCTAAAGAATAAGTTCAGGGAACTAGGAAGTAAGCTAAAGAAAAGGACCTCCAATGTAATATTTGCAGAAATCTTACCTGTGCCATGCGATACAGCAGAAAGGCAGCAGGAGATTAGAGAGGTCAATGCGTGGCTGAAGTCTTGGTGTAGGAAAGAGGGTATGGGGATTTTAGAGCACTGGGACGATTTTGTACTTGGGTACAACCTGTATAGCCATGATGGATTGCATTTAATCGGAATAGGATGGATGGCTTAAAAGTTGGAGGAGATTTTAAACTAGTGGTAAGGGGAGGGGCATAGAAATGTACAAAATGGAGATATGACAGAAAGGAGATGGGCTTTAGCTTAGCATAAGCAGGGTGGAGATGGGGGAGGGGAAAGATTAGAACAGGGGAGGTATACAACAGTGATAATATTAAATGTATGCTTACTAATGCAAAGAGCCTAAATAACAAAATAGGGGAACTAGACACAATAGCATACACTATGCAATATGATATAATAGGCATAACAGAAACATGGTGGGATAAGACACATGACTGGGCAGTTAACGTAAACAGGTACACACTTTTAAGGAAGGGTAGAAAAACAAGAAGGGTGTTGGGGTATGTTTGTATGTCAATCATGAGTTAAAGTCAAATCTTAGAAATGGGGAGTGTGACGAGGAAAATATGGAAGCTTTATGGGTAGATATCTGCTTGGGGCAAACAAAGGGAAATTAATTACTGGTTGGCATATGTTGTAAACCACCTAATGTACATATTAATGAGCTGTTAACAGCTGTTACATATTAACAGCTGTTAGAGCAAATTGGGAAAGTTATACATCTGGATAACATGCTAATTATTGGAGATTTTAATTACTCAGACATAAATTGGGATAGAGTGACTAGTACTTCAGCAAGGGGGCTCAGGTTTTTGAATGTGTTAAATGCCCCCCTTATGTCATAACTGGTACAAGCACTGTGACAGAACCATCTGTCTGTCTAGTGTGGTGGATTCATCTATTTCTGCCCCCTTTCGTGTAAATGGCTGTTTCTATAGCTCAGCCATACGAATGACTGTTTTCACCGAACAAATCTACCGAACGGATGGCCACCCAGGATAGAAGTGTGCTGCTGGTTAACCTCTTGATCCCAATTAGAACGTTGTGGTTAACCGCAGACACTTGTCAATTAAACTGAATTCAGGGTGGCGGTCGTATGTCGACCACGAGGCAGCGGCCATTTTAAAACACACGAAAGCCCAGCGGTGTTTGGCACTGATTTCATGGAACTAAAAACTGACACTTTTCTGCCTGGCTGCCTCAACGAAAGCGTACAAACACCGGCCGTTCGGGAGTTTTACAACACACGAAAGGACTTAACCCAGATAGCCTTCCCATGGAGTCAATCGCATACCGAAAGACTGTAAGGACTTTGACTCCATGGCGATTGAACTATGTGTGTGGGATCTCAGCGCTATTCGCCAATAATATGCACTCAGATCCAGGCTATCTGGGGATATGTGATGCGAATGGGAAATGTTCGATTATTTAAAAGTTATGTATTTTTATGTATTTTCTGGTATTTTATTTAAGATGGCGATTTGTCTTTGTCCTGGAGAGAATTGAATTACTTCTCAATTATCTCCAGGGCAGAGGGGAGGAAACCATATTGCATTGTGGGAAAAGGTTACATCTGTATGTCTGAAATGTCCCCATGTCTAGCTTTCATTACAGTCTCCCATTTGGTCCCCTAGGGGAGTGTCCACCAAGTGGGAGACCTGCATAAATACGGGCAGGTAGCCCACAGTAAAGCCAAATCCTGTTTGACCCTCAATGCAGAGCTTCTGTCTCGTTATTGGGGTGATTTCTTATTTGCGCTTAGAGACTGATTATTGGAACCGAAAGCCGCTTGGTGGATATTGTTGTTCGGCGGCTAGCAGCAGTTCGTGGATTTCCGTTCGGGAGTTTGGAGCCTTTCACGGATCCCAGTCGGGAGATTACCTCTTCCCCTGATGGTGGTTCGTATACTGCAGTCTATGCGAACGGAGTTAATGATATTGCGAAAGGGTAAGGTTAACTATACGGAGGTTTCTCTTAAAGACACCAGGAGTGTCTTAACAAGCACTAACTAAGAAGGATGATTGTCTGGATCTCGTTCTAACAAACAATGTTGATCTTTTGACCAATATTCAAGTAGGGGAGCATTTGTGAAATAGTGATCACAATATGGTATTTTTTAAATAAACTCAAAAAAGCAAAAACACATGGGGTATACTAAAAAGTATCATTTTTTAAAAGCCAATTTTAATAAGATTAGGGCAGCTCTACAACATATTGACTGGCATAAACTCCTTAGTAAAAATACATTGAGGATAAATGGAATCTTTTCAAACAAATATTAGAAGCATTATTAAAGCATTTAAATTGGGCAAATTAGAGAGATGCTATATAAGATATAAGGAAGCCAATAATGCTTGCAAAAAGGCAATTAAAGTGGCTAGACTAGAAAATGAGAAATTGATAGTGAAAGAAAGCAAAACCAACCCCCAATTTTTTTTCAAGCAAGTACATCAATTATAAAAAAAAGTGTAGGAAAGTGTAGGTACACTGGAAAAAGAGATGGGTCTGTTAGTTAATGAAAACCAGAAAGAGGCAGACATTTTAAATAACTATTTTTCATCGATCTATATTAATGAGGATCATATGGCAAGAGATATGCAAATGATTGCTACAAAAAAATTGCAAATTGCTACAAAAACTTGAGATTGGATGACTCAAGACAAGATGCTACAGCAGTTAAAGAAAATGGATGCAAATAAAGCTCTGGGGCCTGACAGTATTCACCCACGGGTACTTAAATAGCTAAATGGGGAAAAAAGTGAACCTCTGTATTTAAACTTTCAGGATTCTTTTGTTTCAGGAATTGTACTGGATGACTGGAGGAAGGCAGTTGTTGTTCCTATATTTAAAAAGGGTTCAAAAATTCTTGCCTGGAAATTATAAACCTGTGAGCTTAACTTCTGTGACTTGGAAAATATTTGAAGGGCTATTAAGGCATAATATTCAGGAATTCATTGGGAAGAACTTTATTAGCAAACAGCAACTCAGCATGGTTTTATGAAACATAGGTCATGTCAAACTAAATTAATTGCATTCTATGAACAAGTAAGTAGAAGTATAGATCAGAGTGTTGCAGTGGATTTTGGCAAGGCATTTTATATGGTTCCTCACAACCGGTTAGTTTTCAAATTAAAAGAAATTGGTCTAGATAAATATTCTTGTTCTTGGGTAGAACATTGGCTTAAGGATAGAGTACAACGAGTGGTCATTAAGGGTAAATTTTCAGGCTGGACAAAAGTGGTAAGTGGTGTCCCTCAGGGTTCTGTTTTGGGACCGCTTCTATTTAACATATTTATACATTATCTTAAAATAGGCATTGAAAGCCATGTTTTAGTGTTTGCAGATGACACAAAACTTTGTAAAGTTATAAAATGTGAATAGGATATTGTTTTCCTGCAGAGGGATTTAGATAGATTGGGGGACTGGGCACTAAAATGTCAGATGAAATTTAATGTAGAGAAATGCAAAGTTATGCACTTCGGGGTAAAGAATGCACAAGCAACTTATACCATAAATGATAGTTAATTTGGGATAACAACACACAAGAAGGATTTGGGAATTGTTATAGACAACAAATCAGGCAGCAATATGCAATGTCAATCTGCAGTTTCCAAGGTCAGTTAGGTTTTGTCATGTATAAATAGGGGATACATTCTTGGGATAAAAATATCATTTTGCCTCTCTATAAATTGCTGGTAAGACCACACCTTGAATATGCTGTGCAATTTGGGCACCTGTTCTAAAGTATCATGGCACTAGAAAAAGTGCAGAGACAAGCTACAAAATTGATCCAAGGAATTGAGCATTTTAGTTATGAAGAAAGGTTAAAAAATGTAAATCTCTTTAGTTTGGAAAAATGGCACCTCAGAGGGACTATGATAACAATATACAAATATATGCGAGGCCAGTACAAACCATTGTCTGGAAATCTATTCATAAACAGGGCTATACATAGGACACAAGGTCAAGTATTTAGGCTGGAAGAAAGGAGATCTAATCTAAGGCAAGGAAAATACATAACTTCCCGAAAGACCCTTCATTGAATGGCTGGGATCTGAGCGCACAATCTGGTGAAATACCACTCAGATCCGTTAGTTAGAATAGAAAAGCCATTCAAATGAAGTTATGGACCGATCAGCCACGAGGCGCGAGCCCCAAAACAGTTCCAGGCAGTTGGCTGCTTTTACCAGTCTCCTTTCGGGAGTTCCTGTGAATGAACAATCGAACAGATACATGAAATGTATGTACACCGAATGCCGCTCTCTTTCGACGAATGGATCTGTCCATACGAACGGCATGGAAGTCCAGCGGTGTTTGCGAGGTCGAGTAGCCAATTTTGGTTCCATGCACTCGACGACCAAACACTGCTGGGCGTTCTTGAGCAAAGATGGCTACCACCCATTAAATCATTAGAGTTCTGTGGTTTCCCCAATGTTGCCAGTTGTTAATTGGAGACACGCGGGCTTGTATAGTAAAGAAGGGGCCCAGCACACACTATCTTCAGTTTCCAGCAGAGAGAGGAGTTGCCAGAAACTAAAGATGGCATGGGCTGTACACTCTCTCCAAAAAATGCAAATGTACTACTGATATCCATCAATATAATTTTATCTCAGTGCCATCACTCTCAACCCATATCTCAAGGCATGCTAAATGGAATAAATACTCATGTATTTTGGATTTTATTCATGTTGTTCTAAAGGTAATATCTGTGAATGTCACATGTAAACAGACATTCTGCCCCTAGACTGAAATACTTTTGGAAGTCCATTATCATTTAGTTTGTCAGGTAAATTTAGACTCCTTTGGTAACTTTTATTCTTTAAATCTGTTTTCCCCCTCTCTCCTAACATACACCTTGATTTAATATTTTTGGATATGCTTTAATATAATGAATATGATTTAATAGTATGAAAAAAAATAATATATATATATATATATATATATGTATATATATATATATTCTTGATATTTAAATATTTTGAGAAAATCATTTGAAATGTTAATTGAAAAATATTAAAGCATTTGAAAGGCTTATCCAAAAATATTTAACTGAGGACTTAATCAATGGCAGGGCCACTACAAGGATTATTGGCTAAATAGATAAAAAAAATAAAAAAAAAATACATTGCTGCTCACTCTTTACTGTAAAGGTCATATATTCTACATTTACACAAAAATTATTGCATTGGAGCTTCTTGATATTCATCCATGCCATACAATCTGTGAGTTGTATTGCTTTGGAGCTCTGGGATTTCCTCATTTACCCTGACCTCCTCTTCATTAATACAAGTGCATCACAGAGGTGCAAAAAAAATAAAAAAATAAAAAAAAGCACACAGTAATGTGTGATATGTGTTGGTTTATAAAACTATAAACAAAATGCAGTAAAAAGCAAAGTGCAAGAGTGTGTCACAGAGCCCATACATTATAAAACACAGTGTAATATGCATTATGTATGACAGTATCACAGAGCTCAACTGTGACAGGCCTCACAATAATGAAATGTGTGGTTGTGTTTGATGTCTGTGTGATGTGTGTTGGCTGTGCATAATATGTGAGGGTTAATATGGATTTAATACATTATTGGTGGTCCTGCAGGAATTAAAATGGGTTCCTGAGGGTACTGTGGTAGAGTACACCAGACCATTATAAAAAAGTACATGATCCCCTCATGATTTTGAACATTTGTCCACTAACAAAGGAATGATCAGTCTATAATTGTCATGGTAGGTGTATTTTAACAGTGAGAGACAGAATAACAAAACAAAAAAAATCCAGAAAAACAAATGTCAAAAAAGTTATAAATTGATTTGCATGTCAATGAATGAAATAAGTATTTGATCCCCTATAAATCAGCTGGGACCATAGTCACCAAGAAAACAATTGGTAACACATTACGCCGTAAATGGACTGAAATCCTGCAGCGCCCGCAAGGTCACCCTGCTCAAAAAAGCACATGTACAAGCCCATCTGAAGTTTGCCAATGAACATCTGAATGATTTTGAGGAGAACTGGGTGAAAGTGTTGTGGTCTAATAAGACCAAAATCAAGCTCTTTAGCATCAACTCAACTCACAGTGTTAGGAGGGGGAGGAATGCTGCCTTTGACCCCAAGAACACCATCCCCACTGTCAAACATGGAGGTGGAAACAATATGCTTTGGGGGTGTTTTTCTGCTAAGGGGACAGGACTACTGCACCAAATCAAAGGGACAATGGATGGGGCCAGGTACCATCAAATCTTGGGTGAGAACTCCTTCCCTCTGCCAGGACATTGAATATGGGTCGCGGATGTGTATTCCAGCATGACAATGACCCAAAATACACAGCCAAGGCAACAAAGGAGTGACTCAAGAAGAAGCACAATAAGGTCCTGGAGTGGCCTAGCCAGTCTCCAGACCTTAATCCCATAAAAAATCTGTGGAGGGAGCTGAAGGTTCAAGTTGCCAAATGTCAGCCTCGAAAACTTAATGACTTGGAGAAGATCTGCAAAGAGGAGTGGGACAGAATCCCTCCTGAGATGTGTGCAAACCTGATGGCCAACTACAAGAAACATCTGACCTCTGTGATTGCCAACAAGGGTTTTGCCACCAAGTACTAAGTCGAAGGGGTCAAATACTTATTTCACTCATTGACATGCAAATCAATTTATAACTTTTTTGACGTGAGTTTTTCTGGATTTTTTTAATGTTATTCTATCTCTCACTGTTAAACTACACCAACCATTAAAATTATAGGCTGACCATTTCTTTGTAGTGGGCAAACGTTCAAAATCAATAGGCTTCAAATGCTCTTTTCCCCTCACTGTATAACTGTTTAGTCTGGTGCACAATTATGGAGTGCGGATTGGGAATCCCTGCTGTTAATGCCAGGAACAAGAAGGAGTGGTTATTAAGTCCTACACCAAATGGAGCTACAGACCACCACAAGAATACCAGGGATTAGTTTTTATTTATTAGGTTGCCAGTTCAGCATTATAGTAAATAAAAAGTACATAAATTACATGACTTTTAATGATGGGGCAGGCAGTATCCTTATATACTTTGTCCCCCTGCTTTAGCGCCTTATGTGCTGTTCGAAATTGGAAATTCTCTCTCTCACTTTCCAAATTTACTGCTTACACACATACATACCTGACAATCTATTCTCACATGTTCTTTATTTTGAGTTGTTATATCTCTCCTCCTCTAAACGAGTTAACATGTTTAATATTTTGTCTCTTATTTATTATTGTATGGTATGAAGGTTCAAAGGTCTGTGGAACATTCTAGTGCTATCTAGTGACACCTTGGTAATTTTATTGTAATACAAACACTTCACTACTTAGTTAAAAAGACATGGGTTATTGTGTGTGTGTCTCTATGTAAAAGTATTTTACAAGTAAGTGACAAAGTACAATTAAATTGAAATGTAAAACTTACAAATATATGTTTATAGAAATCTATTAAAGAATCTTAAAAGTGACCAAATGTTTTAAAGATTTCTCAAGTCAAATTTATGAACACCTTAAAATAAAAAAAATATATATTCTGCTATTTGTGTTTTTTTTTTTTTATAGGACTGGCATTGTATGCTTAGTGAATAAAAGTTCAGTTATTAGTCAGGGTTATTTGTATGTTATGCTATGCAATTGCGAATTGTTTATTTGGTGTACTTTATACCTGGCATTATAATATAGAATAATTTAATGTTAAAATCTGTTGAAATATGCGATGAAAGATGCTTTCAAAATTAAAATATATTACTTTAAGTTCTGGCTTAACATAAACCTCATCTTTCATTCAGCTCAACCTCTGCTTAATAAAAATGTATTTCTCATTTTATGAACTTCTTTTTATAGAAATACTACATCATACTGAGACTTGTTAAGATGTGCAATAGTATCACTGGTATCACTAAGCATACAGCATTGAAAGCCACCCATATCTAAATATGAAATTCTAATAAGGTGCTGTTTCATTGATCCATCAGCCTCTTCTTTACATTTTAATAACACAGGTGTCTAGAATAGATTACTGGACCCTTGGTAATCTGTGTCCAATTTAATGACATTGTCACTGACTTTCTGTAATGTTTTTGACACATAAACTTTAGCTGGTTTATTTCAGGTAGCAGATAATAACATCTGCTATTCTGTGACAGTATAGAAGGTATTTTTAGTACAATTTAGACACATAACACATAATAAGAATAAGACTAGTTACCAAAAAAAAAAAAAGCTGCTTCTATCATGAAAATACATTATTCAAAGTAGAGATTTACTAGCATTATGGTGAACTGTCAAGGCTATTTAAAACTTTTTCATACAAATATGCATTAAAAAAAATAGAATGGAGTAATTAACTTTAGTATTAAAATATTTAACATTCATAATTATGTAAAATAATTCAAAAAGCAAATGCAAGGAAAACAAACATGATTTATATATATATAAATATATATATATATATATATATATATATATATATATATATATATATATATATATATATCTGTGTTCCTTTTTGTTACATTACAAAAACATTCCTTAGCATTATTGCTGTTAGGTAGGAGATGATGCAGGCACATTGGGATTATGTGTGTGGCATTTTATAATTTCCATGGACAATTGCATGTCCACTAACAGTGCTTTGACCTAATTCCAACTGACTTTATAGAAAACTAGCTAAAATAATATGTTAAATGGTAGAGATGTTTTAGTTGGTTCTCTTTCCTTGGATCTTGCAGGACAAAGAACATAAGGTAGTTAGACTTAGCCTTAGCAGGTATTCCATCATGAAGCCAGAGGAAACCGTGCGGAAGGACAGATAGCTTGTCACTAAGTCAAATGATTGAATCAGGACATGTGCCACAAACATCCTGTACAACGTTGTGCATGAGAAACACATAAAAAAGCCAGTGTGGGTAAATATCAAGAAGTGGGAATTAGCAGACTGTAAAGACCTCATGTATAAAAGAAACTAAATAAATAAAAATCAGAGTACAAAAATTGTAAAGCTGTCTTGCTCCATGGGGTTGGATAATTTGCTCCAACTAGGCAATTTAACCCCTTCAGGACGGAGTCGGAGTCAATAGTGCACGTTCTGATCAAAACAAAAAGTAAACAAAAACTGGAATTTGTGCTATATGTCTGTTCAACCGTAATTCACCGCTGTCACATTAAGTGAACCCACACTTATTATATATCATTTTGTTCAGGAGAAACAGGGCTTTAATTTGTCATTAAAGGACCACTATAGTGCCAGGAAAACACACTCGTTTTCCTGGCACTATAGTGCCCAGAGGGTGCCCCCACCCTCAGGGTCCCCCTCCCGCCCAGCTCTGGAAGGGAGAAAGGGGTAAAAACTTACCTTTTTCCAGCGCTGGGCGGGGAGCTCTCCTCCTCCGATCCTCCTCCGTTCCTCCCCGTCGGCTGAATGCGCACGCGCGGCAAGAGCTGCGCGCGCATTCAGCCGGTCACATAGGAAAGCATTATCAATGCTTTCCTATGGACACTGGCGTGCTCTCACTGTGAAAATCACAGTGAGAAGCACGCAAGCGCCACTAGTGGCTGTCAATGAGACAGCCACTAGAGGCTTTGGGGGAAGGCTTAACCCATTAATAAACATAGCAGTTTCTCTGAAACTGCTATGTTTATAAAAGAATGGGTTAATCCTAGCTGGACCTGGCACCCAGACCACTTCATTAAGCTGAAGTGGTCTGGGTGCCTAGAGTGGTCCTTTAACTATTCATATATGGAATTATAAATACAATTTTAAAAAATGTGAGAAAATAAGATTTTTTTTTAATTTGTATTTCCGTCTGACATTTTAGCTGTGAATATCATAATACTGTTAGGTTTTACTGCAAACAAATGCACATATTTGTAACCAGCGATGTCTCACGAGTACAACAGTACCCCCCATTAACAGGTTTTATGGTGTTTTGGAAAGTTACAGGGTCAAATATAGAACGTTCCATTTTCAAATTGAAATTTGCCAGATTAGTAATGTTACCTTTGAGACGGTGTGGTAGCCCAAGAATGAGAATTACCCCCATAATGGCATTCCATTTGAAAAAGTAGACAACCCAAGATATTGAAAGTGGGGTATGTTTAGTCTTTTCTAGTAGCCACGTAGTCACAAACACTGGCCAAAGTTAGCATTCATATTTGTTTTTGTGTGAAAAAAGCAAAAAATTCATATTTGGCCAGTGTTTGTGACTAAGTGGCTACTAAGAAAGACTGGACATACCCCACTTGCAATACCTTGGGTTGTCTACTTTTGCAAATGGTATGCCATCCGGGTAATTCTCATTCCTGGGCTACCATACGCTCTCAAAGGCAACATAACCAATCTGGCAAATTTCAAAACCTGTACATGGGGGCTACTGTTATGCTTGGGAGACTTCGCTAAATATTAGTGTTTTAAAACAGTAAACCATATTACAACAATAATATAGTCCATAAAAGTGCTGTTCGTTTGTAAAAAATGCCAAAAACATCACTTAAAATATCATCATTGTAATAGAATTTACTAGTTTGAAACACTAATATTTGAGTTCAGCGAAGTCTCCTGAGTAAAACAGTACCCCCTATGTACAGGTTTTATGGTGTCTTGGAGAGTTACAGGGTCAAATATAGTGCTTGCGAATTAAGTTCTCTGCACTTTCTCCGTGTTGTCAGGCATGTCAATCAAATTTTAATTAATCAAATCACATAATTATGTTAAAAGATTACTTAAATATACACGTAGAATTTTAATATATATGCATTTATAGGTATTTAAATTCTACGTGTACACTTATGTATTTATGTAATTATATATGTTTATCTGTATATAAATATTTGCAGTTATTTGTATTTTATATATAGATAGATATAGAATGTCATTCTAAGTGTATTTTGTTACATATATATATATATATATATATATATTAATAACAAAATACAGTTAGAATGAGATTACATATGTATATATAATTTATTTACATTTTTTTCCCCTTGCGCCTTCATCTTGGTAGTCTGGGACAGCCTCTCTCAGTTCACCATGGCTACACTGTCCTCTCCAAAAGAGACAAAGAGAGAGAGAGAGACCTCCTTGGCTGTTCCTTTTAAAGACTCGTTCTTGCAATCACTACAAGTCCCAGAATCCCCTTTCCCTCCCAAAAGTGGTTTACCCGTCCTCTTTTTCGAGAGAGTTCTGTCTTTTCCTTTGGTCTCTTCCCTCCAGCTATACTGTAACGTTATGAAAGAAGTAACCAATTAGGTTAGGTTTCTGGGTAGGTTAGACAGGATGCCTTGGGAAAGCACACACTTCCATGGCTACACCTAGATGTTAATTACTCTGGTCTTCTGATAACATGCATGGAAAACAGGTTGGCAGGAGAACTGCTGGAGGGATGTAAGCTTTTGTTTTAGCTGGGTGTTGTAAAATGCAACTGAAAGCTTTGATCCTCATCAGTGGTGTATCCTGGTTTTGTGCTGCCCTAGGCAGGACAAAACTCAGGCGCCCCCTCCCCACGTGCCACCCCCACCCAACCCTTCCCCCCACCCCGCCTTCTAAATACACACACACACACATTCACTGACAGATACGCATACACTAGCTAACAGAAACACACACACACTAACAGACACACTCACTAACAGACACACTCACTCACACACTAACAGACACACTCACTCACACACTAACAGACACACACACACACTAACAGACACACAGTAACAGACACACAGTAACAGACACACACACACAGTAACAGACACACACACAGTAACAGACACACACACACACACACACACACACTAACAGACAGACACATACACACTAACAGACACACACACACACTAATAGACATATACACACACTCACTCACATTAACATTTTTTTTTGTATTTAACCCCCCCCCCGCCCTCCTTACCTTTGTGAATGCTGGGGGGGGTTCCCTCTCTTCCTGGGGGTGCAGTGGCTGCTGGGCGGTCATGGGGGCGCTGGCGGGTGGCTGGCGAGGGAGCTCTTCCAATGAGCACTCTGCTCAGCTCCCTCGCGCGCCTCAGAGTGAGGCTGGGAGCCGGGTCGATGACGTCATATTCCGGCTCCCAGCCTCACTCTGCGGCGCGCGAGGGAGCTGAGGAGACCGCTCAGGTGACGAGCTCCCTCGCCAGCCGCCCGGCATGTCTGTTAGCCGCGAGGGCATTTGGGACGGTGTTTTTTGCCGCCCCCTGAAAAATGCCACCCAAGGCAAATGCCTAGTTTGCCTCGTGGCTAAAACGCCCCTGATCCTCATCACACGGTTATCAAGTAAATGACCCCAACTTGTGAAACCAATCCCATACACAGAAAGTTATATACAATATTGCAATTTTACATATCAGTTTCTTACAACCTCCTCCCTGTAACGTCATATTTCGCCGTTGGGACCTATCTTCCAGGTCCATTAACTTGGTTTCATAGCATTTCATTTGTTGCTCCATTTGTTCTGTTCAATTGGCCAAGTCCTTGTATGTGGATGTAAATTCCTCCATTTTGTGCTTCATGTGAGATGTTGGGAGGCCAGTTCCTAGTGGTCTTTCATTATTAAAAACTAACAGAAAGTAAACATTTTACTTAGACGGTTATTTTTAAGTCATGATCCTTTGTATTTTTGGAATATGATTTAATATAGAATAGATTTAATAATATTACATATTCAAAATAGAATACATGTATACATGTTAATTCGTTATGCTCTTATTTTGTATTTTAATAGTAAGTCTTTAAAAGATAATAATGAACATTTGTTTCCAAAATCTGTTCCTGACTGTCAGGGCTTACCTTATTTGGGAGTCCAGAATGCAGAGATATACGCTCACACTTGCAAATAAACACAGACCAAGGTGACAAGATAAGGAACCACCTGGCCTGTGAGTCTGTGCACGGGGGCTGTGCAGGATATTGCTCCAAGTCGCAGTACAGGCAAGAACACAAGCAGGAGAATCGTCGAGGATAAGCCAAAAGTCAGAGGGTGCCAGAAGTCAGGATAAACAAGGGTAAGCCAAAGTCAGAGGATGCCAGAGGTCAGGATACACAATAAGAATAAGCCAAGGTCAGGAGACGACTGAAGAATACTGGATCACAAACACAGGAACCAGAGTCAATGAACTGACACTGCCCTCAGGGAGAGGCAGTGTCTTATACCTGGCTAATTGAGCATCAACTTCAGATGGGCTGAGATTGATAGGAGCAGCCCCAGGTAAAATCCAGCCCCCAGTGCTGGAGACAAGGGAAGGATAAACATAATACAGAAATAAGAACTGATGTGTGGCCCAGAGGCAAGAAAGCAAAACTACAGCAGAGAAGGATCACAGTTGAAATCCCCTGTCTGGCACTTGTGAAATGGCCACACCTTGCTGTCTGGATGACATGGTCCAAATCGTGACACTGACCAGGGAATAAATAATACAGCTTAATACTGTTTCAAATCTATTTCATTTTCTGTAATTTTAATCATGTTTGAAAAAAGAAAACTGCATGCACTCACACTCTAAATCTATTTAGCTGATAATATTATCGTCTTTATTATTTCTTTCTTCTGTCTTATGTAAAATATTATAAAACATCTATTTACACAAATATTATTACAAAACATTTTCATTTTTTGATGAAAATAGCTTTTATTACCTTGTTTCATTTTAAAAGTTTTTTTGTTATTTCTCACATGGGAAAAATTATACAGGACAAAGTTAACAAAAAGTCGTGTTTCATATACATGCTGAAATATACACTGATCAAAAACAACTTTAAAACCTCTGACAGGTGAAGTGAATAACTTTGATTGTATCATTACAATGGTGCTGGTTAAGGGGTGGAATATATTAGGCAGCAAGCAAACAGTGAATTTCATGTGTTGGAAGCAGGAAAAAAAGGCAAGTCAAATGATCTGATTGACTTTGACAAGGGCAAAATAGTGGTGGTGGATAAACGACTGGGTGAAAGCATCTCCAGAATGGCAAGTCTTGTAGGATTTTTTCAGCATGCAGTGGTTGGAATGGTCGCATAAAACCTGTGCTCCTACCTGGTTGGCAATCCACGATGATAAAAAGCAACTTATACTACACAAACTCAAGATATAAAATCTCCTACCATGTGCTGCCGAGCTGCTCATAAGGATAGCATTGAAAGGCAAAGCAAAATTAGATAAATCTGCCTTCTTTTCGCAAAAATCCTCAAAGCCCAAAAAAACGTTGGACAGTGAAGAAGATAGTGCCTAACGCAGGGGCTGACGCTCCTCAACAGACCCGAAGAACGAAGCTCTGACTGGAGGCCCAATTACAGAAACAAGGATGAAATCCCTGTTGTACGCCCTAACCAACTCACGCATCAATTCAGAGAGTTAGTGGCCAATATCACTAAGGCTGTGAATTACCTGGGTGAACGCACCTCACACATAGAGTATAATATGGTGGAGCATGCAGAGGCCCATATATTCACATGACAGATGCCATGCAAGACATAGAACATAGATTGAAAGCTCATGCAGACAAACTGATAGCTCTAGAAGACTGTTCTAGGAGGAAAAATGTGCGCATGAAGGGCGTCTCAGAATCCATAGAAAATAAGCAATTGCAACCTTCTTTTTTAAACTCCTGCCAGAGGTGGACCCAGAGCTCTTCATAAGAATGCTTCATGCTTCAAAGGAGGGGATTCTCACTGATCACATCGACTTTTCATGCTCAAAACACATTGTACCACTGGGGATTCCCCACCAAGATACTGGTAATTAAGAATGGGACTTTCCATACTACCAAGATGGTGGAAGAAGGAATGTAAGATCTTACAAGACTGGGACATACCTATCCAGGCCGAAAAATAACTGTCCGTGTCGTACCCCAAAAGACTATCCCCAGAGTGGCAGAAGGTCCCTTAAAATGCACTAATTCTACATAGAAAGTGTACAAATGATGCCGAATAAGGTGACTCATCGCTTTGGGTAACATAGATTAGTTCCATATGCTGTTATGCAAAAGCTATATTGTTTTAGTACCTAATGCTAAGCTTATGTGTTTTAAAATAAGAAGGCACACTATTGGTATATAAGTTTTGAGCCTACAATTAGATAATGTAGGCCCTGGTGCTCACATTCAGAGAACCATCTCTCTCTAATGTTGATGTTAATGTTTATGTAACACAAACAAAACAAGCCCAAAAAAAACAGTTTCTATAATGGCAAGAGACTGAGCTCCCAATACCCAAGCTATCGAAGGCCATCTTGGCAAGCTAGCAAGTAGTTTATATGATCTCAGCATAGTATGCAGTTAGCGCACAGTGCCATCGCCAGGTGACTGATTGCATAGACACACTGGCAATGTTCACTATTCCCTCGATCCCATTCAGTTACCAAGCCCAGTGGACAGCAACTCCACCCGTTGGGGGACAGTAAATGGGCTATTATGTTTGTTAATACTTTGGTTTTTCATGTACTTTGTTTTATGATTTTGAATTCTCCCCTTTCTACACCTTTTCCACAACCCCCCCTTTTGCAACACCTGTACTCATGATAAGGCCAGAAAAGACACTACATGCATCTGACAGGTTATATCTCCCTGAAACGTTTTTATTAAAATAGTCACATACAATGTTAAGGAGTTAAATACCCAACACAATTTAACCTTCTTTACAAAGACCTGTCCAAATGGAAAGTGACATAGTGTGCTTCCAGGAGATTCACTTAAGTAAACAACCACCACAATCCTTATATTCGAAACAATATACTAGACAGTATATTATAACTGGCTGTGGACTCCTCTGCTCAATTTCAAAATGCAAGTTAATAAGATCCCAAATCCAATTCCACAACTTATTAGATGTGTGGTGCACATTACATGATAACGAAAAAACTATACTTTCTACTCAGCAGTCCATAATTCCTACACAAGACTGGATTGCTTTTATATCTCCCCTAGAGACCTGACCCAAATAGACAAATGTCTGATAGGGCAGATCACGTGGTCTGACCACGTACCAGTCTTTCTATACCTACAAGATACCTATAAAGGGAAAGGCTTCTGGAGGTTAAATGAATCTTTACTCCAAGATATAGACTTTGTCAAGAGTAGATAGAACAAAAGGAATATTTTACCAGAAACGACACCACAGAGACTTCCTTAGTCTCATAAAGCCACGATTAGGAGCATTTTCATTAGGAAGGCCACCTACTTAAAATGGGAATCGCAGATGTCCGACTAGCTCAACAAATTAGCAGAAATAACGCAGCAGAACAAATGAAGAACATCCAGTGATCTAGCTAGACTGATACAGACCCTAAAATCCCAAATTGATGAGGCTAATGTACTAAAAACGAACTTCCACATCCATAAACTTAAATCTAAATTTTACCATCAGGGTAATAAGGCAGGCAAGATACTCGCTAGCATGCTCAAATACAGACAAGCAAAACAGCGTATCACATATGAATGAACAACACAAAAATGGTACACAAACCTCAAGACATTAGTGAGGCTTTTGCAACATTTTGCAAGGCCTTATACAACATACAGACAGACCAACCCAACATAGGAGCCTCTGGAGAACAGATCCTGGAATTTCTGGAGTGGGTTTCCCTCCCCAAATTGACCAATGACCAAGTGTTAGCACTGACTGCACATATTTCTACGGAAGAACAATTTCGGGTTTACCGCCCCACAAAGTGCCAGGGCCAGATGGCCTTACATGTAAATATTACCAAGTTTTTAGGCATATTCTAGAACCATTTTTGACTAACCGCCCCCAATACCCCCCAATACAGGCTTGCCACCAAACATATCACTAGCCAATATTATTACATTTGGTAAAACAAAAAGGAGGTAGAGTCTGCGCTAATTCAATAAAGCAGCAACCCTAAAAGGGAAATCCCTCAGGAAACCCTTTGTTTTAAAACAAGAAAATGCAAGAAAGGGGGTCAAGGGCTGCGCTTGAACAAGAAGATAAAAAGTAATAATAAAATTAATTAAAGTTCATCCGGATTAATAAAAAGTATAAAAAGTATAAATAAGAACAACCAGTGAGACTGTTCTTACTTATACTTTTTATTAATCCGGATGAACTTTAATTGATTATATTATTACTGCATATTTTATCAACATATATTTTTATACACTTTTTATCTTCTTGTTCAAGCGCAGCCCTTGATCCCCTTTCTTGCATTTTCTAATATTATTACATTACCTAAACCAGGGTAACAACCTAACGAACACAAAAATTCCAGGCCAATATCGCTGCTAAATATTGATGCGAAAACATATGCCAAACTGCTAGCAACTAGATTATCATTGGTCTCACCAATCCTGGTCAAAGGGGACCAAGTAGGGTTTGTGGCTGGGCACCAATGGGTAGATAACTTAGGCAGTGTGGTGGACCTGCTTTATCACATGAGGGATGCTAGGACTAAGGTCCTCCTGCTCTCGCTGGACACTGAAAAAGTGTTTGACCATCTTGGCTGTGGGTACTTGGTCTCGGCCCTCAAGAAATTTGGTATTCTGCAGCAGTTCATCTCTTGGATTATGGCCCTCTATAATGAACCGATGGTGGTAGTGTCTACCGGCGGCTTTATCTGCGCTAGATTTAACCTAACCAACTGCACAAGGCAAGGGTTTTAACTTAACCAACTGCACAAGGCAAGGGTGCGCCCTGTCATCGCTCCTGTACATATTAGCATTAGACCCTTTGGCAGAACTGATAA
>OW240915.1:166531247-166679397 GCA_933207985.1 Pelobates cultripes | reverse complement strand
GATCCATGTCCAATATACACGGTATCAAAATAGGTGACAGGGAGCACAAACTCACTAATTTTGCAGACGATGTTCTGCTGACATTAACTCAACCACTAACATCTGCACCAGCAGTCCCCAAAATCCTGATGGACTATGGTGTAGTGTCTTACTACAAACTAAATGAATCAACGTCCCAAGCTATGGGATTTAATCTTCCACAGACAACCACCCAACATCTTAAGTCGACGTACAAATTTCACTGGACAGACAAGCACATAAAGCTTCTGGATATCATGCAATCCCCAAAGCCTCGTTATAGACAATTATGTTAGGGTCTGGAAAGAGATAGGACAGACGATGAGGGACTGGAGAGACAAATATATTTAATGGGTAGATAGAGCATCCGCATTTAAAATGTTGTTGTTGTCTAAACTACAATATATTTTTCATCTCAAGCCAATATCAGCGCCCATGTCTTCCTTTAAATGGTGCAAAAAGATTTAAAGGGACACTATAGTCACCAGAACAACTTTAGCTTAATGAAGCAGTTTTGGTGTAAAGAATATGCCCCTGCAGCCTCACTGCTCAATCCTCTGCCATTTAGGAGTTAAATCCCTTTGTTTATAAACCCTAGTCACACCTCCCTGCTTGTGACTTGCACAGCCTTCCATAAACACTATCTGTAAAGAGAGCCCTATTTAGGCTTTCTTTATTGCAAGTTCTGTTTAATTAAGATTTTCCTATCCCCTGCTATGTTAATAGCTTGCTAGACCCTGCAAGAGCCTCCAGTATGTGATTAAAGTTCAATTTAGAGATTGAGATACAATTATTTAAGGTAAATTACATATGTTTGAAAGTGAAACCAGTTTTTTGTTTTTTTTTCATACATGCTCTGTCAATCATAGCCAGTGGAGGTGTGGCTAGGGCTGCATAAACAGAAACAAAGTGATTTAACTCCTAAATGACAGTGAATTGAGCAGTGAAACTGCAGGGGAATGATCTATACACTAAAACTGCTTTATTTAGCTAAAGTAATTTAGGTGACTATAGTGTTCCTTTAACAACGTTCGTATGGGCAGGAAAGAAACCCAGTGCCAGGCTCTGTACCTCCTGTCCTCCCGCAGCTCTGGCACTCAGTTTGTGAGTCAGAGCACAAGGAGGGGATTCCCAGCTTCTGACTCACACACTGAGCTGCAGGGAGGCTATTTCAGAGTGTACCAGCAGGGGGCGCAGAACCAGGTTGCTCCCCCGCGGTCACTCTGTACATGCAGGGGATCAGCTCTCTAGATCCCCTGCACCTGCTGCTTGCCTGGGAAGGAGCTGCTGCCCCTGCACCCTCCTAAATGGTAAGTAACTATTATACCCTCCCTGCCATTATAACCCCCCTGCCATTATACCACCACCCTCCCTGCCTTGTACCCCCCTGCCATTATACCACCACCCTCCCTGCCCTATATCCCACCCCCTGCCATTAAAACCCCTCTGCCCTATACTCCCCTGCCATTATACCTCCACCCACACTGCCATTATACCCCCACCCTCCCTGCCATTATAATACCAGTTATTGGTTTATGCATATTGCCCTATGATAACTGTCTATGTTACAGATTATCTTATCAAGCATCCATTGTGTGCGCAAAACCACCTTTTCCTGTATCCATCTGTACTAATGTAAGTGTTTTTAAGGCAACTAAAATACTGGTTTGGTTTTAGACGCACTGGGATTTGCCATTTATTATCTATTTACTGTTTAGCACCACTTATCCTATTGTTTGTGTTTACATACAACTGTTCCCCTACTGTCACATAGACACATTACACACAGGTTCACATTCACAAATTACATATGCAGTCACACACAATGCACATACATACGCTGTCACAAACACATTTTTTTACACAAGGGACAAGGACATATATTCTGTGAGGCAGTGAGGTTAGTGCGCGCCCTGCAGTGAACCGGCAACTGGGATAAGATGGCATCGGCATCACTACTGGGAGCACAAGTGAGCTGTGCAGGAAGAGCACCCAGCCCAGCAGCAACCGCTAATCACCATGGGGAAGATTCAAGAGCAAGGTAGGGAAGCTAAACACTAAATGTGTGTAAGAATGTGATTTTTGGGGGTATCTCTGTTGTTAAGTTTGTGTTTATTGTGATTGTGTGTCTGTGATTAGGTGTATGTCTGTGATTGTGTGTGTATTTATATATACACACACAACCACACAGGGCCGGATTAAGAGCACAGTGGGCCTGGTGCTGACAATTATGATGGGCCTAATTACGGAATCTTATCGACCAAAAACACTAAAACAATCATACCTCCCAAGCGTCATGTATCTGATGGAGATGGTGCTGGAGGGAAACTCATAGGATGCAGCTATAAGAAAACACATACTCTATGCTAATCCCTCTCTAATTTATGATCACATCTTTCAAGTAAATCCATAACCCCTAACAGCAGTGTCCAGTGAAGCAGGAAGTCAATGGGCGGGGTAAAAGGGTGTGCCACTGGCGCGAATCACGTGACAAGACCTGCCAAAAGGGGTGAACATGCCCAAAAAGGGGAACATTTGTCCAAAGAATTGGAAGGTCAGCCTGGCATGAATGCATGTCAGGCTGCCTGCCAATCCTGCAGGCTGTCCAACTAAGGGCATACTATGCAGGCAGCACCTTGAGCTTGAATAAATGCGTCTAATGATGCGCTCACTCCATTCTTTCTAAGGACTGTCCCCTAGCACTCGCTGGTCCACTTGTCTCCTTACCTTCTTACTAGCAGGCAGAAGTTCCTGGTATATAGTCTGAGACAGAGAAAAGATGTATGTAGTGAGTGTAGAAGAAAGGGGACATGCCACAGTGTTAGAGAGACCAACATCTGCTTATTGTATTTGTTCTGGTAAGTAGAATCATTCCATTCAGGCTTTTTGCAGTAAACACTGTCTTTTCAGAGAAAATAACTCCACTGGCTGCTCCTTAGATGGCTGCTAGAGGTGCTTCCTGGGGCAGTACTGCCTAGTGTGCAGCACTGCCATTCAGTGTCTCCACCCTCTGCATGCAGACACTGAACTTTCCTCATAGAGATGCATTGATTCAATTTATCTTTATGAGGAGATGCTGATTGGCCAGGGCTATGTTGGACTTGTGCTGGCTCTGCCCCTGATCTGCCTAGTTGACAGTCTCAGCCAATCCTATGGGGAAGTATTGTAATTTGCTCAGACCACCACTTCTGAGCCAGCAGCTGCAGAATTTAATACAAGTAATATTTTACTATATTTAGGGAGGCAAGAAGGGGCCAGGTTGGTGGTTTTAACATAATAGGGTCAGAAATACATGATTGTGTTCCTGACCCTATAGTGCTCCTTTAAGCAAGAGTATGTGAAGAGTAGTTAAGGTTGCCACCTTTCTTGGAAAAAAATACCAGCCTTAATAATTTGTATAATAATTAGTTATGCGTGACATCACATGATGTAAATCACAAGGAGTGACATCAGAGAAAATTCTGTAAAATCACCAACAAACTACTCACAGTTTGATTCTGCTGTATAGATGGATTGCTCCCAGTGTCTCCTGTCTCCCAGTGTCTCAGTCTCGCAAGTCACCCAGTGTCTCAGTGTCCCTATGTATCACAGTGTCAGTGTCCCCATGTCGCCCAGTCCCCTAGTCTCCCAGTGTCTGTGTCCCCATTTCTCCCAGTGTCCCAATGTCTCAGTGTGTCCCCATGTCACTAGGATACTGGGGACACTGAGAGACCCAGGGACACTGAGACATTTAGGGAAACTGGGAGAAATTGGGACACTGAGACACTAGGGACACAGACACTGGGAGACATGGGGACACTGAAACATTTGGGGACACTAAGACACTAGGGACAAAGACATGGGAACACAGACACTGGGAGACTAGGGGACACTGGGAGACTAGGGGACACTGGCTGGGAGACAGACACTTGGGGACACTGGGAGGCATGGGGACAGTTGTGGACATGTGGACACTGGGACATATAGGGACACTGGGAGACATGGGGACACCAGGCACACTGAGACACTAGGAACACACTGGGAGACATGGAGACACTGAAACATTTGGGGACACTAAGACACTAGGGACACAGACACTGGGAGACTAGGGGACGCTGGGAGACTAGGGGATACTGGGAGACTAGGGGACACTGGCTGGGAGTCAGACACTTGGGGAGACATGGGGACAGTTGTGGACATAGACATGGGGACACTAGGCACACTGAGAGACATGGGACACAGACACTGGGAGACTTGGGGACACTGAGACACTAGGGACACTGGCTGGGGGACATAGTGTCTCCATGTCCCAATGTCTCCCAATGTCCCTATGTCTCAGCATCCCCATGTGTCTCAGCGCCCCCTAGTGTCTCAGTGTCCCCTAGTGTCCTAGTGTCTCAGTGTCCCCTAGTGACAGTGTCCCCATGTGTCCCCTAGTGTCTGTGTTCCCATATGTCCCCTTTCTTCTACACTCACTACATACATCTTTTCTCTGTCTCAGACTATATACCAGGAACTTCTGCCTGCTAGTAAGAAGGTAAGGAGACAAGTGGACCAGCGTGTGCTAGGGGACAGTCCTTTGAAAGAATGGAGTGAGCGCATCATTAGACGCATTTATGTCAAGCTCAAGGTGCTGCCTGCATAGTATGCCCTTAGTTGGACAGCCTGCAGGATTGGCAGGCAGCCTGACATGCATTCATACCAGGCTGACCTTCCAATTCTTTGGACAAACATGCCCCCTTTTTGGGCATGTTCACCCCTTTTGGCAGGTCTTGTCACGTGATTCACGCCAGTGGCACACCCTTTTACCCTGCCCATTGACTTCCTGCTTCACTGGACTCTGCTGTTAGGGGTTATGGATTTACTTGAAAGATGAGATCATAAATTAGAGAGGGATTAGCATAGAGTATGTGTTTTCTTATAGCTGCATCCTATGAGTTTCCCTCCAGCACCATCTCCATCAGATACATGACGCTTGGGAGGTATGATTGTTTTAGTGTTTTTGGTCGATAAGATTCCGTAATTAGGCCCATCATAATTGTCAGCACCCACTGTGCTCTTAATTCGGCCCTGGCTGTCTGGACTCTCTGTGCTGTGTTGCTGCTCCCCCACGGGTCAGTGAGTAGTAGAGAGAGGCAGGGATATTCTGTAACTTCCTATCCCTGCCTCTCTCCACACACAGTGACCCCTACTGGCCGGTGCTGGTATTGCAGAGTAATTTCCATTTATTCTGAGAAAATTAGCTGCATTTGTATTGCTGGTATTACTGCAATACCGGCAGGGCCAGGCAGCCTCAAATACCGTCTGTGCCATTAAAATACCAGTCAGGTGGCAAACCTAAGAGTAGTGTGTAAAAAAAAAATGAAAAAAAAAATGGGCCTATTCCATGGGCCTGGGCCTGGAGCTGCAGCTCCATCAGCCCCTATGTTAATCCGGCCCTGCAACCACAGATGTACAAGTCTGTGTGTATATATCTGTGGTTGTGTGTGTATATAAATGTGTATGTGTTTAGAAGATAGCTCCCTTATTTGGTGTCCTTAAATATGTCAATCCCACATAAGGATAACAAATAAGGGAGTTATCTACTAAACAACTGAAAGATTAAAATTAAGTACAAGGCTTTTAAATTTTGATCTTTTAGCAGTTTAGTAGATAATAATAATTAATAATTATTATGTGAGATTTCCATATTTAAATATGCCAAATTAGGGTGCTCTTTAGATCTAAATATGGCAATCTCACATAGGGATATCAAATAGAGGAGTTATCTGCTAAACAAAGATTGAAGTTTGGAGGTGTCAGCCAGCGCAGAACAGGAAATCTGGGTGGCTAGTATGAATTCTATGCAAATGTGTTGTCTGATTGTGTGTATATATTTGTGTATGTGGATACATCTTAGCATTTTGCCAAGATTACACACAAGCACACCACTGCATTCAAACGACACTACAAACAAACACACCTTTGTATTCAAACATCACCATTAGATATAACCACACCACTGCATCTCGCCAACACTACACACAAATGCATGCCTGCATTCAAACGCCAACACTACACACCCCTACATTCACTCACACATTTTCCATACAAAAACGCATGCTTCCATTTAGATGCACAAACACTGCTCAGAGCTACATTCATTTTAAAAAATATGGGGTGTTTTTTTACATTTTAAGGTAGTGGGGGGGGAGGGGTGCTATAAGGAGGATCTGCCCCGGTTCCAAATGCTCTAGGTACGCCCCTGGCTACCCCAATGTCTGCCTTTCCATCCATAATTCCACATTTTAATATTGCCAAATGGCAACAGGCGGGGATACACCACCTACACTGCTTCTACGATAAAGGCACAAAACTAGTTACTGTAGCGGAGCTGCAATATTAAATCCCAATATCTCTGCTGTTACAGAATGTAATCCAAGGAAAGCGTGGAAAATGAAGGCAATATCCCAAATCCCCCAGTAACCGGACGAAACACAGTTCTGGGAGTCAACTGACGATTTTATTCACAAGCTCCAGTATTTATGTGGTTCCCCATGCAAGAGGTTTCCTTAATCACTTTACAGGGGTTGTACAGTAGGTGACTACATGGGGAACTTAACATATAGAACATTTCTCCCACCATTCACTGCTGTACGAGAGGGATACTCCCACTAAAATATCCCTCCGTACAGCAGAACCAGCTTTTTACATAAAAATCCATAACGTTTATTTTATTCATGTCACTGTACCGAATGACCGTTCGGCAGATAGCTGGGGTCTGAGCGCACACTTTGTGAAAGTACCGCTCAGATCCCCACACAATCAGCCGAACGCGTATGTGTATCTGTCTGTAATCCAAGATGGCCGCCGCCTCGTGGTCGGTAGCCGAACGACGGCCACCCGGGAAATCACTTAGCAGCCGATTGATACAATGTTGCAATCAGTTAATGGGAGCCATTTGGTACTTTATTCGTTTCATGAACAGTGTGGAAAGTCACTGTTCGTGAAACTACCATATGAATGCTAGCGGCTTTTGGCCGCTAGAATACGAATGCTCTCTATTACAGTTATAACCGAATACATAAACTAACAGAATTGAACCAGCTTTTCTAGGACAACCTTTAGACATCTAACAGCATAATCTGAAGTGGCTAGGTTTGCCACAGTTACTAATATAAAATTCATGGCACACTACATTACGCATATCTCCAAATCAAACACTTCTTGGACTCGAGCCTAGAAACTACGAACCCAAGTGCGTTAGATAAGTCCATGTCTCACTTTGAGAAGATGTGCATGGGCGTTGTCCCGGCTCGAGGGCAATTGTCGGTGTGCTACCAAGCATTAAATGAACATAAACCCTTCAGGCGGTGCCAATATGCAACAGAATGGTCTCAGGACTGTGAGGACTTAATGGACCAAAATCTTACGAGCACTGAAAGGGGTTACACATTGCACTTCACATCTAGAATTGCACAGAAAAATAGTGCACAGATGGTACATGGTCTCAACTAGATTGGCATGCATTTACCTTGGTTGTTCGCCATTGTGATGGAGATGCGGTACACATAGGGGCCCAATGAACCATGTATGGTGGGCAAGTCTGAATATTTCAAAGATGTGGACTGAGGTTAATTCTCTCAGGTGTGCATTTTAGGGGATAGCCATACCCAAGCAGCCCTTATGCCTAATACTGAAGTACAAAATACAAAGTGGTGATAATGCACTTCCTTTTAGCGACCCTATCTTAAATAGCTAGACATTGGAAAAAGACCAGAGCACCTACTATAACTGACATAGTTTTCACTGTAGATATGAATAAGAAATGCAAAATTGTAAACCCAGATCTAGACGGAAGAAAAACAAAATATCGCTTACCTGGCAGGTGTGGAAACAGTTTGCAGAAGGGCGCAGGGACAAATGATGATACAAATAACTGCAGCCCAGAGCAAACATTGTGTCTTGAATCTGTCTAAAGGGTGGGGAATATGACAGAGGGGCCAGATGGGGAATATCTATGGTCCAGTATCCCCCACCTCTTATCTATAATTCTGAAGCCTTAACTGCAACATTATCAGCACTTTTAATGCCCAACCTCATATCTTCCCCTTCTTTAGAGCTGTATTAATAAAGTGATGCAACTCATAAATGGCAGATAATTGAGTGATGAAACTGCAAAGACATAATCTATAGACTAAAACCACTTTGTAAAGTAAAGTTGTTGCAGTACTTAAAATTAACCCAGTTATAATGTGGTTAATAAATCAGCTATGGCTAAGCAACAGGCATTAGATAATTGTTACAATAAAAAAAAAAGATGAGGTGAAAAAATAATATTTTTTTTCAGTGGCAAATGTGTAGACTGCCAACATGTTTTGGGTTTACCTAACTAGCAAATTTTCATTTAAAATGGTTAACATGCATCTTTAGGTGAGATGTATGGGGTGGAGGCCCAGGGCAATTTTTGCACCGGAGCCCCGTAGTTTCTAGTTGTGCCTCTGTCTTTAAGGATTACAGTTTTGCCTTTCCCCTTTCCCTTTCTTCGCCTCACATACAGACTCACTGTTAATCAATAGATGTCTGTCTGGAGAAGCTCTTGAGAGCAAGTGGACATTCCAGTAATATGGGTGATTTGTGAGACATGCCTCAGTCATTCTTCGTATGCTCCTAGATCTGTTTTTTGATGACACCCATTTATTTTACATTTGGGCTTGGACGTCCAAGTCTATTATATATATATATATATATATATATATATATATATGCATACCAAGGGTTATTATTTTCAAAATATCCTCATAAAAAGGGAGTCTGTCTCATGTTGTGAAATTTGTAAGTTTATGTCTCTCATGGAACATGTTGTTTTTTTTTTTTTTTGCACATCAATGTTTTAATTGCAGTTCATCTTTATTTTAGCATTCTCAATGCTTTGTAGTTATGTTTAAATTGCAATGCCATATTTGCATGTTATTATTTTCTATTTTGCTATATGTTAATATTAGACTTTATACATACAAAACTACTTTCTCTATGGGGTGAACGTAGAGTGAATAGGTGTTCATATTTATGTTGGTCTGTGTAAAATAATATATTCACAGCAGGTGACATCTCAAAAAGGTTTGTTTTTATTAGTTTTTTTTAAATTAGTTGCCATATCATAAATCTATATCCCATAACCCATGAATGACATATAGAAAGAAGAGTTTAGCTTTACCAAATGAATACAAAAAAAATATATCACATATAGAACCTTCACATACACAAAATCCGCTTCAAGCAATATCCTCCATTTTCCTCAGCAACATCCCACATGCAATGAGAGGCCTCAAACATGCAACATCCTCCATTTTTCCAAGCAACATCCAGTACATATTGAGGACTGCTCTGAAGACACTAAAGCAACCTTATTCTTAATTTTGCTTACTCATTTTCTTCCATTGTTACTATATTTACTTTTACTCTTTCCATTCATTTTTCTGTACATGTGGCTTTTATTGAATACTGTACATGTGATTAATAATTTTGTGGGGAGATAGCATCTGCTTGTTTCTCCCTCCCTCCTCATAAGTTCTTTCCCTGCCACCACCCTTTCCCCAGCAGTACATACATTCACCAAAATGTCATCTCCAAATTCTATTCCATCTAGAGGCATCACACACACCAAATATACTCCAAGAAATATCCTCCATTTGCACTAAGCACTAGCTAAGTGAATAACTAAAACCTAACTTTTCTCACATGATTGTTAATAGGTTATTTCAGCCTATATCTAGAAAAGGACAATAAGAATGAGAGGATTGCAATTTCCAGCTTGAACATTGTCTTTCTATTGCTGATTCTGTACAATTCCTGGTTTAGAAAATAAGCCCCTTAGAAAATAATTGTGTCTGTGCTATCATCATTCTTCTGGTAATAATCTCTTTTACAGTACTTTTATTGGTTATACATCACAAAAAAATACAATAAAAAAAAAATGCTGATCCATGCCTGCCAATAAAGAGAATTTAGAAGAATAATAATCGTTTTACCGTCTGTAAACTAAATTCTCCTGTTACGCAACACTTTTGCAATAATGTTAACATTGAATTATTTAATTTTCAATTGACTAAATGAATTAAATCATTGTTGAGGGCTTACAATCTGTCTCTGCAGCTGTGTTTGTAGAAAAGGAAATGGATAATCCAATTATGCAGAGGTCTCAAAAAGTTTTACGCCAGTTTTATTCTTTATTGAAAATAAGTTAGGTCTCAAACACATATAAATGAAAAATATTAAGTCAATAGAGAAAAGCTTAATTAAAGAGAGGTCTTACCCCTTTTCTTCTATTTATCCTTGTATTTAGAAATGTACAAGATCAGAACTACTGTGGAAATTCACACTGGGGATCTGCTGTTATATTATAGAAGTAAATTGACATTAACAGCTTCTGATTGTCAAAGTAGGGCAGACCCTTGTATGGTGATCAACTTCACAATTCTAGTGCTAAAGTTGGCCTCCAGCAATTTTAATAAATATAAAGAGGAAACAATGGGGGTGGACTATATCAGTGCTTGTATTTTGGGCTGCTAGAACTTCCCAGAAACTTCCCATAAGAGTCTCTTCTTTTCTGGCAATACAATAGGTATGGAAGGTAGTGTCAGGAAGCAGCGCCTATATAGTCTTCTCAAGCTCAGGGTACTAATGGAGGAAAAAAGGGGGGGGGGGGAGATGCAAATATATTGTAGTATATTAGACTGCTGGTGACAGTAAATAAAAGAAAATTGCACTTACAATTTTCTGGAGCTTATATTCAGCTCCAGATATATGTGCCTGGGATGGTACAATCCCTGTTTATGGATATGATGATGATCTTGGTGCACTCACAAGGGCGACTTCAGGGTATGTAATGGTGTTCCTTTACCAAATAGCAGCAAAGCAGCAATTAAGTATCATCAGTGCATAGGAGGGAAGATAAAAACACAATATAGTGCTCTCTGTATAGTCTAAAATAAAACTGGAATTAGAGAAAGGAGGTATACTCACAAGCGAGGAGGAAATGAAATACTGCTCAGAATAAAGGCGTAGGTGGAATAATCCCCACCAAGGATATCACTTGCGAGTCCTCAGGCTCCTACTGGATGTTTAAAAGGATAGGCTAGGAGGCTCCAAATAGCATAAGATGACTATCTTTATTGGAGACAAGTAGAATAAAAACAATACAGCAAAATGTTTTTTTAAAACACTAACGCGTTTCAACTGTTAGCAAAGCTTGTTAAAACACTAACGCGTTTCACATCTAGTCTGCCCAATTTTCTAAATACTTGAATTAGTCCCTGGCCTCATCTTATAGTTAGGATAGCCTTATGCCCATCCCACGCATGATTAAACTCCTTTACTGTGTTAACCTCTGCCACTTCAGCTGGAAGGCTATTCCATGCATCCACTACCCTCTCAGTAAAGTAATACTTCCTGATATTATTTTTAAACCTTTGCCCCTCTAATTTAAGACTATGTGCTCTTGTTGTGGTAGTTTTTCTTCTTTTAAATATAGTCTCCTCCTTTACTGTGTTGATTCCCTTTATGTATTTAAATAAAGAAGGTTTTGATGGTAAGGTATGTATGTATGTATGTGTTTTGCTGATGATACTAAGATATGTAACCGGGTTGATGTTCCAAGAGGGATAAGCAAAATGGCAATTGACCATACAATTCAGAATAATGCAACATAAGATAATCTTCAGGGAGGTAATGCAAAATGGTTACTGGAAGCCATGTTGTTCTCTGTTTCAGCATAACTTGGTTAAAATTAGGTTCAAAATTATAGTCATACATCTTGGAGGATTAGATTGTGAGATGTGGGAGTTGATATCAGACATACTTGAAAATAAGTATTTTCTCTCTCTCTCTCTCTCTCTCTCTCTCTCTCTCTATCTATCTATGATTGTTAGAATCTTTATTTTAGTACAGATGTAAAAGAAAAGTTACAAATAGTATTATATTGGTATCAATTTTGATATATGATTGGATGATGTTAGCACAAAAATGTCTTGAATTTTGTAATTATAAATACATTAGACATATTTTTGTATTACATTATCACGTATGTTTATATGTACTAGTTATAAATATCATCACTGTTGCCTAAACCACACACTAATATTAACTATTATATTAAATATTAATATCATAACATCAATATGTCTGGAAGAAAAAAACTTAACAGTTACTTGGGGGAATAAATCATTAAACATACCCTGCATGTCTGGAATACATGGACACAAATTCTAAAAGAAGAGAGGGAAGTTTTGTCCCATTTGGATTTATCAGCATTTAAACAATCACTTGCATAAGAAATCACTGGGGACTATGATCTCAATTTAATATTTTTGCGTAACATGTCAAATTGTTTTATATGTTTGGATAAACTTTAAAAAAAAAAATTTTAAGTATTTTTTTATGTTAAAAGTTTATCCAAAAATATTTAATTAAATGTTATATTAGTGCCGTGAGTATATAAAACAATTCTATCTCCATTCATAATCCAGTAAATACAATATTGCAAAAAAGGTAAAATAAAAGGGTGGAAACCAAAAGTGCAAATATAGTACAGGCTAGATACTGATCGTGAATCACGCCCCAATCCAATCGAACAAAGAAACAATATATGGTTCATAGAAAGATTTCTATAGACACATCGGGGTGCCACATTCACCAATAAAATGTTATATTATATTTACCACTTTATGAAGAGAAGCAGAAAAAAGAAAAAGGTCATAGTGCAAATTACAATATTACAGACAGCACAAGGGAGAATACTATTGAAGAACAAAACTTCAGTTTTAGCAATCCACTGAGCTAGTGCTTAGCGAAAATGGAGGATATTGCTTGGAGTGTATTTGGTGTGTGTGAGACCTTTGCCAATGGTACAATAAGTAATAATCAGTGAGTCCGAAGGCTTTATCGAACACTGATACCATTATGTTCCTCCTACAGACTTCCATCAATGTCTTTTAGGCCACAAATAAAACCACTCTGTACCAGTGTAAAAAGTCATGGAGTTAAGGTTGTAATCCCCAAAAAGTACTGTAATTTTGAACATATTCTCAATGGCTCCCATTTTCCAAGACTATGAGCCTACTGGAAGACATAATATTTATTACTCTGTATATGTTATATAAAAAACTGGCATTGTCAGATTTTTATATGACGCATATGTTCCACTAGATATAAAATCACTATCCTTGGAATGATAAATAACCAAGTCAGGCTGTTGGAAATCTCTGTAGGGTACATTGCCGTGGTTTTTTTGTTTTTTTGTCTACTTTTTGCTTGTTTGTTTGTTTGTTTTAGGCAATAGTAGCAATTAAGAAACTATATCAACAACAAGAATTTAAGGCACTAACTAATGGTTCCAACATTCTGAGAAAGCAGAAAAATTATGAAACAGATGACTGTAAAAGCTGGCAATAAAAATACAAGCTTTTTGGATTATTTTGCATTCCTGGAAAAATCTTTTACTATATCATATGATCTGAAAATAGCTGGCTCAGTCACTGAGTATTTTCCAATTACAATATGTTAATTCAAATAGGATTTAATTATATAGAAAGGTCAACAATAACAACATTCAGTTAACAACCTTTCATCAAATTATATAGAAAATGGATCTAACTTATTGAAGTGAAATTGTGTTTTTGTGATGTTACTTTGACAATTTAAGTAATATTTTTAAATTCATCATTATTTCTGCAAGTCTAGTTGTTTTATTTGTGTAATGTGACAGATAAAAAAAACTTGGACATTTAACTACATGTTTTTGTCAATTATTTCACAGAGATATTTTGAATAACAATATTAAATTAAACTTATTCAAATGTTATAAATCAAAAAATAATGTCTTAATGAGAATGTGATAAGAAGATAAAAAAAAAACAACTTTGAGGATGGGCAAAAAAGTAGAAAACAACCTAACTGGTGGATAAGCTAACTTTGAATGTGAGCATTATGGCATGTCCTTGAATCTAGAATGGCTATAAAGCATTGAAACTTGCATACTTTTAGGGTTATTTAGTGAGAAAAAAAATACCCCTCTCTGTCTAATTAGAGGTTTTCTTTTGCCTTAAGCTGAAGAAAGCAAGGAGAAGTGTTAGTGTAGGACCCACTAACCTAAAGAGGTTTACTTTGACGTGGCAGCTAGGTTTACATCTAATGCCATTGGAGTGGAACTTAAAGCCTCCATTTATATAAAGATGCACATGGATTTGGAATAGTGTGCAAGTGAGGTTTTTTTCTTTGATTTTATTGTATGTATTGGGGCTGATGTGTACTATGGTCATTGCTGTCGCTCAGGAGTAATGGGAGTTTGAGCGCAGGACTTATTTTTGTGTATTAGTGAGAATTAGCTTTGATTTCACCTTGAATTCCCACTTTAGTATAATAATTACTTTTGTGTGAAATTAAGGAATAGTTGTTCTTATTATTTTCTGATAACCCATTTAAACAGCCCTGAATCATGACTTCAGATGCTGAAGGAATTCTGCAACCTACTCAAGATCAAGGTTGCTAATATTTTCTGCCCACTCTCTATTACATATTTAATTCCATGTTAATCTCATATTGATTCTCTTTTTTATTTTTAATGAGAGTTATTTATTTGTACTGATTCACTGTACTGCTAATGTTTTCATGTGTCTGTTCACATTGCAGACCTGCGTAAAACTCACATCTCATTAATAAACCCAGCCTCTATATAAAATAAATAAAATATGCAACCTTTAAACTCAAGGTAAACAGTCATCCTAAGCCTCTCACTACTTTCACCTACATATACTTTAGAATTATAATAGGGCACTTGCAGGATTTTTCATACAGTGGTCATTCATAAATTGTCTGGAATTAACTAAGGATTTTAAAGCCCAAAGAACTGGTGTAACGGAGCTCCTTGTACTCCGACTGAGTACCCTCCGTTGACGGATGCTCCTAGCGCTTCCTGAGGACTCCAAGCACTGCAGCAGACACCACAACCACCACAGACTCCGCAACCGCCGTATCTTGACTGAAGTCTCGCCGTCTTCCTTCCACCCTGGATCAGCTTCTGTCCTCCAGGACTGTGTGGGAAAGAACTCTTCCTTCCACCCTGTATGAACCTCCAACATCCAGGACTGTGTGGTGAAGACCCCTCCTCCAAGGAGAGCGTGTCAGGAACAAGCTCTTAAAAGAACTAAGTGATTCAAGCTCAGGGGAGCATGCAGAGCATAGCAATCCCCAGTGTGATTATAACAGCTCCCTCCAATAACGAGACAACAAGGCTACGTTTAGAGGGATCAAGAAGAACTGTCAAAACCTTTATTCCCTTTGGACCAGCCAATACAGTCACCACAATAACATTGTTGTGAAACCTCAATAAAATCACAAACAGTCAAACCATATCAAGAAACACACAGTGACTTATCACAACACAATGGCACATTTTTAAAGGGGTGGGAGACAATATTTAACAGTAAATATCTCACCTGCCTGCAGAATTAGCAATATGCAAATCTACCCGAATATGCAAATGAACCAGTCTTGCAATTCAGGTAGTGCATATTGCTGTTGCTACCAACAGAGGGCACTAGACCAGCTCCATAGCCAAACCCACCTAGTTGGTAGCAAACCTCAGCAATACAAGAGAGCAGGCAATACATTACACAGTACACACACACACACACTATAAACAATTACATTACACACACCTGCACCTATAATGGGTACAGGGTGACTAAAACATAGGATAAATAAAGCAGCCCACATAAATAGTCTGTCTGAAGGTAGACTAGGGGCTTTAAAGCCAGATAGATGAAAGAGTCATAGTCACAGAGGAGGAGGCTGGCAAGTAGGCCTCTCCAGAACCAAGTGGCGAAGGGCACTTCGTCACAACTGGATATAAAGTGGGACCTCAGTTTACGAATTTAATGAGTTCTCCAAAACATTTGTAAACCGAAATGTGGTTTCCCATAGGAATTCTTTGAAAACCAATTAATCCGTTCTGGAGGTCAAAAAAAAAAAAAGCCAAAATGAGCTGGCATGCAAACCAACCCACAATGCAGAACACGCAATAAAAGGCATGCAAATGACGAAGCTCAGCAAACTACCTTTCCACAGCGTGAGAAATGCACTAAAAAGTCCCAAAACAACTGCAAACAATTTCCAGAATGGCTCCAAAACTCGATGCAAAAACCGCTCCAACACATTCAACCCTTCCACACTCGATGCCACGTGCTACCCACAGGCTACAGCATGCAGGGGGTGGTGCTATAAACCTGCCAGGTGCAATGCATCCTGGGGAAACTTGCTTTGTATTGCCAAAGTTTTTTTGTAAACCGAGGCATTATTTTCAATGGATTTTCATTTGTAAACCGAAAATTATGTTAACCGAGGCATTTGTAAACCGAGGTCCCACTGTATAGCTAAACTGTAGTATTTTTTAATTCAGCTATATTAGCTTACAATTTCCCAGTTTATTCCAGGCAATGCACAACTTAGTGAATAACCATGTTGGTCTTTACCAATCAGGGCCGGCGCGTCCATAAGGCGGCACAGGCGGCCGCCTTAGGGCGCACCGGCTCTGGGGGCGCAATATTTCAGTGACCGGCAGGAGGGAAGCTCTCCCTCCTGCCAGGCCACCTTTTGGATCCCCGGCGCGGCGTGCGGCTGTGCTGTGATCAGACGCGGCGAGGGAGCTCTAATCTCCACGCTCTGCTCCCTCGCGCGCTGTCTGCTGATACCGCGGGAGCCGGAATATGACGTCATATTCCGGCTCCCAGCCTCACTTTGCGGCGCGCGAGGGAGCTGAGCAGACCGCTCAGGGGAAGAGCTCCCTCGCCAGCCGCCCGCCCAGCAGCCACTGGACCACCAGGGAGGTAATGAACCCCTTCCCCCCCCAGCACTCCCAGAGGTAAGGAGGTGGGGGGGGGGAGTGAATAAAAAAAAAAATAAAGTGTTAATGTGAGTGAGTGTGTGCTTCTGTTAATGTGTGTGTGTGTGTCTGACTGTGAGTGTGTGTCTGCTAGTGAGTGAGTGTGTGTCTGTTAGTGTGTGTCTGTGTCAGTGAGTGTGTGTTGAGTGCCTGTGAGTAGTGTGTGTGTGTTAGTCTGCTGCTAGTGAGTGTTAGTGTGTATGTGTGTCTGACTGTGTGTGTGTCTGCTAGTGAGTGTGTGTGTGTCAGTGAGTGTGTCTGTTAATGTGTGTTTGTTAGTGTGTGTGAGTTTGTGTGTGTGTCTGCTAGTGAGTGTGTGTCTGTTAGTGTGTGTGTCTGACTGTTTGTCTGTTAGTGTGTATGTGTGTGTCTGACTGTGTGTGTGTGTGTCAGTGTGTGTGTGTGTGTTTCTGTTAGCGAGTGTATGCGGATCTGTCAGTGAATGTGAGTGTGTGTGCTAGTGAGTGTGTGCTAGTGAGTGTGTATGTGTGTGTCTGACTGTGTGTCAGTGAGTGTGTGTCTGACTGTGTGTGTGTGTCTGTTAGTGTGAGTTTGTGTGTCAGTGAGTGTGTGTCTGTTAGTGTGTGTGTGTTTCTGTTAGCGAGTGTATGCGGATCTGTCAGTGAATATGTGTGTGTGTGTGTGTGTATTTAGAAGGCGGGGCGGGGGGAAGGGTTGGGGGGGGACTGGCGCGGTGGGGAGGGGGGGTGCCTGAGTTTTGTCCTGCCTAGGGCAGCACAAAACCAGGATACACCACTGACTGGACCCCAGGGAATGATTCATCATCCACACCAGCTCTCCAGGTAGGGAGGCTGGGTGGAAAATGTTTATTTATTAAAATAATTAGTGAGTGTGTGTATGCGTGTCTGTGTGTCTGTGAGTGACTGTCTGTGATTGAGTGTGTGTGTGTCTGTCTGTGTGTGTGTCTGTGTGTTAGTGTATGTGTGCCTGAGTGTCTGTGTGCCTGTGAGTGACTGAGTGTGTGCATGAGTATGTGTGTCTGTGAGTGTGTCTGTGAATGCTTGTATGAGTACTGCATGTGAGTGTATGAGTGTGGCAGTGTATGTGTGTCTGTCAGTGTCTGTCAAATCAGTGAGAGTATCTTTGTCATTGAGTCTGTGTGTGAGTATCAGTGTGCCTGTCAATGAATGAGTGTGTGTCAGATCAGTGAGTCTGTGTGTTTGTCATTGAATGTGTGTGACTGTCAGTGTGTATACACCACTGAGTGTAGCGTGGTGGAACGCAGTACAGGAGCTTCTGTTTCCTGTACCCGGCCAGACTGACCGGAGGTGCTCACTGAGAGAGCACTCCCTGTCAGTCCGGCCAGGTACAGAAAATTGAAGCTCCTGTAGGGGATATCCTCCACTTGGCAACGCTACAAGAGAGGTAGGAGGCACACCAGGAAGGGGAGTGCGACCACTAAGGGGGTGGAGGGTGCACCAAGGGACGGGGAGGGGAGGGGAGAGAAACACCAAGGGACAGGAAAAAGAGGGGAGAGCTTAGAAGAACACTAAGGGACAGGCAAGGGAGGGGACCACTAATGGACGGGGAGAGGGGCTGGTTAAGAGGCACATAGGTGAAGATGTTATTTGGGGGGGGTGGAAAGATACATCTTCGCCTATGTACCGAAAAATCATTGCACCGGCCCTGTTACCAATATCAACTAGTTTCTGACATTCTTGTCATTGACTGGTTTTCCAACTTCAATAGTACCAGGGTGCATCTGGATCTGTGGTAGGCCAAACCCCACTTCACAGTTTGGAAAGTAGACAATGATCCAGGCACTCAAGGTTTAACAAAGGTTAAATGTTTAACAAAGAGAAGGAAGGTTTATTGGAGCAGTATAAAAGCAATGTTTCAACCCTCACAGGATCTTTTTCAAGCTTGAAAAAGACCTTGTGAGGATCAAAATGTTGCTTTTATACTGCTCCAATAAACTTGCTTTCTCTTTGTTACACTTTGAGTGCCTAAACCATGGTTTTGAACATAGGCGTGCGCACGGGGATTGAGAACGGCAGGAGAGATCTCAGGATCTTCCCTGTCGGCTCATGCAGAGCCGGCGCTTTCCGAGCAGCAGCTCTGCTCTAAGCCTCCATGGGCCAGTGGGGAGATCAAAGATCTACCTCACTGGCCCACAGCAGTATGGAGGGAGGCAGGAAAGGACCCGGGGAGTTCTAGCCCTGCAGGCTAGAGTTCACTCTCCACGGGACCACCAAGGATGGCAGCAAGGATCCCCCCTCCCTACATAAGGTAAGAAGGGAGGGGGCATATTACATAATCTGCCCCCACCTCCACCCCCACAATCCCTCCAAACATACAGCACACACACATACAGCACCCTCACACACAGCACACACACACACATACAACACAATAAGCGCACCCTCACACACATACACCCCCACAATCCCTCCAAACATGCAGCACCCTCACACACAGCACCCTTACACACACACACAGCACCTTCACACATATAGTACACTAACAGCACCCTCACAAACACACACACACACAGCACCATTACAAACACACAGCACCCTCACATACAACACCCTCACACACAGCACACTAACAGCACCCTCACAAACACACCCACATACACACACAGCACCCTCAAACACACAGCATCCTCACACAGCACACTAACAGGACCCTAACAAACACACAAATACCCTCTCACACACACAGCACACTACCAGCACCCTCACACACAACACACAAACAGCACCCTCACACACAGCACACTAACAGCACCCTCAAAAACTCACACACCAGCCTTACACAGCACACTAACAGCACACACACACTCAGCAGTGTATATATGTGTGTGTGTGTGTGTGTGTGTATATATATATATATATATATATATATATATATACATACACACATACACACGCAGCGTGTGTTTGTGCTTTAGGGTGTACACCCTAATGCAATAGGCTGTGATTGCCTATGGTTTTGAATTATTATTATTATTGATATTTATATAGCACCAGCTTATTCCGCAGCTCTTTACAATAAAACGGGAATTTACCAAATGAGACAAAAACAAAATGTAACAGGAACAGTAGGTATTTGAGGACCCTGCTCAAACAAGTTTACAGCCTTGAGGAGGTGGGGTATAAAAACACAACAGGAAAGGTATTGAGAGAGACAGCAAATAGACATGGTGAGAAAGTAGCAGAACTGGAGGTGAGAGTGGAGTGTAGCCCTATAGGAGAGAGCGAGAGGAAGGTTTGAGAGATAGAAGTTACTTGTGGAGGCCATAAGAATTCCTGAAAAGATGGATTTTGAGGGATTTCTTAAAGGATTAAAGACTAGGGAAGAGTCTGAAAGGGGTAGGCATGCTGTTCCAAAGGAATGGAGCCACCTGTGAGAAGTCTTGCGGGTGTGAATTTGAAGTAAGGGGTGCAAGCAGCAGACAGGAGAAGGTCACCAGTAGAGCGAAGAGACTGAGAGGGGGCATACCTTTGAATCAGTGAAGTAATGTAAGAGGGGCTAGAGTTGGTTAGAGCTTTATAGGTAAGGGTTAGTATTTTAAATTGCTACTTGCTTATGCAGAAACTTTAAAAACTATTACGGTAAATATCTTTTAAATAAATTTGAAAATATTTTATATATTTTTGCATAAAACATTTCTTGAAAGTAGGAAAAATGCCTCTTTTCTAATTATACATTTAATACGTCTTTCTTTTGATTTGTCTTTGTTTCTTCTTTTCTGAATTTTCTCATGAAATATGTTAGACATAAAGCTATATACATAAAAAGTGCTAACTCTTTAAAATAATGATCTAATTAATGTTGGTTGACAGATGCTCAATGAGGGCCAGTCATAAATATAATTGAGGAAGACAAGCAGATTGAATGCTTCAACTTGTAATCTAACAGGTGCTTGCTTACTTCTTGATTGCTTATCAAAACTTCATCCTGTAAAGGAGACCCCTATCAGTACCCTTGTGTGAAAGCAAATAAATTGGACTTCAAACACCTTATTATGCATGCAGAAGAAACAGTTGCTCTGTGTTTATAATTTAAATGACACAGTTAAAAAAATTAAAATAAATATATATTTTGTTGTATAGAGTAGAGCATTGTTTGTTAAATGTAGGCTTTAAAAACATAGTGTTATTCACTAAAGTCATAATTCAATGTGACACAGTCAGTGTGAATTTCAAATTTAAGTACAGAGCAGATGAACTGAAATCATAGCTAACTTAGAAATATTTTCCAGTACTGCTATTTTGACGTTAAATTTAAAATTTGCTTTGAATTCTCACTTTAACCCCTTAAGAACTGGACTGTTTTTGCGATGTTGTACATTTGCGACCAGGCCTCTTTTTACACTTTTGTGGTGTTTGTGTTTAGCTGTAATTTTCCGCCCTCTCATTTACTGTTCCCATACAAATTATATATTGTTTTTTTTCAGGATAAAAAGGGGCTTTCTTTACATACCATTATTTATATAATCTCATGTAATTTTAATTTAAAAATTTTTTTTAAAAATGATGAAAAATTGAAAAAAATACATGTTTTTTTTTTTTACTTTTACTTGAAAAATCTTTTACTCATCTACAAAAGTGAATGGAAAAAAAACTGCTAAGTAGATTCAAACGTTTGTCCTGAGTTTAAAAATACCCAGTGTTTACATGCTTTTTTTTTGCAAGGGCTATAGGTACAAGTAGGATATTGCGGTTTCAAAACATACATTTTTAAAATGTATCAATAGTGACATTGTAACACTATTATCTGTCATAAATCTCTGAATAACACCCCCACATGTACATATTTTTAAAGTAGACAACCCAGGGTATTCAATATGGGGTATGTCAGTCTTTTTAGTAGCCAGTGTCGAAAACACTGGCCAAAGTTAACATTCATATTTGTTTGTGTGAAAAAGTAAAAAACTAAATTGATGCACTTGGCCAGTGTTTTGACAAGTGGCTACTAAGACTGGACATACCCTTTGGGCAATACCTTCTTTGCAAATGGTATGCCATCATGGGTAATTCTCATTCCTGGCTACCATACGCTCTCAAAGGCAACGTAACCAACCTGGCCTTTTCAATGTAAAAAATTTGACCCATATATTTGACCCCTGTAACTTTCAAAACACCATAAAATCTGTACATGGGGGGTACTGGATACTGGGATACTTTGCAAAGATTAGTGTTTCAAAACTGGAAAACGCATCACAACAATTATATCATCAGTAAAAGTGCTGTTGTGTGTGAAAAATGCAAAAAAGTAACTTTCACTGACATATATCGCTGTGATATGTTTTACTGTTTTGAATCACTAATATTTGTGTTCGCAATCTTCTGAGTAAAACAGTATCCCTATGTACAATTTTAGGGTATCATAGAAAGTTACAGGGTAAAATAAGTGCTAGCAAATTTAAATTATCTGGACTTTTCGCCTGTGTTGGCAGGCAAGGTCCCTCAAATTGCAATCAATAAAATTACTTAATTATGTAAAAATATTACATAAATATGCATGTAGAATTTAAATATATATACATACTTATATATTTGAAGTCATGTATATTTATATAATTATTATGTAATTTTGTGTATATGGAGATATGTACATTTTCATTATTATTTTTATTTATTTATATATACATAGATATATATATATATACAATTCATTCTAAGTGTGTATTACGGTATAATATCAAAATACTTTGTTATTCTGTTGTTTGTTAATTTATTTTCCTGATCAAGCACAGTGGTGTCACAGTTATGCTTGTCCTCAGAGGCTGACTTCTAATTAGGCGGTTTAGGGCGGCCGCATGAATAAGGCTGGGGGCCCTTAAAAGCGCCCTAAAGCATTCAAACCTGGGCTTTGTGAGTGACTGTGTCAGGTCCTCGGACAGTGAGGATCTGACACCAGGAGGGAACCGGCTGACGTCTGCGTTATGCCTCGGGTGCTTTGAGGCTCCTGTCTGCTGGCCAGCATACTTGAGACACACCCGTGTGCAGAGCTTGCGGGACCGTGTGTCTCAGCAAAATTAGCCAATCAGCGCTGCCGCTGGTTCCCACGCGCAACGCCTCTGACATCTCGAGATTACATGGTCACAGCAGCTCATGGACTGTAGACCAGAAGCAGTGGCCACTGACCACCAGGGGATGAAGTTGTAGGCTCTCTCTCACCCCCTTTCACCCCTCAGCCTCACTACCCCAACCACCCTCAGCCTCACACTACCCCTTCAGACTCACCTCCCCACCACCTTCAGCCCCTCACCACCCCCTCAGCCTCACTTTACGGCTCTTCACCCTCAGCCTCACTACCTCCCTCTAACATCACTCCCTCCCTCCTCCCTCCCTCTCATCCACCCTCCCTCTCCCATCACCCCATCCCTCCACATCAACCCCCTCCCTCTCACATCACCCCCTCCCTCTCACATCACCCCCCACATTATCCCTCCCTCTCACCATCACCCCTCACACCATCAACCCCTACTCACCATCACCCACCTCTCCCTCTCACCATCACCCCCCCCATACACACTTCAAGCAGCTACCCCATACACATAGGGTCTCAGACAAAAACGCAAACATGCTCACAGAGACATACATTTACACACAAGGATACTCTCTGTCAGACACACTGTCAGGCACATACACAGGTAAACTGTGCATCAATGTGACACTTTTTAGTTAGTGGGGCCTCATGTTTGAGTTTCGCCTAAGGCCTCATAAAGTCTAGAGCTGCCTCTGCTTGTCCTGTTATACTACTATTAATAATAATATATAGTTGAATTGGATGCTGTATTCCATGATATTTAGCGACACCACATTATTTAGAGCTAAATCTGTTGCATTATGCATGTATATTTAATGTGCTTCCTAAGCTCAACACTTTATACCACATTATGCTTTTGTAGCCTAAATAAATAATATTTTTTTTAAATGATAATATATAACTTTATATTTACATAATTCTTCTGAATTTTGTCATAGATATAAGCCATGTATTTTAGGAGCCTAGCATGTAATACCTTTTAATAATATTTAGCTTAGTATTCATATTATTTATTTTAATATGTTCATTATTATTTAACATCAACCATACTTTTTCCATGGTTTTCATTATTAGCTAGAATAAAATAATAATCATTTCACTTAAAATAGCAGCAAAGATAATGTAATCCTTTAATGGGACTCAACCTGGTTTATAGCATAAAAATAAACATTCCGCTAATTTTAATCTGCTGATTTAAGTTAGAATCACATTACATAAAGGAATACTGATTAATGTAACTGGGTGTCAGCCAACAAGAGAAAGTCATTCCCACATGAATATTAGGATTTCTATAGGCCTTGCGTACAATACTTTTTTTGCCTATTCATATCATTTGAAAGAACTAATAGCTTGCATTAAATAGATTCAGTTTTATAGATCCAGGAACAATGCCACCTCTTATCTCCATAAGAATAGTCCATATTCTCTTTGAAACTTAAAGCGATATAGACATTGTACTGTTTTTTTTCCAATAATTATAGCAGTAACAGAAGCTTAATGCAGGATTATTTTAATATGTGGAACTGTTTTTTTTACATGTTTCATGTATGAGGTAATTCAGTATGTTAAATAAATCCTTATAGCAAATAATAAACTTTTACTTCCTATGAATTACAGTTGTATGCTCAATGTGGCGGTGTAACTATGACCATGAATGGATTAAAAACAATATATGCAAAATGAAAACACCTTAAAGTCTGACATAGATCCATTAAATTTATAGTCCAAGTTGGATTTGACAATTCATTTATTGCATTATAACAATAATAGATGAAACCTTCCTGCCAGTTATGTCAATTTCACTACCATTTACTTTACACCCAAAAGTGTACGAGAAATGCAGTTTAGGCTAGTTGACATAAGTCTATATATACAACTGGCTCAATACAAATGACTAAATAGCACTAGTGGTAGTTACTAACCAGTCTCCTTCTTAAAAACACATGAATACCTTTGCCAAAGGTATTGGAAATCAATATGGTGTGTGCAAGCTGTACAAGTACTTTTATGGGCAATGGGAAACTGGTCTTTTGTAATGGATTTAAGCAGAATGCTATGCTTAGAGCTTCTACAGTTTTTTGCAATCACAAAGCAAAAGAAAAGGAAGGCTCATAAAGGCAGAAGAGCTTCTTACAGCATAACACATGCAAGGATAATAGATTGGTATATTGCTTGGTGCTCAATGGTGCATTTTGTAGCTGTTTGTAATAGTAAGTACATTTTTGAACTTGTGTGTTTTACTACCGGAAGCATGATGTGTTTGTGTATAGTATGGTAAATGTGACTGTGTGGTACAATTTGGATTTAAGTAAATGCAGGCTAGTATTTTTAAATGCTGTTATGTGTTTTGTATCAATGCAAGGGTGTAGTGTGTTCCCTCACACACACACACACTTTTATTATTCCCCAGTCTGTAATTTTCTGTCTTTCCCCTAATCTCTTATCCTTTGTGTTAATTTCTAATCATACCCTGTTCACATTTTATCACATTTTATCACCAGTATTTTTAAATGTTGTGTTATGTGTTTTGTATCAATGCAAGGGTGTAGTGTGTTCCCTCTCACACACACTTTTATTATTCCTCAATCTGTAATTTTCCGTCTTTCCCCTAATCTCTTATCCTTTGTGTTAATTTCTTATCATACCCGCCCTTCACATTTTATCACCATCTCTCCTCAGCCAACCTACAACAGCCTCTCATCAGTAGAGTTAGTGGGTTTCACTTATTAATAGGTATAAGTGTATATGTATATCGGTTAAAGATAGAGAATGTGTATATGAATTTATAAGGCAGTCTGTGTATTAGTGATGCACCGAACGGTTCGCCGGCGAACAGTTCCCAGCGAACATAGCGTGTTAAAGTGTAGCTGCTGTTGATTAGATAGTGAAATGCATAGCTAGGTTAGGGTATACAGTGTCCGCTACAGTCCTGAAGGACTCATCTGATCTCTGCTGTAAGGACAGCACCCCAAAAAGCCCTTTTTAGGGGTAGAACATCAGTCTGCTTTTTTTTTTTTCTGTGTAATGTATTTGCAGTTAGTTGTCTGCCACTGCTGCCAGCTTCTGTGTCAGGCTCACAGTGGATACTGTGCCCATTTACCCAGTCAGTGCCACCACTCATATCTGGTGTCACAATAGCTTGCATTTAAAAACAAAAAACTTTTTTCACTGTTATAGATTGAATAGCAGTTAGTTGTCTGCCACTGCTGCCAGCTTCTGTGTCAGGCTCACAGTGGATACTGTGCCCATTTGCCCAGTCAGTGCCAGCACTCATATCTGGTGTCACAATAGCTTGCATTTAAAAACAAAAAACTTTTTTCACTGTTATAGATTGAATAGCAGTCAGTGTCCTTAAAGCTGGTGTGTTAAGCTCACAGTGGATACGGTGCCCAGTGCCACCACTCACTCATATCTGGTGTCACAATAGCTTGTATTTAAAAACAAAAAACTTTTTTCACTGTTATAGATTGAATAGCAGTCAGTATCCTTAAAGCGGGTGTGTCAGGCTCACAGTGGATACTGTGCCCAGTGCCACCACTCATATCTGGTGTCACAATAGCTTGCATTTAAAAACAAAAAACCTTTTATCACTGTTATAGATTGAATAGCAGTCAGTGTCCTTAAAGCTGGTGTGTCAGGCTCACAGTGGATACTGTGCCCATTTGCCCAGTGCCACGACTCATATCTGGTGTCACAATAGCTTAAGCTTGACATTTAAAAAGAAAAAAAAATGTTTTCACTGTAATAGATTGAATAGCAGTTAGTTGTCTGCAAGCGTCTGGGTGTCAGGCCTCCTTCAGCGTGTGCTCTGCAGACCTCTGCCCGTCTACTTTGCCACTCATATCTGGTGTCTCTATAGCGTGCTTTTACAAAGAAAAAAAGTTTTTCAGTGTAAGCTAAGCAGTCAGTGTCCTTAAAGCGGGTGTCAGGCCTCCTTCAGCGTGTGCTCTGCAGACCTTTGCCCGTGTTCTTTGCCACTCATATCTGGTGTCTCTATAGCGTGCTTTACAAAGAAAAAAGTTTTTTCACTGTTATAGATTGAATAGCAGTTAGTTGTCTCAAAGCGGGTGTGTCAGCCCTACAGCGTGTACTCTGCCAGTTTACAGTGCCACTCATATCTGGTGTCACAATAGCGTGCATTTAAAAACAAAAAACTTTTTTCACTGTTATAGATTGAATAGCAGTTAGTTGTCTCAAAGCGGGTGTGTCAGCCCTACAGCGTGTACTCTGCCAGTTTACAGTGCCACTCATATCTGGTGTCACAATAGCGTGCATTTAAAAACCAAAAATCTTTTTTCACTGTCATAGATTGAATAGCAGTTAGTTGTCTCAAAGCGGGTGTTTCAGCCCTACAGCGTGTACTCTGCCAGTTCACAGTGCCACTCATATCTGGTGTCACAATAGCTTGCATTTAAAAACAAAAAACTTTTTTCACTGTTATAGATTGAATAGCAGTTAGTTGTCTTCAAGCGGGTATGTCAGGCTCACAGTGGATACTGTGCCCAGTGCCACCACTCACTCACTGGTACCCGGACGAAATTTCTTTTCACAAAAGGCAATCCCCAACCTGTACTCGATTGTGCAAAAGGAAATAATGGCATGTCTGGCACACAGTGTTGGGACAAGGGTCCATCTGACCACTGATACCTGGTCTGTAAAGCATGGTCAGGGCAGGTATATCACCTACACTGCGCATTGGGCAAACCTGCTGACGGCTGCCAAGCATGGAATGCGTGGCTCTGCAGAGGAGTTGGTGACACCGCCATGACTTGCAGGCAGGCCTGCTGCCACCTCCTCTACTCCTCCTACTCCATCCTCTTCCATAACCTCCTCAGCTGAGTCCTCTTCTGCTGCTGCGTCTTGCTCCACATCAACGGATAGGGGACGTAACAGGGATTAAACTGATAAGAATAGTACTACTTAACACACCACTCCTATCTGGTGGCACATTAGATTGCACGCCCAGTGCCCCAAATTTGTTGTGATCTGTGAGTAAGGTAAACGGTTGTCCATACAAGTAAGGTTGCAGCTTTTTGAGGGCCCACACCACCGCCAGGCACTCCTTTTCAATGGCAATGTATCTACTTCCCTGGGCAAAAGTTTCCGGCTTAGATAAGCCCCGGGTTGCTCGCCGCCATCTGCTCCGACTTGGCTCAGTACTGCTCCCAATCCAAACATAGAAGCGTCTGTATGGACGAGAAAGCGTTTAGTTGGATCAGGAGCAGAAAGTACAGATGATTTAATGAGCGCCGTCTTGAGCTGTTGGAAGGCCTGTTCACACTCTGGGGCCCATACTACTATCTTGGGGAGGTTTTTACACGTTCCTATATGGCACTTACTGGGCTTTAGGGTCAGTCCGGCCTCCCTAATCTGGTCTAGTACGGCTCCTATGTGGGTCAGGTGTTAGGGCCAGGAGCAGCTAAAATTGGCTATATCATCCAAGTAGGCGCAGGCATACTCCTGAAACCCATCCAGTAGCCGATCTACCATCCTCTGAAAGTTAGCCGGGGCATTCTTCATCCCGAATGGCATGGCCTTAAACTGATACAGGCCAAACGAGGTGATAAATGCCGACTTGTGGATGGCGTCCTCGGCTAATGGAATTTGCCAGTATCCCTTGCACAGATCTATTGTGGTGAGGTTCTGGCCTCTGGCCATTTTGTCTAGGAGCTCGTCTATCTGGGGCATAGACGAGGCGTCTGAGGTTGTTTTATCGTTTAGCCTCCGGTAGTCTACACAGAAACGGGTCGTGCCGTCCCGTTTCGGTACTAGTACTACCGGGGAGGCCCAGGGGCTGTCAGAGTGTTCTATCACCCCTAACTGCATCATTTCCTCAATTTCTTTCTGAATATTTTCTTTAACTGCTTCGGGTATGCGATAGGCGGTTTGGCGAAGGGGGGTCTGGTCTAGGGTTTCAACTTTGTAAAGTGGTTATGGACTGTACCCAGGTAGGTTGGAAAACGTGGCCCCCTTGTCCTGGATTAGTCTTTGGACCTGGGTTCGCTCCTGGGGGTCTAACCGTTCTCCTAACTGTACTTCTCCCAGGTCTCCGCTCTGGCCCTCTAGGTCTAGGAGATCTGGGAAGTGGCAAATTATCATAATCTTCAGTGGCAGGTGCACAGATCACGGTTACCTCTTCCGTGCGCTCGTGGTATGGCTTGAGCATGTTCACATGGAGCATGCGCTTGCCTCCCGTGCCTGTGACCGCACCGATCACAAAGGTGGTATCACAAACCTGTTCTACCACCTTGTATGGGCCCTGCCAGGAAGGCTACAGCTTGTCCTTGTGGACAGTGTCAATCCATATCTGCCAAGTGACCCTATGTAGGAGAACAGACTCTATTCTGCTCTGTGTCAGTGTGTATCATGGTCTCTGAGGACAGGTGTCAATCCATATCTGCCAAGTAACCCTATGTAGGAGGAACAGTCTCTATTCTGCTCTGTGTCAGTGTGTATCAGGGGCTCTGAGGACAGGTGTCAATCCATATCTGCCAAGTGACCCTATGTAGGGGAAACAGTCTCTATTCTGCTCTGTGTCAGTGTGTATCATGGTCTCTGAGGACAGGTGTCAATCCATATCTGCCAAGTGACCCTATGTAGGAGGAACAGTCTCTATTCTGCTCTGTGTCAGTGTGTATCAGGGGCTCTGAGGACAGGTGTCAATCCATATCTGCCAAGTGACCCTATGTAGGGGGAACAGTCTCTATTCTGCTCTGTGTCAGTGTGTATCATGGTCTCTGAGGACAGGTGTCAATCCATATCTGCCAAGTGACCCTATGTAGGGGGAACAGTCTATTCTGCTCTGTGTCAGTGTCTGGACAGGTGTCAATCCATGCCAAGTGACCCTATGTGGGGAACAGTCTCTATTCTGCTCTGTGTCAGTGTGTATCATGGTCTCTGAGGACAGGTGTCAATCCATATCTGCCAAGTGACCCTATGTAGGGGGAACAGTCTCTATTCTGCTCTGTGTCAGTGTGTATCATGGTCTCTGAGGACAGGTGTCAATCCATATCTGCCAAGTGACCCTATGTAGGGGAACAGTCTCCATTCTGCTCTGTGTCAGTGTGTATCATGGTCTCTGAGGACAGGTGTCAATCCATATCTGCCAAGTGACCCTATGTAGGGAACAGTCTCTATTCTGCTCTGTGTCAGTGTGTATCAGGGATCCTTAGGACAGGTGTCAATCCATATCTGCCAAGTGACCCTATGTAGGGGGACCAGTCTCTATTCTGCTCTGTGTCCGTGTGCATCAGGGGCTCTGAGGACAGGTGTCAATCCATATGTCAAGGTGTCAATATGTCATATGTCAGGTGTCAATCCATATTGATTGTGATTTAGGAATGTTAGGTGATTTCTGCCCTTTATGGATTAAAACCAGACTCTGTATCAACTGTGTAATTTTCCATGGGAGTTTTGCCATGGATCCCCCTCCGGCATGCCACAGTCCAGGTGTTAGTCCCCTTGAAACAACTTTTCCATCCCTATTGTGGCCAGAAAGAGTCCCTGTGTGTTTTAAAATTCGCCTGCCCATTTCGTGTTCGCGACATCACTACTGTGTATATGAAGGCAAATATAGAGCACTTCACAAAATTTTAAGATGTAACTAAGTAGAGTTACGTGATACAAGAAGAAATAGAGCAGTCGCTACTACTCTTGTGAAATAACTTATCCGTCAATCTCCAAAGGAACTAGTGCATATGAAATACTAAATAAGTGGACCCCATAATTGTTTTACCTTGATTTCAATAATTTCTTCTCATGAATCAACAGAAAAAAAAGAAAGTAATAGTCGAGTATGTTAAAGAAAAATTTAAATATTGTAGCAGTCACATGGGATCGAGCCATTTAGTATACCAGACTTTGAGTGTTTGAGTTGATTGTGTATTAAGTTAACACTCTGACCTCTTCTTCTATGATACAGAACAGAAGCAGGAGTCCACCAAAGTAAAAACCCTAGCCACCATGCATAGATAGTATATGGAGGAGACAAATGCACATAGGGCAATATTGTAGCGACAAGTATCCGGTTAGGAGAATAAAAAAAATACTTACATATTACAGAGCCATCCATTCCTGGTGGAAGATTTGAGTGTTTGTGTGTGTATATAGAACCTTTTACTTTTAAACAATCTATATTGTTTATATATAGATTGTTTTAAAGGTTCTGGCAATGTTGGATTTTGGTTCTTTAATGTCTGTCAGTTTATCATAATAGCTGTTCTGAATTCACTCGATTTTGCTGTGATATGTCTGTGGGGGTCCTTCCCAGAATGGTGATGCCCCAAAAACCTGGTGCATGGGTGTAATACCATCATTGTGTGACAGTATACAGACTATTAACATCGATAGCCACTACAACAGTATTGCAGTGTGGAATTACAGCAGCTTTTATTGCCTCTATGGCCTCAGAGTTATCTTTCACACATGTAGGTAAAGCCATTCCAGGTGCTTTAAACAGATAGAACAGCCATGTTCCAATTGGTTCAAGCAGGCTACCAATTGACAATACAATTGGCTGACCTGGAGGGTTTTCACAGTTCTTATGAATTTTAGGTAACGTATAAAGTACAGGACACTTGGAATACATGTGTAACAAATAATCAGAAGGTTCTGGTGTCCGATATTATATGGCTGAATCTGGGGCTTCGGCCTTCCTTACAGATATCATATATGTTTCTGTCCGACAGTTGCGTAAGGATTTCAGCATGATAGGAGTCATAGTTCTGGATGACTATGCCACCTCCTTTATCAACTGGACTTATTGTGATAGAAAAGTCCGAAGACAATTCCCTTTTTTTTGTGTTCTGTTCCTGATGTAAGTCCCAGAGAGGACTGACATGTTGATCTATGGATTCTATACATTTTGAATAAAGATTAAAAAAAATATGAAAGACCGTTTATGAGTGCAGCCCAACTTCTGTTTTTCTTGGATAAAAGAAGCCCAAAGGTCTGGCACCCGACATTTTAAAGAGAATATTTGGTTTAGCCTGAGTGCAAGGACACCTGGTTTTGTGTATGTGTATATAAGATTCAGCAGGTAATGAGTGCACACTACCTGGAGAAAATGCGTGTGGAGTGTTGCTTGAGCTCTCCAGACTTTCTTCTGCAATTCTTATGGCTCATTTTTATATATATATATATATATATATATATATATATATATATATATATATATATAGTGCCTTGCAAAAGTATTCATTCCCCTTGACTTTTTACCTATTTTGTTACATTACAGACTTAAGTTCAATGTTTTATTACCATTTATTACCGCCTCCTACCCAGTGATTATGGTCCTGGGAAGATGTGGCCCTTTAAGTACAATATTTGGGCATATTGGATTTGTGTGGTGCTGCTAGCCCTTTAAGAACCATTTTGGGACATGGCGAAAATTTGGGACAATGCCTCTTTAAATCTGTGTCCCCAGACCTATTTGGGACAAGGCCCCTTTAAAACTGTGTCCCCAGTGTCCCCAGACTTGTTTGGGACACTGCCCCTTTAAGATGGTGTCCCCAAACTTAGGAAATCACTTTTAAATGGCTTTTTCCCTTATAGTTCGGTAATTGGGGCTTACCGAGCCATTCACTGCACAGGCGGACCACCCAGAGCTGGAAGTGTGCAGGCAATTTACCTCCCAGGCTGGAAGCCTTCTGTAGGCAAATTGCCGAATGCTGGGGGGCCGCCGTTCGCGCAAACGAACACGTGGCGGCGGCCATCTTTTTTTATTCAATGCGGTCAGCGATGTGTGTAGCTAAATTCATGGAACTGAAATCGGCTACACAGTTCCGCGAACACCGCTGAGCCTTATCTTCTCCCACAATGATTTTGCAGCTGCAGAGACTAAGTCCCATTCGGTGATGTTTTTTCAGCCTGAAATATACCGACCGCAAAGCCCAAATCTATGGAACTGTTTTGGGCATGAAAATGTGCTTGCGGTTGGTCAAAAAGGGACCTCTAGCTAACTTTTTAACCCCTGGATGGAATTGGCTGAATTTTGGATATGTTTATAATTAAAGTGTGCTGAGTTCGAATTTATGTTTGTGGCATGTATATTTTTGAAGTTATTAATATTTTGTAAAAACTGTCTTTCTCTGATAATTATATTAACCATTGTGTTCAGTAATCATTTGACAGGCAGAGGGGAGGATTTTGTGTGGGAGTGTCTGTGTGTATTGTACGCATTGATTGGTTGTATTTCAAAACCCTGTGCTCAGTACTATGTTTGTGGATTGTGAATAAAAGAGGCTGTGTGTGCCAGTACAGTCAGTTCTACTTCACCCTCAATTTGGAGTCCTGTCTCTTATTGGGGGAACCCATAAAAACATATTCGGACAATGTGGAAAAGATTCAGCAGGTAATGAGTGCACACTACCTGAAGAAAATGCTTGTGGAGTGTTGCTTGAGCTCTCCAGACTTTTCTTCTGCAATTCTTCTGGCTCATTGAGTACCTCAAGGGCTAGAGATAAAGAAAGTATGGGCTTATCAGCATTGTGTTTTAAGTCTTTGGCTAAGCAGACAAGCTGCCGAAATGCAGCCAAGCCTCAATTTGGCAAATCGTCTCAACTTAATGCTGACGTCTAGTAAATATATCTCCTAGTTTTGTGTAACCCTACTTCGTGCATTGTATACAGTGTACTTTATACAGCCCTCGAGGACTTTCAGTCTGTCTAGGAAAGCATTACATTTTATTTTTTTGCTGCTAGTTTGATCAAACTATATTTTTCTTGATTCTCCACACAATTTATATGACGTTACTATTCTGCTCAATGTTCAAAATAAATTTGTACATCTCTGGTATTTGAACTAATCACAGGCTTGTGGGCTAATGGATATTTCTTATCCCAAATACTTACAATAACTGGAACATTGGTAATTGCAATATTTTTTCCAACTTGTATAGTTACTTTCATATTCATACAGTAATTATGCTTATATACAATGTTACAATTTCCTTATAAAAGAAGGCAATTTGAAATTACTCCCACAAATTCCTATAAAGTAAGAAAATGACTTTGTAAATATTCCATTTTACATTTGTATCTGAATTACATGAAATTACTTGCATTCAGTGCAGTGTCTTAAACCTACAAAGCTTTCAGTGCAGTTTCTTAAACATAATTTGCCATTTACCATAATAACTAGTCAGTTTGTTTCAAAACAGCTAAGGCAGACTTTTTCTCACAATACCAATGCAATATATATTATTCAAATAAGTTAAATTGTCTGCCTTTCAAATTTCTACATATTTTACTGACAATCTTACACAAAAATATTTCTTATTTTAAATTATTTTGGAGCCAAGTCATGTCTTGAGGGTCATGGAGGTAATGCTGCTCTTTACTGGGGAGATAAACATATTTATCAACCTATAGAAACTCTATAGGCACTAAACCAACTTTAGCTTAATGAAGCAGTTCCGTTTTGTATAGATGATGCCCCTACAGTCTCACAGCTCAATTCTCTGCTATGTAGGAGTAAAATCAATTTGTATATGCAGCCCTTGTCACACCTTGATGCAAGTAAGTGAACAGCTTTCCAATAGACTTCCAGTGAACCGAGATCACATGTTTAAACTTCCTTTATTGTTTAATCTGTCTAATTTAGAATTTGCAATCTCCTGCTCTCTTAATAGACTCCTAGACCCTGCAGGAGCCTCATGCGTGTAATTAAAGGCATACTATAGTGTAAGGGATACAAATCTGTATTCTGTACACTAAAATTCCCTTTGGTACTTCTCCCTTGTGACCACCCCCCCTCCCCCCCCCCTCGTGCCCACCTCAGAATTGTCAGGATTTAAAAATGCTTACTAAACTCATGCATTTCCAGTGTTGATGTCCCTCGGTGCTGGGTCAACACTCCACCTCCTCCTGATTGACAGCCACTAGAGGCAGTCTTAGTCATGTGATGTAATCAGGACTACATACTAAGGAGGACTGGGACACTGCACACAGACCACTTCAATGAGCTGAAGTGGTCTGCGTGCCTACAGTGTCCCTTTAAATTTCAAGTTACAGAGCAGGTAATAAGAATTTCTAAACTAGGTTAACATTTGCTTAAAAGTGCAACCGTTTTTGTCATGCAGACTGTGTGAGACACAGCCAGGGTAGGTGTGGCTAGGGCTGAACTAAATATGCTTTTACTTCTAAATGGCAGAGCAGTGGAACTGCTCACTGACCTATGCATTAAAACTTCATTATTAAATTAAAGTTGCTTTGATGGCTATAGTGTTCCTTTAAAGTACTGTAAGTCCCTCTGCCTTGCCTAAATTTATTTATTATTATTGCTATTTATAAAGCGCACACAGATTCCGCAGCGCTGTAAATGAAATATAAATTATATCACCTTCTCAACTTTCTACACATTACTAAAAGTACAGGACTGCGAGTTTGAGTGCAGGGCTTTATTTTTTATGTTTGTATTTGCTTTCATATTACACAACCTTGTTACAGTGCTCCCGCCCACCCCATTTGTGCCCTAATTAGGGTTAATACGTGTATACTGATTTAGAAAATACTCCTCTCCATCTCATTAGAGATTTTGCCTTCTATCTCAAAGAAGCAAGGTGAATTGTTAATGTAGGGCTTACCTAAGAGGTTTACCTTGATGTGGCAGGTGAGCTTGCACTTCAGTGGCCATTGGAGTGATACCAAAAATGACCAGTTATTTAAATGTGCATAGGGATTTGGAATAGCGTGCAGGTAACTTGTTTTTTTTGTTGTTGTATGTATTGGAACTGATGTGTTCTATAGTCATTGATCCTGCTTAGTAGCAGTGGGAGTTTGTATTTTTTTGCAAGTTTTGCATGTTTGTATTTGATTTTGTATTACACAGGTGTGTTACAGTGTTGCCGCCAACCCCCAGGAAAATGCACCAAATAGTGTCCTGCAAAATATTTACACAATATTATATTAATGATATATTTTGCAATATACTGATTGGTTAATTTTCTCCTTTGGTTAGTCTGATTCATCTCCATTATAATGCTGCTTGTATAATGCTGCTAAGCCGCACCGACATTCAGTCACAATTTGCGTGTCCAGAAAAATGTTTTTGTGAAAAATGTCACCATGCAAAATTCAACTCTATTAGACTGCTAGCATTGTATTTATATTATGCCTTTTATATACTACTATTGAACTTTTAAATTTATAATATAAATGGGTAATCATCATCTCTTACTTACTTCTTGTACTTAAAACATTCACTGTGTTATGTTTGAAAAAGATGCCTTACAGGTAAAAATGCCTTTGTATATTAGAGGCACTGATACAAAGGGACGTGTTCTATAAGTAAGCGCTGGACTACCTCCACATGTTGATGTAGACCTTCCATATATTTTTGAATGTAGATAATTTTCCCACAATTGTACACATGCGTAAATGTTATGAATTGTTAAGCAAAAGTTAATCATTTTTGACTTTCATATTAAGTGTATAATCTACTATATATAGCATTCCCATTAGAGGAAAGTGGTTGATTTACTTTATGAAAGACAGTACTTTCATTTGAAAGTATTGTAGTTATATTTACTTATGAAAATCAAAGCATCCTTCGGTATATTGGTAATACATTGATCAGAATTCTACATCTTTTTCAACCTGACATTATATTTATATGAACACTTTAACCATACACCATAACTGTACTTTATGATCATACATTTCATATTTATGTATGCAAATAGTCATTTTTTGAGCTACCATGGGAAAAAATCTTGTATCTCACTTTGGTTGGAAGATTTGCCAATCCTTATTATATGATGCATTAGATCTTTGGTCAGGCCTACTTGCTCTTGTAATGATCAACATTGTTTTAAAGAGGATTTCAAACCATTCCTTAACATGTACACATGCTACGGAACTTCACGTGTCACAGTTTGCTGCTAAACTAATCAAGATTAATGGATTAATTTACCAGATGGTAACAATGTTATTAAAATGCAAATGGTTGTTTTCTGTTAATTGTTGACATCAAATACAATTACTCGGGGGACTTATGAATAGCAAATGAAAAACATAAAAGCAAGACAAGTAGTTCTTGATTTCAATGTTTTTATAAATACTCTCTTGGTGAATCAGACACTCTGGATCTGTAAAGATACATCCAGAGTGTCCATGTCAATAGGTTCAAGAGTAGTTATTGAGAAATTTAGAAATAAAAGCAATTAGGCACATATAATGTAAGTACCGTTAAAACACACTATGGGAGCTAGTGTGTTACATATTATATACTATGTCATATAAACTATGCCATGAATGCATCTTTATGTGATTGCCTGAGATTCACTGTAATATACCTCTGTCTTTGCTCTTCAAAACTATTTCAAATTACTTATCACTACACATCTTGGTAGTTCATGCCATTTACTGTTATTCACATGGGGTATGATTGTTTTTGTCATAATATTGCTTTACCACACAGTGAAACATTTTCAATACACTTTGAATGAACAAAAACGGAGTGCTATTGCACAATACATAGTGAGTTTGAAAATAAATATGGAGGTAAATAGTGTTGGAGTTAATGTATTTATTTTTCACCTTAGTGTGTTTAGCCTTTTTTGAGTGATGTTTTGCCACCGCCTTCTAAAATTAGAAAAATACAAAATAAATCCATTAAACATGTCTGTAATCCAAGGCAGCTAGTCTCCTCTTGGCAGCTGCTCCTTCTCTTCTGAGGTTATCAATTATGATGACCTTAGTCCAATAATTCTCCCAGAGAAATATTAGGCTTCTTGTAGCGAAACACTGAATTCAATATGTTTTTTATTTAAAGCATTAAAAACATTTAGTGTCAACATGCAGGTAGTGATTGCACCGAACATGAATATCTTTAAATTTGGAAGTAGTGGAAATTTAATATTAGTGTAGGAAAAAAATGAGTCCCTGGTGGTACTGTGTTCTCCTACCTTAATGCTAGGAATAAACAATTCTTATTTAATATTTATAGTTCATCTTTATATTTAGATTTTTTTTTAGCTTTATCGTAGTCTATCTGTGATCAAGCAGGGAAATCTAAGAACTGATCTTAGTATATACTAGATAGAAAGCCTTCGCAAATTAGATACATAAACAGGACATTGTAGTCATATACATTCCCACTTCATATTATAGAAACCATAAACTACTGTCATATATAAAACATTTGGAATGCTATATAATTTGTGGGAGATGCAGTCATTAAGGAAACAATTACTAATACATTAACTGTGCAACAGAGCCACACGGAGAGCTATAGACACATATAATAGTTTTCGTATAGTTTTGTTTTAATCACATATAATCACTAAAACCTTCACAACTTTATTAATATAACTGTTTGTTAATAGGACCTAAACATCTAAATTGGCTTTGACCCTTTTGATTTTTTTTATAAAGGTTAAATCCAGTTGGAATTTAAGTATAACTCAAATGCAATAACAAGAAACCAAATTTAAATATTTATTGTGAGTACAGTCAAGTTACATCAACGTTCAGTCCATTAAGACTTTTATCAGGATAACCATTACTAGCTACAAACACCCTTAAATATCCCAAATTCAAAAAAATTACATTACCAGTTCCAACCAATTAGCCAAAGCAATCACCCAGGAAGAGCCCAGAGCAATCACCCAGGAACAGTGATGCTGGATTAAATCCAGTCGTGCATAAACACAAGTGAACCACAAACACTATCACACCAACCCATCACTATAAAAAAATAAATGAATATGAGACCCTATATGTTATATATTATACACTGTCCAGGCACCTCTTTCAGCATTCTATAAGGAAAAGAAAGACCAGGACCACACTTTTTGCTCCAATGGATCAGCGGTATGTCTGGAGGAAGAAGAATAAAGTATGTGCTAAAAAGAAAAAGCATAGTGGTGGCTCGGCAATACTCTTGGGCTGCTTTTTGGGAAGGAAAGATGGAGTCACTGAAGTATTAGTGAATACTAAGAGAAAACATCATGAAGTCTGTGAGGAAGCTGAAGCTTTGACATTATTGGGTCTTCCAACAAGACAATGATCGAAAGCATACCTCAAATTCCACCAAGGGTTGGTTGCAGAGGAAGTCCTGGAAAATTGTACAGTGGCCATCGCAATCACCTGACTTGAACCCCATAGAATATCTCTGGTGGGATTTGAAGATGGTTGTTGCAGCACACAAACCCAAGAATATTACTGAACTGCAGGCCATTGCTCATGAGCAATGGGCTAAGATTCCACCAGAACGCTGCCAGAAGCTGGTGTCCAGGTATGCATTTTGTTTGAAGCAAGTCATAACAGCAAAAGGGGGGTCTACTAAGTACTAAAGATGCTTGACAAGAAGGGGTTGAATGATTTTGAGATTGGAGAAGTCATTATAAGTTGTGTTTTCAGTTTGATTTGGGAAATCGCTTGAAGCATTCATTGTATTGAGCTATTTCCATTGTTTTTGTTTGATTTGTTCATTGCAAACAGCTGAAAGTCTCTACATTTCGAAAATAAACCTGATTTTCAATGGGGGTTGAATAATTTTGATTACAACTGTATGTACATATTGTAATATGAAAAATAGAGATAGTTATTGAAGAAAATACAAGATACAAAAAAACATTGTAAGTTGGACAATGACGCTCCAGTCCCCTTCAAAGTAGGCCCATTGGGACCTCACACAGTTCTCCCAGTATATCTTCCACTGTTCAAAATACTCTGCTAATTCCTTTGTTGGAATCACCATCAGCTGCCTCGTCGTGTTTACCTGAATCTCATAGAAGTCTGAAATCTCTTGCCTTTGAAAGGTGAGAAGTCAAAAGGTTGTATGGTGTCAAATCTTTTGACAATCTTTGAATATTTGTGCCACACTTTTATTTGCACTGCACTAATTGCATAGCCCTTGAAAGCCTTCTAAATTATCCTAATAGTTTCCACGAAGGGATGTTCAAGCTCAATGCAAAATGTGATGCAGATTTAGTATTCTACTCACTCAATCATTTGAATGCAACAGCCATACAGTACACATACTCACTCAACAGCATCTAGCACCCCCACTGACAAGTAGAGTGAAGTCATCATTGTTCACCATTCTCTTTCCAGTTCACTCTCCTTGACTGCCAGGTTACATCGATGTTGTGCAAACCGTTTTCGTTATATTATAGGTTACACTACAGAGCAATATCTGCTACTATATATATCAACAAGGAGCTGTCACTTCCTAGAATTTCATGTACTTTCCAATGCCTGCCTTATAATAAAATCTCTCCTTAACCCTTAAATTACCATAACACACTACACTAAACATTAACCCCTATATTAGTCTACACTGCACTAACATAGTTATTCACATAAGGGGATACTTAGATTGTAACGACAGGACCCTATCTGTTATATTGGTCTGTTTATATTGTATTGCATTTTTCCCACTTGTACAGTGCTGCGAGATATGTCATATATATTTTATTTATACATTTATAAATGTCAGTAATAAATAAATAAAAAAAAATAAAAGTGCCAATTACTATTGAAATCTGGACTTTTTGTAAAATGAAAAAAGAGGACACAATCTTCAGGCATAAATATTTCAGCAAGTGACCTTTTGTGTGAGTATTGTTTGGAATTCACAGTGAATTTCAAATTCAAGTACAAAATAGCCAAAATGGAAAAATCATCAAGTCAACTATACTTCCAGTTTGATTACTTTGGCCTTAAATAGAAACTTTGTATTTCTGACAATCCTCACTTTAAAGAATAACTCTAACTGATTTGTAAATCCTAAAATTACATTTGAATTAGGAATATATACAAAAGTAATTAACAATTAATTGTTTCTATGCTTGCTTTGTACATTTTCTAAAACCACAATATATGTATATTTTTATTACCAGAGAAAGACACATTCAGTATCCAAGTAAATTCTGTCAAGTCTGTACCTTTTTCCTTGCAATGTGCAGATGAAGAAAGTACATAGTTAATCATGTATTTCCATTGGTTCTTAATTAGTGGGACTAACAGGATAATTTATCACAGTGATCAGTCTACTGATTCCTAGTGTAGGTTTGTTAATAAACTAATCTAGTATATAGATTGGGAAGAGAACATGATATTGATCCATATGAGTTTGTATATATTAGTAAGAAGTAATATGTATTTATCATAATAAACCATTTCAATAAACTAGGTTTTATACACACAAAAACTCTCCAAGACAATATTTGTATAAATTCTACCAATATTCTGTTCTACTCTATGTAGATTGACAGACTGGATGACAAACTACTTTTCCAGTTGTGATTTTCTGACTGTATTATAGTTTATATAGCATCCAGAATTATATAATTGGAGCCAGGTTTACCTCTTGAGCTTTCCCAGTCAGGAATTCACTTATTTGTAACTATAACATAGTAACAAAACAAACAAACTATGTGCATACATCTTAGCATTCAAACATCAACACTACACCTGCATTGAAATGTCAACACTACATGCAGACACACCCCTACATTCACTCACACCATACAAAAACATACTTATCATACAAAAACAAACATACATTCAAACACAAAAAGAAAAACATACACCTGTGCAAGGATGTGCAAATTGTAGATCCCCAGGTGACAAAGCATTGTGGGAGTTGTACAACAGATTGGGATCTACCTTTTGGCCACCTTTGTGATGGGGGTACAAATGAATTCTGCCACTCACGTGAGGACTATAGTGGTAGAAGATATAAAGAAGGACAAAAAATGTAATAAATGTAAGATTACCACCATACACCTTATTGACAAATATGACTTTGTCAACAGAAATCCTGTTCTTTGTCTCTGGGGAAGTGCTCTAGCTATTTGCACCCTGTCTATTCTTATGTGCTGATATAAACATACAGTTAGAGTATACCCCTTTGATGGGGCCCTCAGTTTTGTTCCATAAAATGGGAGTTGGTTATTTCGATTTTCAGCAGTGTTTGCAGGAAGAGAACATGTTACGGGCCATTGACATTAACTCAGTACGAAACTCCTGTCCTTCTAATCTATATTAATTGCTTATTAACCCCTTCACTACCAAGCACTTATTGATTGAAAGAATATTAGTATAACATTTATTTGCAGCAAGGGATGCATCGCTAGGAAATAAGCATATCATAACTTAGCAATTTTGTGTTTAGAAACACACACACACAGCACCCTCAAACACACAACACCCACAAAGACACACATCACCCTTACAGACACACACAGTGTCCTCACACACACAGCACCCTTACACACACACAGTATCAGCACCCTCACACACACACCACCTTACACAAACACACAGCACCCTTAGACACAGACAGCACCCACACACACACAGCCCACACACACAGCGCCCACACAAACACAGCAGTGTGTGTTTTTGTTTGTTTGTTTGTTTGTTTGTTTGTATATATATATATATATATATATATATATATATATATATATATATACAAAAGCAGCGTCTGTGTTTGTGCTTTAGGGTGCACACCCTTATGCAATAGGCTGTGCACGCCTATGTCCTACATTATGAATTCACATTGCTGCTTTCAGTTAAAATGTCTCTAATAATACAGAAAGGGATATTTTCTTGAATCCTACACATGTATTATGCCTTACTAGGGCAGACATGGAGTGGACAGCAGAACTGCAATATGGCTGTGTAGATGGCTATGGCCAACTCATTGCTATGCTCAATAATAATAATAATAAAATGCCAAATAAAAGGCATTCTGCCTGCAAATATAATTGCCTTACAAAGCTAGATGTATCAGGCACACACACATTAACTTCATTGACACATTATTTTCCTTGCAGCCTGCAAAGAACGTCTGAAGTCATTGTATATAAACCCCTCCATTTTGTCCTAAATTTTTTCTGTAAATTGAGTGGGAGGCACCAAATTGAGTGGGAGCCCCTCTGCAGTGATGCAAATGGATAGATTGAAACCTTGACAGTGGAATGTCTGTTTGCAATGTGAAAACCACCTCTATAGCAAAACAGAAGATAAAATGGATTTGTTATGCTGTTTTTCAGTTTGCAATGCTTTGAAAGGAAATAGGTTAATGATTTACATAATTGCCCATGTCTTAGCGACTCCATTTTTTTACTGCAACTAAGTACGGTAATCTCTGAAAAGACTAACCTTTTTATTCATAATTACATTTATATTTAAAACATATTTCCTTGATATTATAAAATAATTAAAAACAAGTTTGCCAGTTGAATTCTAAAAAAATCTGCTCATTTATAGAAAATGTTTATTAAACATAATTTGAAGAAAAAAATAATAAATGAACTGGCTATCACTGCTAGTATGTGAGCAGATAGAAATCAAGAACCTTTGCGTCAAGTCAGAATGAATATGTTCAGTTTTATGTGCCTGTCTGGCTGAGATAATACTTTTGACTAATGAGTCATGTACCTTTTTGTTATTCTGTTTTTGTCAGTAGAATGTGAGCTTTCTTGGAAAATGTAGATTAAGAGCGGTTCATTTTTCATGATGTTGCGGTTCATCGACACATTTCTCATTATTGTTGCATGTAATGTATATGCAAAAGACAAGTACCATTTGCTCAAAGATTTCTGTTTTCTTGTTTATCGTCAGGCTTTATTAATCATTTCTGCCTCATCATTCATATGTACTAGTTTTTAGAGATTATAACCCACCTGTACAAATTATTTGATCATCTTGTCTGAACATAATTGAAATATATGACCATTATTTATGTTGGCTTCTGGATGAAAGATAATCCTATCAAATAATACCTCTCAGAAGGAGGCTGTCAGGTTAGATTTTTTTTCCTCTTACAGTTTTCCTTTAATGTGTGATATCATAGACCTATGTTTACAGATTTTTTAATCCCAAAAGCAATGTGTGAGCCAAACTTAAAAAGCAAATTAGTTACTAATGGCATTTGGGATAGATTTCTATGATCTTATAAACAACCACAAAAATTATAAAATAAAAAAGGCTTTTGGAATATAAATCAAAACTTGTAGACCATATTAGTAGTATACAAGAAAAAAGAAGAAATATATATTATCAGAAAAAAATCTTGAGTGATATGTCATGCCTTTAAAAGGCAAGAATGTAAAAACTATTTTGTTGCACAGTTTCAGATTATAGGTTTTAGCAAACATTTATAAATACACTGTTTCTCCACCATTTGTGATATGAACTTGCCTTGACTGTCAATAGACTATTTACCATGTCCACCGTCTAAACCTTAATTATTGCTTTGACTTGACTTGCTCCCTGGTGTGTAACCGTATGGTTTATCCCCATATGTAGATAAATATATGTCCCAATGTCTTATACCCTTCACTCTATTATACATGGGGAAAATGATGGGGTATGAACCACTTTTCTTAGTCATACCCAGTAAAATTGTGGTCCTCTGATGTAGCAGAGTGAACATTGTTATACCATTTGTTCAGCTGTCTGTACCATCCCATTCATTTACCGAACCCCATCTGTTTGGTCTCTGGGTTTGCATCATTTAATAACCAACCACCCCTGGCTGCTAACCACAAATTGCTTGTTAAAGAAAGTGTTTCCCCTGTGTGGCCGCCGTTTGTATTACCGAACTCACGTGTGCAAACAAATAGTGGCCATTTTGTCTCTCGAACGTGGGCCGCGGTACATGCTCGTCGATAACCTGGAACTAATTTCGGCTACTCTACTCCAATACTCTTTTATCTATATCTATCTGTAACCCTATGCAGAGCCTTGAAAATATATTTGAGTGGGAGTCCCAGAAAAAAAAATTCACTGGGCTGCTATAGAACACCTAGTAAAAAATGGAGGACATTACATGTAGGACTCATATTTCCCTACCTTGTGACTGGTGACAATGCCAAGACACATATTTTATACCTAGGTTGAGTAATGTTAAACCCACCTTCCTTAGTTTTATTCTTAATTATTTCCACTGGACCAATAATAAAAGTATTATATAAGACATTTGGTGAATAGACTGGCAAAATTCCCTTTCAGAGTATTTTTTTTTCTTACGATAACATGTAACCCTCTATGGAAATGGTTTATAATTGTAGTGTTTTGTTCACAATATGCATGCAGAATTCTATTCTATCAATTTCATTCTGTAATATTAAACATATTGGTCCACCAGGTATTTAAAAAGGGCATGGAATGTAACATCCTTTACAATTTAATATCCTATAACAGTAGCAGGACTAGGGCATGCATGTTCACAGAGGGAATTGGGTGGCTATGAACTAACGGCCACCCGATTACAGGGGCCCTGTCAGCACTGTGTCCCTTTAAGAGTGTGACCGTGCCCCTGCAATCTCAGCATCCTGACAACACAGAGAAACAAGGGATGAAAAAGAGAGGGGCCAAAGCGTGAGAGCCTCTGACTCTCAGCAGCCTCAGCCAGCTGACAGGACCCCAGGACCCCAAAAGGTAGGAAACAGAAGGGTGTCTTAAAATGTGTTCATGTTGAATTTGTGTCTGTGTATCAATCTGCGTGGAAAGAAATTGGAAGACAATATTTTTTCCTTCGGTTCCCAGGAGGATATCTCTATGTATGCGTCTTACACATACATACATATACACCTCCGCATTCAAGCATCAACACTACATACAGACACACCCCTACACTAAAAGGCAAACACTACACACAAGTACACCACTGCTTTCAAATGGTAACCGTACATAAAAAAACACAGCACAGCACTACACACAAGTACACCCTTACATTAACATATTCATACCCCATACAAAAAAACATGCTTACATTCAAACACACAAACTCTGCTTTGTGTCAAATACAACCCTGAAAGGATTGGCATATGGTAGATCTCAGCTTGCAAATCATTGTGGGAGATGTATGACAGATGGGTGTCTACCTTTTCTTCCATCCTTGCGCAGGGGGGGTGCAAAAAACTTATTGTATGGCCCGCTCTACTTTAGTTCATCTTCTGTCTAACAATCCTTAATTTATTTCCTTATTGCTACAACTACATTATCCACTAAAAAAGCTGTTGATTTTTTTAATATTAGTAAAGTTTATTTTGACACATTCATGTTTCATTTGGCTTAATCACTATAGTTACTGGTATTCTATTTAGGGAATGCAATTTTACAACACTACATGAGGCTTCATATTTTGCATAATCTCTCTTTACTAGCTCCACAGTAGCAAAGAAACACATAGAAAAAAAGAACCAATCACAAGAGAGTAGGATGTACATGAGGTATAATGACCTAATCACTTCCTCTTTCTTTGCTGCTCCATCAAGCAGACAGGTCAGAGTATTACTCTTCTCCATTATTTTATGTTTCTATTGCCTTGTTTGAGGTTGCTTCTGTATTATATTTTATATACTTTGCTGTTTGTTCTTGCTGTGCTTCTGTACTGTGTACATCTGTGTTTTTCTATGTTATTTATTGTGTTTCTACCTTATTCTTGGTTTCTGCGCTCTCCCCTCCTTGCTCTCAATTCTCTGGGGATTGAGGGGCTTTTCGGTCTTACTGGGGTTGCATGTTAATGTTGAATTAGGCCATTTATATAAGCTGTTTAAAGGGATTTCACCCATAACCTTGTATTAACAATTAGAGCAAGGATTAGTGAACTCTGTCAGGACTGTGGCCTGCACTCAAGAGGTAAGACCCCTACTGCACTGTGCTATTGAATGGAGAAATGATGTTGCAGCCTCTGTTAACTGCTGGACAGGATTTCCAGGACATATGGCTTAAAGGACTATCTCCCATTCTCCCATAACCTTGAATTAACTGTTTGAGCACAGGTTACTGCTCTCTATCAGGGCTGTGGCCTGTACTGAAGGGTTCATACACTGTGCACCTGGGGTGAGCCCCCCTGCTATACTGTATTTATAGTACACTGTGCTGCTGAGTGGAGGCATGCTGTTGGGAGTTTTCCATTTGTTGCATCATACTCTGGATGGACAGAGCGTCGACAGTCAAGTATATCAATCGCCTGTCTCCTGTCAGACATCTTCGATTTCTGCCTTCCTCTCAGGATCTCCCCAAGGGTGGACTAACTCCCAGGTGAGACACATCTCATCACAGATTGGTTCTACCAACTGACAGAGGGTCAGCCAGAATTCAGTCTTGACGGACCGCCTGGCATCCCGACCCGGTACCTCCATCAATCGCTGCTTCCTAGTACTTGCGAGCACCATAAGCCTAGTCCAGAGAGCGTATCAGGAACAGCTCTTATAAGAGCTAGTGATTATACTCAGGGGAGTATTGTGATTATAGCAACCCCCAGAGTGAATATAGCTCTGAAATCCCCCAAACATGAGTCCAGACTTCATGAAGGGGTAAACTACTCTGTTTAATGGGAGCCACACTTGGCCTTATATGACAATCCCCATGCAAGGGGTACACCCACATGGACCTGATGGTAGATTGATTTGCAACTTCACAGAACAATAACAACTAGGTTACAAGGCACGAAATTCCCACACACAGCACACAATACCTCCCCTCTGCCTGGAGATAATTGGATCAGTAATTTACTAATTCTCATCCAATTATCTCCAAGCAAAAAAAAAACCACACTTTTTTAAAACACCCCAAAAGTACCCTAAAAATACATAAAACCCTACAAATATTACATCCACTGATAGCCCTGATGTGGGTGATGAACATATACAAACATCACCCAAATCAGTTCAGGGATTTAGGAATTTCCTGGAAGTCTTATTTTTGACCGACTATGCACATGGTCCTATGCCCAAAACAGTTCCAGGGAATCAGGGCTAACGGTCGGTCTCACTGTCTGGAGTACAGAAGTACATAATTCACATAAACAGAGCCTCAAGTGCATTGGGCAATGTACATTGCAGGGCCATTAGTCTTGAGGCAAAAGGCTGGCCAGCAGGCACCTCCAAGAACCCATGACAAGGTTCATTTCATCACATTTCTTCCCCCCCAAGGTAAGACTAACCAGGTACCTGACCTTCTGTCGGTCGGCACCTGAGTTAGTTGAGTAGCCCACCCATAAACAAGTACTGGACCTGGTGACTTCTGTTGTCTGGCTCTGTCCTGTATGTCCCAGGTTACTTAGTGGGTGTCCATCATCACAGATCTCTCTGGTGCTCCCAGGCATGGAGTTGTGGGTATTTGGTGGGCAGAGGCCAGTGGCACTCTGTCCCGTAGCCAGCGTTACAGCTGGGTAGTACAGTGGGTCGTCCAGTCTCAAAACACATGAACGGACTGTCCCCTCCCAAGGTGTCTCTAGCTGCCGCTGGGGAGAGAGGGTGATAGTCTCTTCTCCCTGTAATGCACATTGCCGCTGGGGAGTGGGACCGACCTTCTTCACTCACAATAACTTGCCTTGTCGCTGGGAATAAAGACTGGATGTCTCCTCTCCCTGTAAGATAAGCTGCCGCTGGGGAGTCAGACCGACTGTCTCGCCTCCCGGTGACGCTGCCCAGTGGTGGGTAGTGAGACCAACTATCTCCACTCCCAGGCCCGCTTGCTGCTGCTGGGATGAGGGACTGACAATCTCCTCTCCCTGTGACGCTGCCTGGTGCTGGGTAGTGAGACCTACCGTCTCCACTCCCTGTAACTTACCCTGCCACTGGGGATGGAGGACGATACTCTCCTCTTCCTGTGACTCTGTCTGCCGCTGGGGGGAGAGACCAACTGTCTCTTCTCCCAATAACACACTCTGCTGCTGGGGTGGAAGGACGACACCCTCCACTTCCTTTACTGCACACTGCTCCCTGTTGGATACACTGCCACGGGGAAGAGAGACCGACCGTCTCTTCTCCCAATAACATACTCTGCCGCTGGAGAGTAGGACCGACTGTCCCTACTCCTGGTAACTCCAGCTGTAGCTGGGGATCTGCGCCTGCTGCCAAGCATCCCTGTAGGGCCGGTAGAGCTTCCCATGACCAGTCTATGAGGTCCCCTACTTCTGCAGCTGGTAGTAAAGCTCGGCCAGGTCTTCCCAGCTGTAGGGTGGCAGGTCTGGTTCTGCCACCCTGCTCTCCTGTTCTGCGCCACTGTCCGGTGACCGAACTGCATCTAATAGCTCCACATAGTCTCTTTCGATTTCCCACTCCATTGCAGCCAGACAGGCAAGGTCGGGTCCCAGGTCTGAGGGATAATTTTTCCTTGCACTATAGGCTTCTGGAGTAAATACCCCTCCCTCGCCCCCCCCCCACCCCACCCCCCTGGACTGCTTAGACTAATGAGCAATCAACAGCCTGTGCAGCATTTTGTGGCAATCATTTGGTTAAAGTGTCAGCTGACTGCTTTCAGCATATCACAATATCCCTTTGCTCATATGATCTGCTAAGGCTAAGGAAATAATATCTGAATTGGCTAAAATGGGGAGGGGGGGCTGGTTACCTGGTAGATATAAGTGAATGCATGAAGTGATTACTTTACCTGTAGTAGCAATAAAGCACACATTTTTATTTAATCCAGCTCGATTTTCCCACAGACAAGGATACGGTCTCGCTAGTAAAGAAACCAGTATCTAATTTTATTTAATCTTGAACACACACTCATTTATAAATTCTGTAACCAACCGTATCCAGACACAATAAAACAAACACACACTGTAACCAGCAACTTCTAGCTATTTACTGTAGTGAAGAAAAAGCTTTTGTTTACAAAAAGGAATAGAAAACAGGAGGAAATACTGTTTCAAAGGGACTTAAATCATTTGGCTTGGTTGCACCTATCTTTATCTCTATGATAATGATTGTCAATAGACTAAATGTAGGATGCATGGCAAAATACATATGGATTACATATCTGTGTAAATGCTATCACTTTTTCAGCCTATCACTTCAACTTGGTTATACTAACATGGGTGGGAGGAAGGACGGAAGTCAAAGGGCAAATGTTTAACCTTTGAAGGTTAGTCAAGGGCTAGGCACTACTGGATCCATAACAATGTCCCATGAGAGCTAGAGAAGACTGCTACTTAGGACTGTACACCATTACAAGAGGGAAAAATATGTACCTATAGCAGCAATTTTCCACTGTTAGCTGATTACAAGAGTGATCTTTTCCCAAGACCCTATTTTTTTATTTTCTTCATGGAGACTTACGGAGTCCAACCCAATGTTTCATTGATCATGAAAATAAATATCCAAATTTATGTCTGCAAAGGCCTAACTGCAACACATTAGCTTTTGATATTTCATCACCATATCATTTCAGAGTTATGTATAATTTTTCCTCATTTCCACCTGGATCTGAATGTTGGTTACAGTGCCAATCCATCATGCCACTGAATTTCTTGCCAAATATACTGTGATTAATGTTTAAAGGTTATTTTGCTGAATGGTTGCCATGGTTTCTGATTACAGGTACTGTACAAATCTAGATAATAAAGTAGGTTCATAGTTGTAATTTTAAATCCAATTAGATTTGTTTAAACTGCCTTTTATATTCAATAAATGCCATTAAGACCTAAATACAAACAAATGCACATGGATTCCATTCTATGAATACAAACACAAGTAAACTTTGATCTTATAATTTCAAAAGCAAGAACTTCTGAGTTTGTTTTCCTGGCACTACAGAGGTCCTTTAAAAGTTTAATGTGTCAGATAGCCCTCATATGTAATGAGTGCACTGGCAACATCTAGTCCACGTGGGCAAGAAAATCCTAGAGGAAGATGAAGTTCCAAAATACTAATATAAAGAACATTAAATTAGTCCTTCGAGATATACATGGAGCATTGGCTAACCATATACACACAAACATTTAGAGGAGTAACATATAGTAATAATAGTACCACATTTTTTTTAAAGGAATCATGAAATATCAGGTATTAAAGGAAGTAATATGATTTAAAAATAAATATAACTGTCTCCAGTGTAAAATGTGGGCAGTAAAGAAAGGAAAAAGTTTCACATATTAACATATATATTTATTTGGTAAAAGTGATTTATTTTTGTTTGCTTTAAAAGCAGTAAGTATTTACACAAATTTACAACAGAGTTTACCTAGCACCCAGCTACATTTGAGGTGACAGACATTTAAAGTGTCAATTGTGAATAGTGATGTGGTTGGTAAACTATAAAAACCTTGATGGCATTATTTTCCCTTTGTCCATTGTTCATCATGTATGTCATTGATATAATTAAATTTGAATTTAAAATGTATTGCTTGATTACTTGTCCCTTGAATTTCCCCTTGCTATATAAAGCAACCCACATACACAGGCATATATACAAAATGACACACACACTAGGTGTGAATTTTTATGGTACTCTCCTGCCACTGTCACATTAAGTATCATCATCTATGGATTTTTGCTCACATTTAGAAATGCTCAATATCATGGAAAAGCATGTGAAGATTAAAATACCTCTTTATTTGCTAACGTTCAGTCAACCCTGGGACTGGTAGGTGAACTAGATAAAATGCATTGTTTTTGATACCTTGGTATCAAGTCAGTTTACTAGTTACAACTTAACTCTAGCCACTATTATGTGCTAGTCTTCCTGCTCAGATAAACATTATCATTGCTCTTGACATGGTGCTTGGTGATAGTTCAGCTTTCGGAAAGAACTTGAGCTGGATTTAAAAAAATGCAGTTTATTAAATTTTACTGGTAAAATTCAACAATCAATGGAAAAACGAGTAATGGAAAAACAAACTTGGAACTAGAGAATTATTGTATAACAGAGACCTTTAAAAAAGGAGCACCAAACTACATGTCAGTCTCTAAATATATTGTAGTTTATTATATATGATAGATGGGGTTGTAACTTCAGTTCTCAGAAACATGTATGTTCTTTTTTGCACTTCTATTAGTGGGTGTAGCCAGTTTAGATATATGTTGTTTTGCTCATTATTTAAATAAGTAGATGATTCCCAAACCCTGATGCATGTTGGATGATATGCACTGTGCAGTACAGAACCCCGATTCTCAGAGTAGCACCAGGACGTGTCTCAGCTTTCTTAAGATTAGTATCACTTCTTTTGCCATTAATTAATTCTGTTTTCAATTAATGATACATGTGAAGAGGCTCTAGAGGTACAATTTAGTCCATGCTTTCCCATTATTTTACTAAAATATATATATATATATATATATATATATATATATACACACACAGAGAAAGATTGGATAATGTGTATTATACAAAAGATTAGTGGATGCCACAGTCCTGGGTGACATCCGCTTTAAATGTCACCATATACACAGATAATGTCACCATACATACATCATGGGAGCCTTAAACATATTATTATTATTATTATTATTATTATTATTATTATTATTATTATTATATTATTTATATAGTGCCAACAAATTCCGTAGCACTTTACAGTGGGTGGACGAACAGACATGTAGTTGTAACCAAACAAATTTGACACACAGGAACAGAAGGGTTGAGGGTCCTGCTCAATGAGCTTACATGCTAGAGTGAGTGGAGTAAAGTGACACAAAAGGTAAGAATATCATGCTCATTTTTACTTTTCAAACTTTTCAATACTGAGTTTCGGTTGATACATTGGACAAAATCACCAATAAGCGATATGTATGAGAAAATATGAGTGTGTAAAAGAAATGAAGATAGACATGGTTTCCATCTAATCTATTTCTTCCTAAATTGTCTTAGATGTCACCTCATTACCACTTACTCTTTAATAAAGAGGCCACTTGCTTATGAACATACTTTGTATCCCTGACTGTTATAGCTTGCTGTCTTTTCAAAGGGGAATAACTGCATAACTCACAGGCAACTCATGTGCTTTAATTTCTTGTATTTATAATTAGCGTAGTGGCTCCCACTTAGTAAAAATTACAATCCTTATATGATGGTTAAAGTGTATTAGTGAAATAATCTGGCGTGTCATGCATATAATAACCTATATAGATGGTCACAATAGAGTGCACATGAGTTACTTTAAATTATATAATGCATTTGTACATCACATTACATATTTATGAGTTTTGAAGGGAATGTGGAAATCAAGTTACAAACTGTATTTCTAGAGGAAATGTTATCTACCATGGGAAGGGGGTGGGGGGCGTCTGACTCATCTGACATTTGAAAAGTCTTGAAATTAAGCCACTGTTTATCAGTGAACACCAGTAAATAGCTTAACTATGCTCTCCCAGCTGATCAATTCTTAGTAAATCAATCCTTGAAATTTCTAATTAAATTGTGTATGATATATATTTATATATCATGAACAATTATATATTTAATATATATATATATATAAACATATATACAAATGTGTCTTTAGCATCAGTTCACTACACTGATCTAGAGTATTTTCCGTGCTAAAAACCTGTCTTTCCTATTGTTAAATTGCTAGTGTTGTGTGCTGAGAGTACAAGCTGCAGTTGTATGTGTGGTGAATACAAATCGCTCCCAAAATCTGAAATTCAGCTTTTTCATAATACAAGATAAGGACAGCAAGAAGAGGTTTATTCACTTAGTGCCAGGCTTAGGGGATTTGTCTACCTAGAGAAGCCCATACATATTTAATAGATATGAAAGTAAAAAAGTATAGTGCATTTAATTAATCCCTGCTGTCTGACAAATTTATGCAGCAACAGCTAGCCAATTCTACGTTGGTTTACTTTATATGGTAGTTAATGGCATTTTATCCAAGATATTTTTTTATTATTTTTTGTTACTTGTGCATCTGCCACATTTTTCTTTTTGCTTTTGCAAGTTTGCAGATATAGAAATCCAACATACCAGAATGCTAAGGGCACTTTGTTTTTAATTCATGCATACATTTCATGTACTTTGTTTCTACTATAAAACATTGCTTTTATGATAAGATCCCCCTGGCCGATCTGTCCTGGAACACATAATGGTGATTATATTTGGCAAAAAGAGCTGAACTCATATTTCCTGCTGCTGAAGGCTATTTTATGACACATGAAAGACGGTGAATTTCTTGGTCTGTTTGAAAGCGGAAAACAAGGACACAAACATGAGATATCTTTGATTTGTGGAAGTTCTTAATGTAGATAGAACCCGAATAAAAATGTTGAAATATGAGTTTCTACCAATATGTGTTTTAGATAGAAATGTTTCAAGTCAAGACTGTAGTGAAAAGCAGATGTGGATGGATATTACAAATATTAAGTTTCTGCTGCTTGTCTAAGGTGTATTTTATAAAAAAAAAATTTAAATTAAAAAAAAAAACACAATAATTAACCCCTTAAGGACTGAGCCAAATGTACACCTTTTGATCAAAATAAAACGTAAACAAAACTTGGAATTTGACAACATGTCTGTTCAACCGTAATTCACCTCTTTCATATTAAGTGCACCCACACTTATTATATATAATTTTATTCAAGAGAAATAGGGCTTTCATTTAATTTCAAATATTTAGCTATGAAACATAATTTAATATGAATAAAATATAAAAAAAATTTAGGAATTATGAAATGTTTTTTTTTTTTTAGTTCTACACGACATTTTAACTCTGTCATAATACTGTTTGCTTTTACTGCAATAAAATACACATATTTGTATTCAGCGATGTCTCACAGGTAAAACAGTACCCTCTATGTACAGGTTTTATGGTGTTTTGGGAAGTTACAGGGTCAAAAATAGCATGTTACATTTGAACTTTTTCACTTTGAAATTCGTCAGATTGGTTAAGTTGGTTAGTCACAAACACTGGCCAAAATTAGCGTTAATATTTGTTTGTGTGTGAAAAATGCAAAAAAACTATTTGAATGCCAAATTTGGCCAGTGTTTGTGACTAAGTGGCTACTAAAAAAGACTGGACATACCCCATTTGCAATACCTTGAGTTGTCTACTTTTGCAAATGGTGTGCCATCATGGGGGTAATTATAATTTCTGGGCTACCATACGATCTCAAAGGCAACGTAACCAATCTGGCAAATTTCAATGTAAAACAACTGAAACACAAGCCTTATATTTGACTCTGTAACTTTAAAAAAAATACCATAAAACCTGTACATGAGGGGTACTGTTATACTCATAAGACTTCACTGAACACAAATATTAGTGTTTCAAAACCATAAAACATATCACAATTATATTGTCACTAATTGCCATAAAATGCTAAAAAAGTCACTTTCACTGATGATATCATTGTTGTAATACTTTTTACTGTTTTGAAACACTAATATTTGTGTTCAGCAAAGTCTCCTGAGTAAAACAGTCCCCCCCATGTACAGGTTTTATGGTGTCTTGGAAAGTTACAGGGGTATATATATATATATATATATATATATATATATATATATATATATATATATATATATATATATATATATATATATATAATATATATATATATATTAATATTGAAATACACTTATTTTACACTGTTTTAACTTTATTCAATTTTATTTTAGACAGCAGGGGGACTACCTGTCATTCCAGGCACTCCCCCTGCTGGCACTGCTATGGATGGCTATTCTGTCCATGTGATCGTGAGGTCCTCACAATGACATATCCCAGGAGGGCCGGATCAGCAGCAGGGAAACTCCCTGGGATGCCAGGTAAGTCCCCCCATCGCGATCACTGGCATGGGATCGCCAGCGAACAGGTAAGTTCAGTGGACAGCGGGGACGTACTATGCTGCCCGCGCATGTATTTTGAGCCGAATCCCCGAGGACGGCAGATCACTCCTGCTGTCCTTAAAGGACACCTTAATTTGCCACCTTGCAATGCAAGGGGTTTATGGTTGTAATTTTTCTACTTTAAAAAGAGAAAATTAGTATAAAGGGTTCATATATTATATACACTGCGCAAACTGCAATCCAGGGCATTATGAGAGCTTTGCAACCTGAATTGGATTGTGCATTCACTCAGTTGGTTCCTAGAAGTGATATATAAAAGCTTGAGGTTAAGGTGGCTCTCTGGCACAATTTGGCACAATTAATTTTCTCTATGCTTCATTAGTACTCAATAGCATATTTTACAAAAGCTCAAGGAATATGCAGTTTGTAGTAGTCTCTAAGAGTATGCAAAACCTGCCTACAGAAATGATCTGATTTCAAAAAGAAATAAGGCTTAATAAAGTTCAACTTTTAAACAAACAAGAATAAACCTACATGAAGAGCTATTTAGAAATTTACATGCAATAAGAAATAGAGAACATCTCCTGTCACTGGTCATGTGTCTAATGGCTGAAGAAAATGGAAATATTCCTAACCATGCCTGCTAAACTGTGATTATTTATTACAACTGGTTTAAATGCAATATTGCTAAAATGAAGCAAAGGCCAGGGGTCACAATTTCAGTTAGGGTCCAAAATGATTTTTTTGCCATATCTTACTAAGAAACATAAGCTCTGATGTTAATAGAGCCATGCAGAATGTTCTCAGTGTTTCTGATGTGATATCAAGATGACTTACTGTTAGTTAAGGGAACACTACAGTGTTATGAATGCAATACTGTAGTCCTAACACTATAGTGCCCCTCCTCAACCATGTAAAGGGTATAAAAATCCTTTTAACACTTACCTGATTCCAGCACAGAGGGATATCCTCTTCCTCTGATATCAGCCGATGGGGGAACCTAATGTGCATGCCCAGTGAGCACCACGCACACCTTAGACCTTCCCCATATAGAAACATTGATGCAATGCTTTCCTATGAGGTTTTTCAACATACTGGATGTCTTCATGCAAAGTGTGAGGACGTCCAGTGTTGTTTCATGAAGACAAACTCTGTGAAACTGCAGGATGCGCCTCTAGTGGCTGTCTGGTAGAGGCAGTTTTACCACTGCAATGTAAATATTGCAGTTTCTATAAAACTGCAATGTTTTACATTGCAGGGTTAATGGAAGATGGACTTCATCTTCAATGAGAAGAACCTCTTCATGGACCACTTCAATGAGATGAACTGATCTGGGTGCCTGTAGTGTAACTTTAATTTTTTCCCAAGTACGGGGCCAGTGCATGGATTTTTGCCGCCCTATGCAACAATCCATTTTGCTGCCCCCTCATGAATGCAACTACATTCCCTCAGAGTTTTATTCAGTAAACTCTGAACTGCAATGAAGAGACATTTAGGGAAAGAGATGCACTGACATTAAAGGGAAACTATAGTGCCAGGAAAACAAACCTGTTGTCCTGGCACTATATTTCCCCCCTCTGTCAAGGACCCTCCCTCCCTGTGGTGCTGAAGTCACCCTGCAGGGGACTAATGCAAATGTGCAGCAATGGCCGCACTCACATAAGGATTTCCCAATAGGAAAGCATTGTACAATGCTTTTCTATGGGGTTCTGGATTACACTGGACATCCCCATACATACCGTGAGGACGTCCAGGGTCAGTTAGGTGACCAAAAGTCGCCTAACGGCTATAAAAGTCCCTCTTGTGGCTGTCTGGTAGACAGCCATTAGAGGTGGAGTTAACCTTGAAAGGTAATTATTGCAGTTTCTTAAAAAACTTAAATAATTACCGTTGCAGGGTTAAAGGACCTGGGACACAGCACCCACACCACTTTAATGAGCTGAAGTGATCTGGGTGCCTATAGTATCCCTTTAAGTGAGAGCAGCCGCACAGTGAGACATTTAGAAAATGGAAACAGTCTGGGGAGACATTTAGGGATAGCCTAATACATCCATCCATACTGACATTTACATACAATCAACCACACACACATAGCCCAATACATATATTCACGCACTCATACTACTATTATATATATATATATATATCCATACAATCATGCTAACTAAATAATACCTCAATGCATTTGGAGGGATTTAATTTACAATAATGGTGGTAATTAATGTAGGTTACAGTGAACTTTAAGTGAACCTTTTTTTGTTTAATATATAATTATATCAGTATATTATAAATATAATTTAATGTATAAGGATTTCTTTACATGGTAATGCACACACTAGCACACACACTCTCACTGGCGTACACACACAGTGTCACTTACACACACACACATGCTCTTACTGACAAACACAGCGTGACTTACACATTCTCACTAACAAACACATGCACTCTCACTGGCATACACAGTGTCATTTGCACACTCTCACTAACACACTAAGCACACGCTGATTCCTGCTCCCTTCAGAGAGCTTCCGGTGTTCACAGGCAGGGGGCAGCAGGTCCAGGCTTCCACTGCCTGCTGTAAGCAGTGTGCTCTGCTCGAGTGCTGGGGTTACAATAATTCCCTGTCCTTGAGTAGGCAAGCAGCAGAGATGAGCCCAGCAGCTGAATAGCTGCGCTGAGGGGTGGCTAAAAAGCCCCTCACCCAGCACACCAGCCCCAGACAGCAACAGGGCAGCCCACCAGGAAACTTCTCGGTGGGCGCCCCCTGCAGGTCGGCGCCCCCTGCAGGTCGGCGCCCTAGGTGAATGCCTTATTCACCTAATGGAAACGCTGGCCCTAAGTATATGTGCTTTCTTTGTCACAGATGGGCTTTCACCAGATATTTTGCACCAAACTGGGATTGTATCAGGCTAGATTTCCTAAACAGGATTAGAATTTGCTGAGTGCAGAGAGTTCCTGTGCTCCAGGAAATTCTCAGTCTGGCTGCCCATGTCTGAAGGATATGGAAGTAGGCTTAATCATCTGCATCGGACATTTTAATGTATAGGAAAGATAAATATAATAAGTATTTAGTAAGTTATACATGATCTGAAACATATGGGAAACATAAACACCTACTTAAACATAAAGAACAAACAATCTAACACATCAAACAAACACACTATTTTTGTGATTTTTCCAATCTAACTGGACCTGTCATTGGCTACCTCATGGCTCATTTGTGAACTATACATGTGTTCTACTCTCTGAGTAACCGACTTGTTGAAAATAATTAAATTGTAGTAACAATAATAATAACAAAAGTAAGTATATATACTATACAATGTAGTGTGCTCAAAGGATTTAGATGTATTTTTTAAAATATGTCAAAATACTTTCATATAACATGGAATAAGAAGGATGAACAGTAAAAGTTCAGACATTACCAAAAATTGCCTTCTTTATGGTAGTCTTAAAAAAAAATGGTCTTTTGTGCTTGACGTTCATGTTGAGTTTGTGAGTTTATTTTCATAAGAAAGGAAAGCTAAAAATACATAATTTTATCTACTGCTAATGTTCTCTATGATGGACTATAAATGTTGATCCATCAAATTACATTTTTTTTTATATTTCGGAAACTAGCAATTATATGCTACAGGTGCTGCTATTTAACATGGTCTATTTATGAAGTCTAATCATACCTCTGGCATTTCATGAGGTAAAATTACCTCAGCAATAAACAGTTAAAGCTGATTACTGTCTGATGAAAAACACGAAGGGGAAAAAATGCTTGCTGTAATAGATGCAAGAAGGGAATAAATAATTATGCTGCAAAGCAATAAGCAAATAGGGAAAAAAAAAAGATTTCAACATGCTTTATTAAATTTATCATATGGTAGCTTGGGAATTCTGAATTTCAATACTGAAGAAACAGTGTCACACGTGTGCATTTCTAAGAGTGAAAGTACCCACTGGGCATTATAATGAAATTGGCTTACTTCCTTTATAATGATGCATTAGTTCATAGCAGTTTTGGAAGTTTCATGGAAGCCCATTTTATGTCTTCCTTCTTTTTCTAACCATCTTTGAAGGAACTAAAATATAAAATATTTCTTGTTACTGTTTAAGCATTCCTTTCACAGTATCTTTAAAAAAAAAAAAAAAAAATACATCATTTTATTCACCCTTTTATCAAATGCCAGGTAGTCTACATTGGGCAGCTGCCCCTTGTTTTAATCATTTCAACAGGTCATCTTGTGTCCAATCCAATTCCTCTTATAGAGAAGCCCTAAGAACATATTTGGCATGAGCAACAATTGGAGCACTCAGCCAATCCTAGACTATACCTTCTAACAATTGTGGTCATGGAATTGGGGCAGGATGGGTAGGCACATGAGTGGTCATTGGAAAAGGGGCATACCACCGACTGGTAGGCTGCTTGGACGGCAGCTTTCAAGATCATACTGGGAGCTGCCGAAACACTCAGTGCATTACCCTAGTTCCCGCTTCACAGCACTGATAAATCTTTTAATTATTTAAAGTCTCCACAAGTTCCTCTAGCTAACAAATGTAAAAATTGCTGTTTCACACAAACTGCAGTGCTCTCATTTGTAGAAACGCACAGACAGAGTATACATTTAAAGATAGTTGTTTTTCGTGCTTAGAATGGTCCTGGAAGTGATTCCATATATGGCAATTAACACTGAAAACATGACAGGCAATAGCAAACATTAGCAAAGGGTGCTTTAAACTGTTTTTGAATATTCCAGAAATTAAGCTCAATATTTTTTAGCCTGTTTTGTAGTTGTCAGGCTCCTTAATGTGTATTTCCTTAAAGTTTAACTGGGGTGGGTGGAAGATAGCTTCTGAAGCTGTGTCTTTAAGGGGTTAAAGGAACACTATAGGGTCCGAAGCACAAACATGTATTCCTGACCCTATAGTGTTAAAAACACCATCTAGCCATCCTGCCTCCCCCTTATTCCCCTAAATATCATTAATTTTATTCCACTCAGCTGCTGCTGCTGGCTCTGACCCGATCAGCCTGTTTGGCTGAAAGAAGTGTTATTCAGAGGAATGCATTGAATTTGCTGAGACTGTCAAAGAGGCAGATCAGGGGCAGAGCCAGCATAAGCCAAACACCACCCTTGCTATTCAGCATCTCCTCATAGAGATGTGTTGAATCAATGTATCTCTACATGGAAAGCTCAGTGTCTCCATGCAGAGAGTGGAGACACTGAATATCAGTGCTGCACATTGCCCTAGGAAGCACCTCTAGAAGCCATCTGATGAATGGCAACTAGAGGTATCCCTAGGCTGTAATGTAGACATTGCATTGTCTCTGAAAAAAAAACGTATTTACTGCAAAAAGCCTAAAGGGAATGATTATACTCCCCAAACAAACTCAATAAGTTGTAGTTGTTCCAGTGACTATAGTGTCCCTTTAAGCTCTGTCACCACTACATCTGAGCTGCTTCAATTCAAAATGAATTTCAATCTTAAGGTAAAAATAGCCGAATTTGAAAAAGTCTCTAAATCCGCTGTGTTTGCAATTTGGCTATTTTGATATCTTTATTGAATTCTCACTTTGATAAGAGACAGAGCGACTAATCAAATCAAGAATTTTTGATGTTTTGAATAAGATATGCCTAATCTGACTTTAAGGGATTTCTGACATCACCCATTGGCTTAGTATTTGGTCATCCTAATAGACATTTCTGCAAATTGTTCTGTCTCTTTGGGTTCTTGTTGGGTTACAACATTAGAGAGTGGAGTCAGGCCACTTTAAATATCTTGTTTTCAAAATTCATGTATCTGTAGCAGGACTCGAAATTTCAAACCCTGAGCTGCTAGACAGGCCTTAAAGTTACTCACATTTCAAGCCTGGTGGCTAGATGGCACACTCACCAGCAGGGCCGCCATCAGAGGGTGACAACCATGACTGTTGTCATGGGCCCGGCAGCCCTGGGGAGCCCGGACTGCTCTGGCAGTCCTGCGCCCCACTTTCTTTCTCTGCACACATACATAGCGAATATTAACACACACTGCATTCACTACAAATTTACACACACTCTGCATTCACTGCACTAACACTACACTACATTCATTACACTGACACACTCTGCATTCACTACACACTAACACACACTCTGCATTCATTGCACACTAACACACACTCTGCATTCATTGCACACTAACACACACTCTGCATTTACTGCACTAACACACACACTACATTCATTACACTGACACACTCTGCATTCACTACACACTAACACACACTCTGCATTCATTACACACTAACACACACTCTGCATTCATTACACACTAACACACACTCTGCATTCACTAAACTATGCTCACACTCTGGATTCACTAAACTATGCTCACACTCTGGATTCACTAAACTATGCTCACACTCTGGATTCACTATACTGACACATACTCTGCATTCACTACACTAACATACACTCTGCATTAACTGTACACACAGCACCCACTACACAAACATTCTGTATTCACAGTACACACACTACATCCACCACAAATTGAAACACTCTGCATTCACTATACACAGACACTGCATCTAATACACACACTACATCCACTACAGACACTGTATCCACGAAACACATTTCATCTAGTACATACAAACACTACATCCACTACACAAATACACACTACATCACTGTACACACCCTACATCCACTACTCAAATATACTCTGCGTTCACTATACACACTGCATCCGCTACACAAACACAGACTCTGCATTCACTGCACAAACAGTAATACACACAAACACTACATCCATTACACACATTCTAATTCACTTCCACTATACACACCACATTCAGTCCTGCATCATTGTGAGCGGACTAGGTAGGGCGTGGGCGTGGGCGGGCCCGGGAAGGAGGGAGCGAGTGGGGGGGCCCAGACCTTGTGCTTTGTCAGGGGCCCCAAAATTTCTGATGGCGGCCCTGCTCACCAGGGATGAATTTCTACTTGTCAGTAATACATTTTCAAGCATCAAGGGAGATGTAGTCCACAAAATCTGGAGTGACGAACTTTGCCTACATCTGCTATAAGTGTATGATGTTGAACTGAGCATAAAAACTGAGTTGAGAATATGGGGTTTAACAGATCTAAAGATGTCAGGAAAGCAAGAATCAGATTCTGCCTCACCATGTAGAGTCCCACCATTTACTTTACCAACTGCCACTGGTTTTTAGAATAGATAAAGAGTGTAAAATACTGGTGCTTATTATAAAGTGCAACAACATAACGTGCAATATATGCAAGTGCAGCTGGTTAACACCATAAAATCAATAACAAAAAATTCAACAAAAGTAAACAAGTGAACAGCGCACTCAAAAACAAATTGATCTGTGGCAGTGTACCACAAATCATGACGTGTGTCATATAAAAATGTATATAAATATACCCTTTTCAGAGATTTCTGTATGGTGGCTAAAAAGATAAAACAAACAATCTCGTAGGGCAATACAGCATTTACAAGTTTCTATATAATGGGTTAACACAGCTACAGTAAAATAGAAAGGATCATACTCACATTTTCCAGAGCCTGTATATGTTACTGGCTCAGGTATATACACTTGAGTGGGATATGCAGATTCCTTTGTCCAAGGTTGTTATAGGTTATTTGATAGCAGCTTTTCTGTACCAAGATGGCAACCGCATTAAGCTGGTGAAACCGGAAATGACATCACACATAATCAATTTACTGTAGTATTATGTACTGAGCACCTGAGGAAGATGCAGACTGTGTTGAAACGTGTTGTGGACTGTGGACCCATATGAGAATAAGGAAACCTAGAAGTAAGATTTGTATGCGTTATTATACTAATACATGTGATATTTTACCTTACACCTGGTACTTTTTATTGCTTTCCACTTCTGAGGACAAAAGCCGCTATCAAATAACCTCCAACAACATTGTTTTTGAGTGCTCTCTTCACTTGTTTACTTTTGTATGCCACTGGTTTTTGCATATTACTTAAATTATAGGCAATTATGTTAATGAGAAAAGCATGGATAAGTTTTTCTTGAAGAACTCTTGAAGTGTTCCTTTACATTAATTAACCTCTCACGTTTGATGCAGATTTGCATTATTTTAAGAAGAATATAATATTCTGACTAGCCATTCAAGATTCACTGGAATTCATCAGTTTCACAGAAAATTATATATCCTTTCATTGACATGCATTATCAAAAGCAGAAAACCCTGTCACACAATCCTCCTCTTTACAAGCTTTTGGGATTCATGAAGAATGATGAACAATCAACCACCCAGCAAATTAGACAGTCGTCTAGGGCGCAACAGCTCAGGGTCACAATGTCCAAGCCACTGGCAAGCTTCCTGTAAGTCTGGGTAGAGGAAAAAAGAATCCTCTATCAGAGTCCGCTGTGCATGAAGGGAGGTGAGCAGGCACAAGAGAGGAAAGATGGGCGAAAGAGACACACAGGGGGTGGGGAGGCACAAAGAGCACACAGGGGTTGGGGGCCACAAAGGGTCACCCAGGGGCTTAGGGGGAAAAAAGTCACACAGGGTTAGTGGGACAAATAGGCACAAAGAGGGTTGAGGTGGCACTAGGAGACACACACAGGGCTTGGAGCGGCACAAAGAGACACATGGGGGCTGGGGGGACAAAAAGACACACAGAGGGGATAGGGGGAAGAAACACATAGAGAGGATGAGGGTAAAAAAAAGACAACAAAGGTGCTGTGGGAAAAAGACACACAGTATGGATGGGGGTACATAGAGACACACAAAGGGGCAGGAGGGGACACAGAGTCACAAAGAAGAGCTGGAGGGATAAAGAGACAAACACATGTGCCAGGGAACACAGAGTCACACAAAGGGGCTGGCGGAGAAAGATATACACAAAGCAGCTGGGAGGAGGCAGAAAAAGGGTCAGAGGGAGAGAGAGACACAAAAAAGGGATAAAGAGACAAACACATGTGCCAGGGAACACAGAGTCACACAAAGGGGCTGGCGGAGAAAGATATACACAAAGCAGCTGGGAGGAGGCAGAAAAAGGGTCAGAGGGAGAGAGAGACACAAAAAAGGGCTGGGAGAAAGAGACACACAAAAGGGCTAGGGGTAAGAGACATATAGGGTCTTTAAAGGGTAAAAGGAGACACACAAAGTGATTGGGGGAGAAAATGATGCATAAAGGGGCTGGGGAAGAAAGAGACACACAAGGCTGCCAATTTTTGCTTTGTGGGGCAGTGCAAGTAGCTGGTCTTACCTAGGGTGCAAAGTAGTCTTGCACCAGCCTTGATGAACATATGCAAGTCCACATTTTTCAGTCACTATGTGTGCTATATTTATACACAGCAGAAGTGACGTATAAAAGTAGGCAAGTATTTAGGCAAGAACATTCTGTACATTAAAAATACTTATAAAATGCAAAAACAGCCCATGGGGAAAATACAGAACAGCCACCTATTCATAATGCCATTTTCTATATTTTCCAATTTAATGAAGTTTTTTGCAAACAATTTTAAAAAACTAATTTCATCGCTTATAATTGTAATTAGTACCATACCTGTGCATATATCAAACTGTTTAATTATGAAGAATACTGCAACTGAGCCCTTTTAAAGAAATTGCATGGTTACAGGATCATTATATGGCTTGTTTGAATCATTACAGAAGAAATGACATAGGATATTGTGCAATAATCTTTGAAGTTGCTGATTAATGTTCTTAATTAACTAAAATTAAAAGGGAATGTTCTACAAGTATATGAAGAATCTCAATGATTTAATCAATTACAATTTAATTAATGAATGGGGTGTTACCAATAATGGCAGATTTACATCACAATCTATAAAAATAAATTAAGAATAAAACAAAGGTCAGAATATTTTTGTGAGCAATAAATAAACCTGAAAAAGTATTTATAGAACAGTAATGCTGCACACAATCAACTGGGAACATTTTCCATGCTTATTACCAAGGTGTGCGATGGCCTTATTTTATAAAAATGACATTTGTTTATGCAACAACTTTTTAATATTAATTATTAATATAAATATAAAAATATTTAAAATATCAGTCTCATTTTTTTATATTAATTAACACATATAGTGCACATACCAAGTTCATTATCGTTAAAATGCCTTTTACCCTTTAGTGCTAAGTCAAACATTCCAAACAAACTCCAAAAACTAGAATGAGATTCATATAATTGCCCAAGCTACTTAATGGAGTATGTAAAGCACAAGGCAGACTATTTAATGGTTGTGGGGTTTGCACAAAACCAAATAGCTTTTTTTTTAAATATAATTTAGCTTGTTTTTTTGTGTGCATATTTTTAATGCATTATCTATAAAATGCATTAAGAAAAATATAGCCACTGAAAAAATAAAAAAACAGCTTGCAGGGACCTTTCTCTGTAAATTTATATCCTATATAATCTGCTTCATCTGCTGAGGCAGTCCAATATTTTGAAGAAGCCTTGTTTGATGCACATGCGCCACATTTTGCAGTTCGTCTTCCATCAGTTTCAAAACCTGAATTTTTCTTACAGCTATAATCTAAATATAAATACTCAAAAATTTGGGTTTTCAAAATCACTTTGGCTGACCAAAAAATATTTCAGGACTCCACAATTTAGTCCATTCTGTGATTTGCCTTGGCAGAATTTTGGTACTGAAAAAAATTGGGTGTGCAATTTGGGCAGCCAAAAAAGGTGCCTGTGGCAGTGCTGACAGGCAAAAAAATTACTACAATATTTTCTGAGTTGACGCATTTAGATTATTATATATCTGGTTAAAAATTAACTAAAAATGAGAGAACTTTTATAAGGATTAAATGTAATAGTTTTCCTTTTGCTATCCTGTATTAATGACAAATGGGAAGCATGAGTCATTTCAAGTTTAAAATAGGGGCTTTTTCCAAAAATGAAAGGAAAAATTCAGTGGGCAACTGACCACCCACTCACATTAAGCATTTTACATGTCTAGACTCATGCTGATTGGTTGCTTTCTTTTGACCATGTTAACTGTGCCTTTGCTGCTGGAGGTGTCAGTAAAGAATGTACCAGCAAATATAAGGCTCCTGGGCACACTATGTGCTGAGAACTAATAGTGAATTTAGGAGTTCTTGACATTTCATAGCAGCATCTGCAGCATTTACTGGAAATCTAAAGTTGTCCTAGCATGAGCAATTCTGATAACACATCATAAAAGGGAAAACTAGAGTCTCAGAGAAGGCTAGAGAGATAGAGTTAGATATAGAGGGTTTGAGCACATGACGTTAGGTGGACAGATGCCACAAGTCATAGTTAAAGGGTGAAGTCAAATTCTGAGGGAGGAGTCTGATGCCCCACCATCTTAAAACTTCACCAGAGCCATGGCTTCACCATAGGAGTAACTTGAATGAATGTTGAACTTAAATTTCTACAAGTATATATACTACAGCTTTACACTATAATTGTAAAATATACCCACAGTTTTTCTGTTGTGGTAAATTATAAAAATAGATTGATTATCATCATGCATTGGTTTGGTGCATATGTTTTTTTTTTGTTTTTGTTTTTTATAACTGAATTGTTACATAATAGATAAAAGGCTGGAATTGAGTATGGTTCCTACCAACGCTTTTGCAACATAATAGGTGGACTTCATAACTGACAATCTTTCAAATGTCATAATTTATTAATGTGATGCAGGAATAGGGTAACTCATTAAACTAAGTGGTTTCCTACAAATTGAGTAGAAATTAAAAAAAGGTTATACAAATGGAAAAAAAAAAGAATTATTATTTTTCTTCCATGTTGAGATTATTTTTTTAGTGATAGGTGAAGTAGTGAAATATCAAGTAAAAATTAAAAGGCATGTAAAAAATAAATAAATGATCAAATCTTCTCCACTATCATCTGCCATTTTAGATACTTTACTACTACTAAAGTTGCCAAAATAAAAACAGCAAGATATTTTGAAATACATTTTAAAAATAATTAAAAGTAGTGTTTTTAGCTTGTCCCTTGCACCCTTTGTTCTCACTTGTATTTACTGCATCTCCCTCATATACCTCCTATATTTGGAGATAAGTCACACACCCTCAAATGCTTGACATTTTTGCTGTCTCTTCTCTGCTCTTAGTTATCACAAATATTCTGCATTAATTCTCTTCTCTTCAGTCTTCTATCTCTTGGTTCTTTTAGTTCTTCTGTGTTATCTCTTCGAAATTCTCTCTCTTGAATTCTGGTCAGTTCACCATTCTTCTGCATTAACATCTAGTCATATCAGTCAACCAGTATAACTATGCTGTTCTTGCAGTAAGGGCTTTTTGCAAACAAATGTAGGCCGCAATTTAACAATTTTAGTTTCACAAACGATTCAATACTGTTAGAAAACGTTTCAAATGATTAATCTACAAATGTTTTTTTAATGGTGACTTTTTGTAGATACACCATTTGCAAGTTTTTCTAGCAGTGTTAATTGATCTAAAAAGCTTAATATATAAGGTCTCAATTTGCAAGAAATACACCTGGCAGCTTTGTGTACACCATTTTGTTAGTGAAGAGACTAAAAATGAATTATAAAGTATTACATTATTTAATTGACTAATGCATTTTGCTTACAAAATGTATAGATGAATTAGTATAATAAATAAAAACAACTTATTTTTTCAATTTGATTTCATGATGCATAAGTAGATTAAACATGCCATAAAATCCTCCATATATATTTTTCAGACATGTCTATGTTATTATGTTGGTAAATTCATCCCTGAATCCATTATCTTTAATTGGCAAGTATGCTTATTCATATTCTCAAGACATTAGAAGGATTTGATCATAAATCTTAATATCTATTCCAAAGGGAAATCCTTCCAAGTCTAGGTCTAGCACAAGTAATAAGTTTGGGAGGAACATTTGCTAACAACCTGAACACATTTGACCTGCATTGATTCTTCCGATGACTGAAATATTGCAGCCTTCAGATGTACTCTTGTTGGTTCTATGTTACTTGGTTAAGAAAAGTGATAAATTATAGACATTGCAAGAAGAGAGCAGTAAATCTTAATCACCAGAAACACTGGAACAAGCAAGTAGAGCAATAAATACTACAAGATACTACAAATATAGAGCTGGCATGTAGCTTGCATGTTTTTATTATTCTATGTAGCATGGTTCTGCTAAAACATTCTTGAGAGCAAACATCTCTAAACACATTTGTTAACATATAATGTATAAACATTTTTTTTTAACTCCTTAAGGATAGTGGCAAGAAACTCAGATTGAATCTACTTATTTGTCATTAAGTGTCCACACATGTAATATATATAATTTTGTTGAGGATAAATAATGCTTTCTTTTGACATCAAATATTTATATATGAACCATAAATTAAAGGACCACAAAAGTCACTCAGTCCACTTCATCTTAATTACGTGGTCTGAGTGCAGCTGTCTTTTATGTCAGTGGTTCCCAACCCAGTCCTCAAGTACAACCTACCAGTCCAGGATTTAGGGATTACCCAGTTGTGTCTATGGTGTTTAAAAAAAAACAACAAAAAAAACATTTAGACACAACAGGGTAATCCTAAATCCTGGACTGTTCAGGGTACTTGACTGGGTTGGGAATCCCTGCTTTATGTTTAACCCTTCAAGGTACAAATGCTTCCACTGCAATGACCAAGTAAAACACTGGTCACGAGACATTAAAGCTCATAGGAAAGCATTGGATTTATTACCATCCTATGAGAAACATTGGATGCACATGCATAGCTCACCATACATGTGCATCAGGCCATCAGTACTCCTCTATGAAGAGCGTTGGATTGGACCATTTTCAACTATGCCTCCTCGATGTTGTCACAGGAGGAGAAGAGTTGTGTAGTGCAGAGGTAGCCATTGTCACACCATAATTTCTGTTCCATGAATACATTAATACTCCTCCATGTATAGGTTTTATGTAGGTTTTTGAAGTTACAGGGCCAAGGATGGTGCCTGTCCATTTCAGTTTTCATACATGAAACTTTGAGGCCTAATCGGTTTTCTAGGCTTATATCAAGAAAATGACCCCAATGATGGCATACCATTTGCAAAAGTAGACAACCTGGGGTATTCCAAATGGAGGGTTAATCACTAAAGTGAGAATTCAAAAAATCTCTAAGTCAAATATGATTTTTGTTCAGCTACTCTGGCTCTAAAATGTAAATTCACTTTAAATTCTCACTTTGGTAAATAACCTTGCTAGTCACAAAACATTGTGATACCAGATTCTATATATATATATATATATATATATATATATATATATATATATATAAGGCTTGGCCTGTAATTGTGGGAGGTGCATTATTCCCTATATAAAGCGCAGTAAGCCCAGCTTACCTGTCATCGACGTTCCCGGAAGTGCTTCGCTTTACTTCCGGTTTACAGGACCCGATCAGTTTCCTGTCACTACCTAACGCGTTTGTGAGTATTACTAATACACAAATGGCTAAACCGTGAGTAATACGTTACATTTTTCTTATCAGCAATTACACCTCCGGTAATCGTTTAAATATTACATGCGGTCATGCATTCGTCTGAGATATCTATAACGATCATGTAATACAAGTCCATTCGCATAAATCCACTACTAATCGTCGTTAGTTATTCAGTAAAGTACAGTTTCCGCTGCTCTAGCTTAACCTGTTACAAACAATAACACACACTTTCTCCAACTACTGATAACAGTATCTATTCTGCACACTTTAAACAAAACTGGCAGAATGAAGATATGCACTTCAACTCCCACTACACTTAGGCAACAGCACTGTTACCACCCTCCAGCTACTGAATGTTTAAAGCATGTTGGCACTTTTCTGAGTTCTAAACTTTTGTGTGGTACATATTGCTTAACATTTCCTGTGTGTCAAGCCACTTTATTCTGTTATGTATCCCTTAACCTACTGTTACTTCTTGTGTGTCTCTTTATCCCGAAAAAACAAAAACAAAACACACCTGCTAATACTATAATCCTCCGATTACTTTACATATGCCGCTACTATTCGTGCAATCAAGCATTTCGGCTTGAACATTCACCTACTACTAGGGGATTATTAGGTGCCTGTTCACATAACTTCGGTTAATCCTCTCTTTTGTTACATATATACACTTCATAACAGCTTTTCGGTTGTTTTACGCAAAACATAGTATAAAGCTCCGTTCGTGCAAACTGGCATTTCGTGGGGTATAAACAATCATTGTATCAAGCTGGCATTTCACTCACATATTGCAGTAATAGTTAAACTCCATTTAAATTAAGATTCCCATGCCGTCATTTTCTTTTCAATACGATGGTTCCATTTAATTAAACTTATTTATTGTCTATTATATGCTGAGTAGCTTGGTTGGTTTGGCTTTGTCGCCACCTTGTGGTTTAACAAGGTTGAGCGGCAAAAATCTGGTAATAGGCTTATTATATGTGTAGATATATATATATATATATATATATATATATATGTTCTTTACTCTGTACCTTCATTTGGGGTACATTAAGTGTCAGTGATTAACTACGGACAGATATTCACGGTCTCGTGCATTTCTTGTTACTAACTACACTATTTAATATTGTTTAAATTACATTGTTTTATATGTTGTTTCTTCCCTCTGTTAAGAAACACTATTTGTGACACAGCGTACAAATGGGCCTTATTGGTTAAATGCAACTACTACATTATTAGAGTTCTGGTTATTCACCCGCCAAATCTTCTAAAATCTTTTCCACGTATACAGTTAGTATATAACCTTTTGGTTGGAGGGGCAAATTTTCTACAGCGGCTCCCAGGGATTAGGTTCTAATTTAACATTGTGACATGTTTTAGGTTCAAGTAAGGATTGTTCTCTCCACTTCAGTATATGTCATACAAGTCATTCATTAGGTATGTAAACTGGTCATACACAGGCAAGGTTACAAGTAGGTTTAAGCTCTCGCCAAGTTAGGTAAGGTCCCATAGGCCTCTTCGCCTAGCAGTAGAGTTGTCCCGCAAGGCATACTATCAACCATTACGTTCAGAGGTTCATGCCCAATCGTCCCAATTCATAGTTAGAGCCTTGCACCAACTCATAGTTAGGGCCTCATCCGTCACGGCCAATCGTTATTACATTCTGTTACGTGTCACCGAGAGGCCAAGGCCCCATGAGCCAAATCATAGGTAGAGCCTCTCATAGCCACTTGGCAAGTAGTTAGAACTTCACCTGTCACCAACATAAGCTAGTTAATACAATTTCGCCAGTAGGCACTAGCCTAGTAAGCTGGGTCACTACCGATCTATACGGTACCATACTAACCTTATCCATCTGCCTCACTTCCGTAACATGTCTAACGATTCTACACAAGGAGATGATTTGTCGGTGGCCAGCACCCCACTCAGATCAGGCTTGCAGAGACGACCCAATCCACCAAGTCCAGCTTCCAGCTATCGTTCCTGGACAATCCCTAAGATCACCTCAGAACTTAAAAAGAGGAATATTCCTTTCCCGGCTACAGCCAGGAAAGCCGAACTGTTTAGGTTGTTAAATATTACTGAAGACAACGAAAGGCCAGGCCCTAGTTCTGATTTCAATGTGCAAAATAGCCTTGCAGAATTACACACCATGATGGCCTCCCTTGTTTCTTCAGTAGCAGCTATTAATAATAGATTGGATAATCTGGAGTCAAATAATATTACAACTGTTCCAGAGATTGCAGTGCCCGTTGCTCAGCCCATAACTAACTCAGGAGGTAAAGATAACCCTTTAGTAGCAAATAGAGCTACTAATATCATAAGCCCTATTCATCTCATTCCTCAGTCTCTAAGACGTGACATTATAGAGGGGAAGGACATAAACTTGGCATCACTACTGATCGCATCTCAAGACGTGGTAGAAAACAGGGCCTATACCTTCGAAGATCTGTCAGTAATGATGAAGTCTAGAGATCCTAGACTAAATAGGAAACTCAACATCCCCGAATTTGTCCTTGCATTCGGTTTGTACAGAGATGTGACCTGTACAGCTTTCCCACTCCGTAGAGAGGAACTTGATTTATACCTTCATAAAGTGGTTGAGTTGGCATACAAGTACGGCGGCTATGCGTTTTATGATTATCATAAGTCATTCGCTTCCAGATCCGCAGCATCACTCTCCCAGTACAATACGATTACTGATTGGGCACAGCTAGACACAGAATTGTTTCTCATGCATTTTGCAGGCCTTAAAACCCCTTCCTGCGCTATATGCTCTTCTGCTGCTCATTCAGTAAATTTCTGTCCTGAAAACGTAGCGTCCCCTTCTACCAGTAGCGCCAATACTGGTTACCAATCCAACACAACACAGAGGGAAGTGAGAGACAAACTAGGCAGACCTATTGTTTTTCTAGGTAAAGCACAAGTCTGCAACAATTTCAATACAGGTGGTTGCAGTTATAGTGCTTGTAGACTGTTGCACGTGTGCTCAATGTGTTTCAGAGCACATGCCAAAACAATGTGCCCCAACAGATTGTACCCTAACAAATCTTCCACACCAATAAACGTCCCTAAGTTGCAACTCTCCCTGTCTAATCATCCTTCTGTTCATTTGGTGGAATTTCTCACGGCTGGTTTCACTGATGGGTTCAACACAGGGTTCATGTCACTCCCCACAGGGGTTTTAGAATGCCCCAACTTACAGTCGGCACTCACAGATCCAGACTGCATACGCAAACTATTACAGAAAGAAATCACCAATAGTTTTATGATAGGCCCTTTCTCTACTCCTCCTTTCACTTCCTGGAGGACAAACCCACTAGGAATCACCACAGGGAAATATAACAATAAAAAGCGACTGATTATTGACTTTTCTGCACCACACTCATCCCCTACACCTAGCCTTAATGCTCTGATCCTGTCAGGTGACTTTTCCCTGCAATACGCCAGAATTGACGATGCCATCCAAGCAATCATTCATGCCGCAAGGCTGCTTGGTTAAGTAAAACTGACATCACAAAAGCCTTTAAACTGCTTCCCATCCATCAGTCACTCTGGCATCTGCATGGAGTTAAGTGGCAAGACAGCTACTATTTTGCTACAAGACTGACCTTCGGATCCAAAAGTAGCCCTAAGTTATTCAATATATTTGCCGAAACTTTAACCTGGCTCCTACTCAACTCTTGCAGACGCCCAGTAGTCATACATTACCTAGATGACTTCCTCACCATTGAACCTCACCAACACACACCCCACAGCCTTAATCACATGCTCACTCTTTTCAAAGACTTAGGAGTCCCTGGAGCACAAGACAAAACTGAAGGTCCCAACACTGTGATTACGTTCCTGGGTATTACACTCAATTCCATTTCTATGCAAGCCAGCCTGCCTCAAGAGAAAGTAGACCGGATACTTTCTTACATAAACACTTGCACGTCACAAGGCACTTGCACAAGGAAACAACTACAGTCACTACTCGGTTCACTAAATTTTGCTATGAGAATAATTCCTCAGGGTAGGTCTTTCATTTCCAGAATCCTCTCACTATTGCACGGCCTCCCCGACGACGACTCCACAACTTCCCTAAACGAATCAGCTAGAGCTGATCTACAAATTTGGCAGCTGTTCCTATCATCTTGGAATGGCAGGTCGCTATTTGTTCCACCCATATCAGACAATTCCCCTGTAATTTGGATGAATGCTTCAGGTACATTAGGGTATGCAGCCATTTTCGGTGACGAGTGGCTATATGACTCTTGGCCAGTTGAGACCACCTCACTCGAAAATTTCATTACCACCTCAGCTCTATTTGAAATGTATCCTATAGTAGCAGCTGCACATGTCTGGGGTAAAGAATGGAGTGGACAGTCAGTCAGATGCTTTTCGGATAACATAGCTACCTGTAATATAGTTAACAAAGGCCGCTCTCAGTCCCTAACGATTATGAACTCAATAAGGAGACTGACCTGGCTAGCGGCTAATCTGCAATTCTGCATAATATGTTTTCACGTTCCGGGTGTTCAAAATAACACTGCTGATGCTCACGCCTGAATTTGCAGGAATTTTTCAGGTTTCACCCATCAGCAAACCCGCAACCCTGGGAATCTCCAAGCTTCACAGAACTTATTATGCTTTAAGTTCTCTATTACAACATAATAGATCTCTCGCACAAGCAAGCTTGTCCACTAATACAAGGAAAGCCTACTCCAGAGCATACAAGGTGTTTAAAAGTTTTGTTCATGATTATCATATAATAAATGTTTTTTTCTGTTGAAACTGTTGTTGCATTCACAACTTTTTGCCATATTTCTCTTAATTTAGCCTACAACACTATCAAACTCTACTTAACGGGCATACAACACTACATGTTGACCAGCTATCCCAACAAAACTCCATTCCTAACGTCCTACCCAGTAAAAAGTGTCCTAAGAGGTGTTCACAGATTATCAGCACACAATCCCATCAAGAGACTTCCCATAGACAGTAAAATCTTTAAAAGTATCTTCGATATCCTCGACACATCCCCTTTGAACACACCACAAACCTAATTATAAAGTCCGCAGCTTACTTAGCCTCCTATGGGTTTTTGAGACCCAAAGAATTTTCAGTGGAGAAAGCAACCGATTCTAAGCTTTGCCTCCAAAAGAAACACCTAAACAAAAGACAAGACCACTACATCTTATCTATGACCCATACCAAAACAAGCCAAACAGGTCCTCCGGTACAAATTACATACTATGCTACCACTACCAAATGGTGTCCTAACCTAGTTTTAGATAAAGTATTGGTGTCCCAAATCACTTCCAACCCGGATTGTCCACTGTTAGCTATACCAGGGAAACCCCTAACCACTAAAAAATTTATGTATTACATTCGTACATTATTGCTCCGGCTAGGACATAACCCACACGCATTCATGGGCCATTCCTTTCGCATTGGTGCAGCTTCAGCTTCCTCAGGTAACCACGTACCAACCCACATCATCAAAAACATGGGAAGATGGAAATCATCCGCATACAATAGGTACATTCCTAACCCTGAAAAAGAAATAAGAATGGCTTTCCATGACATGTCTAAATAATGTTTGTACTTAAATAAACTTATATGTATTTTGAGAAATCGCTTCTAATAATTTTTGCCCTCTTTTACAGGCCTAACCTCACGTCAGTTTCGGCACACCTCAACTGACTTTGCTATTACTAATACTGCTTCTTTTATTATCATTGCCTTACGTCCTCGTAACGTGCCATACATATTTTTTTATTTTATTTATTTATTTATTATTATTTTTTTACACTTATACTGCACTTTCACTGTTTATATCATCATCCTTATATATGTTACTGTTAAAAGCACTCATATGTCTTATTAGTGATCTCCTACAAATACAACAATATCCTATGCACAGATATACCATCATGTACAGTTTTTATGTTTTGAGTTTTTAGAAGTTGAAGGGTTCAAGCTGGGATCTATCCATTTCAACCTTTGTACATTGAAATTTGACAAAGATTCTCTGGTTCTATGTCCTGTTTGAGATAATACGGCAGCATAGGAAAGAACATTTGTACCCTTAGGGCTTAGCATAGAATTTTCCAAAGTAGACAACCCATGGTATTTTGAGTTGTTGGAGTTTGTCACAAATATTGGCCACATTTAGTGGTTATAATTCCATTCATATTTTTACACATATTAATTCAATTTTCACAGTAAATTACATAATTTTCATATGTGTTCTTGCAACAAAGCCCAAAACCATGATAGAGCCACAAATATAGCAGTTTCCACATATACTCGTTTTCCATTTATTTGGGGCAGACTTTACAGGGCCACATACAGTATCTTACAAAAGTGAGTACACCCCTCACATTTTTGTAAATATTTTATTATATCTTTTCATGTGACAACACTGAATAAATGACACTCTGCTACAATGTAAAGTAGTAAGTGTACAGCCTGTATAACAGTGTAAATTTGCTGTCACCTCAAAATACCTCATCACACAGCCATTAATGTCTAAACCATTGGCAGCAAAAGTCAGTACACACCTAAGTGGAAATGTCCAAATTGGGCCCAAAGTATGAATAGTTTGTGTGGCCACCATTATTTTCCAGCACTGCCTTAACCCTCATGGTCATGGAGTTCACCAGAGCTTCACAGGTTGTCACTGGAGTCCTCTTCCACTCCTCCATGCTAAGCCGCGCGTGTGCACAAGGGAGCAATGAGGCTTCCAAATGGAAGCGTCTGATTGCTCCCTGCTCGCGCCTGCCTATTTCATCATTTTGACGAAATAGGGGCGTGGCTTCAGGAGGCTCCCCGGGGCTGGACCCAGGTGAGTAAAAACAGCTGCCTGGAGAGTCCCTTTAATCGTTTAACTCTGTACACTTTGAAATTGTCAGAAACATTCAAATACAAATATCCTAATTTGGTATCCTTAAATAGATAGCCCCTCATAAGGGTACCATATATATCTACTAAACAGCACTCTAACTTGGTATCCTAAATTTTGCAATACCACATAAAGGTTCCAATTAGGGTGCTATCTACTAAACAGCTGAAAAATAAAAGCCATGTTTTTTTATTTTTTTATTTGCTCTTTCTTTTTTTGTGGCAATCACACACAAGTATTGGATAGGATGATAGGAACTATGTGTCTTGCCTTGTTCTTTCAGGGATTCCAGTACCATTGTTTAAGGACCTTCTTTCTGGCTGCACTGTTCCCTGAACAGTTCTACTGGGGACCTTACTTACTTATATAGTTTTGTAAATTGAAAAAAGACTAAAGGTCATCCCTGAAGCCCTTTTTTTATGATGTTAATCCAAAAGATTTCAAAATGCAAATTGTAGCCATTCCCAATTATGCCACAAAAAAGGTAAAACAAAAACCTTCCTGACTGCATAATGACAATCAGATTTCTCCTTGGATCAACAACCTGTTTAAATATCAGTTATAGCCTTGAATATTCTGTTTATGCAAAAAAGCATCCAAGCCTTTTTGAAATTATCTATAGAATCTAATAACACAAACTCTTTAGGCAGTGAATTCCACATCTTTATTGTTCTCACTATAAAAAACATACATTTTACTTTGCTGTAAGCAAAAACTTTCTTTCTTTCTTACAGTCTCAATAGGTGACCTCTTGTCTGCTGTATATTCCTGATAATAAGCATGTTAGCGCATAGCAGTTTATACTGACCCTGTATGTAGTTGTATAGTGCTTTCATATTCCATCTGAGATGCCTTTTTCTAAAGAAAACAAATCAATTGTTTCTAACCTTTCCTCATAAATAATTATTTCCATCCCTCTTAGTAGTTTGTAACTTAAAGGGAAACTCCAGTGCCAGGAAAACAATCCGTTTTCCTGGCACTGCAGGTTCCCTCTCCCTCCCACCCCCCAATCCCCGGTTGCTGAAGGGGTGGAAACCCCTTCAGTTACTTACCAGAGGCAGCGGCATGTCCCACGTCGTTGCTTCTTCCTCCACCGCCGCTTCTCCCTGTGCTGTGATGCAGGAAGTGCCCTCTAGTGGCTGTCTAGTAGACAGCCACTAGAGGTGGAGTTAACCCTGCAAGGTAATTATTGCAGTTTATAAAAAACAGCAATAATTACACTTGCAGGGTTAAGGGTAGTGGGAGTTGGCACCCAGACCACTCCAATGGGCATAAGTGGTCTGGGTGCCTGGAGTGTCCCTTTAACTCTGCAATTTTTCATGTTTTACAATATCCTTCTTTAAAACTGGTGCCTAACAGTGGACCGCATATTCAAGGTGGGATCTTACTATTGATTTGTAAAGAGGCAAAATTATATTTGAATCACTTGAATCAAAACCCTGTTATAAACAAAAGCACCTTACTAGGTTTTGCAATAGCAGACCGTCATTGCATACTGTTGTCCAGTTTTTGATCTGTAATTGTCCCCAAATCCTTTTCAATAAATACTTTCCCTAACTCAAGCACATTTAATGTATAAGTGGCTTGCGGGTTCCTTATTCCAGTATGAATTTGCATTTATCTGTATTGAATCTTATCTGCCATTAAACTGCCCAGTCCCTCAATGTATCCAAATCCATCCATAGAGACATTATGTCATGTTGAAATGGTATTTTGTTACCTAGTTTTGTGTCATCTGCAAACACCAACAACTGACTTTCAATGCCCACTTCAAGATCTTTTATAAGCAGATTAAAGCAAAGTGGACCCAGGACAGAACCCTGAAGCACTCCACTTACCGCTTTTGTCCAATATGAACATTTTCCATTTGCAGCTATTCTCTGCACTATATTTAAGCCAGTGTTCTATTTAAGAACATGATTTTTGGTCTAAACCAGTGGTTCCAAAACGTTTTAGGTTCACGGTGCCCTTAATATTTCAATATATTTCCAAGGCACACCAAGTCAAAATTTCTAGGTAGTATCTGTACTGTGCCCTGGCATTTACTGGCGCTATAGTGAAATGTATAGTGTTGGTGTTTGAAGGGGTGCTTGTATATAGTTTTATAGGGGTGTGTTTGTATGTAATGTTTGTGTTTGATTGCAGGGGTGTGTTTGAATGTTATGTTCAATTGAAATGTGGATTTAGACTTGTGGGAAGTATTTGTGTTTGAGTGAAGGGGTGTATTTTTATATCCTTTTGAGCTTGAATGCATATGTGGGTTTGTATGCAATATGTGTGTTAGACTGCAGGAGTGTGTTTGTATGTTGTGCTGGTGTTTGACTGCTTGGATGTATGCACGTACACTACATACATGCATACATACTTACACAGATATACATGCACATTAACAGATACATATAAATACACTGACACTTACACACAAATTCATATAGACACCAACACATACACACACACTGACACATGCACACACCTTAACAAACACATACACAAACATATACACACACACTCATGCACCCTGACACACACAAACATTGATACATGCACACACCATGACACAGATACAAACACTGACATAAAAACACACACTGGGCAAAACCAATAAAATTAGGTGCCAGTTTCATCGAAGGAGCGCGCAGACACAAATTCCTTGTTGAAATCCAAACCCTATCACGGGAACATAGCTAGGCTCCCTGCTCCCACATCTCAAGGTAGCAAGATGGGGATCCAAAGCAGGTATTCCCTTTTTCTGAGAATACACCAAGAAGGACGCTAGGCTGAACACCATAAGCCACCTTAAAAGGACTTAAGCAAGTAGGGGCACGACAAACCGAATTCCTAGCAAACTCAGCCCATGGGAGAAGACCAGAACAATTGTCTTGGAGTTCATTAGTAAAGCAGCGTAAGTACAGTTCCAGGGATTGATTCGTCCTTTCAGAAGCACCGTTAGATTGTGGGTGATAGGAGGAGGAAAAAGAAAGAGTAACACCCATCTTTACACAGAAACCCCTCCAGAACCTGGAGACAAATTGAGGGCCCCTGTCTGAGTCTATATATGCCATGTAATTTGAATACTTATTTGACAAAGATATTGGACAGTTGAGCAGCAGAGGGAATAAAGGTAACTCTGCTCCAGCTCCCATTCCATGATGGCCAGATGGATCAAGTCTGGCCCTAGGCGGTCAGCTGTAGGGAGACCCATCAGGTCTACCCTGGTACTGTGGATGTCCCAGAGCTGAAATTCTGCTGAACTGCCAAAGTCAATGTCTTCCTCAAAGGCCTCCCACAACAAGCCCAGGCCATTATAGTCCCCACATAGTATCCTCAGCCATCCACTGGTTGCGCCGGGTTGCGTACCACTCTAGCACCCGGTAAGCTTCATCCAAGCTCTTTCTAGACCAGGTTCTCCAGTTCCGTCACCCACTTCACCAGGGGCAGCTCTCCTAGAAGTGGCAGCTGCATGGCCACTTGTACCTTGAGCTGCTGCTCTTCACTAGGAAAGCTCTCTCTCCGCCGAAGCTGAACATCCTCCAGGGCCTCATACCAGAGCTCCTCCCGAGTGGCATCACTCCAGTCCAGCATGCCCTCCTCTGATACAGGAACATCCCTTTGGATCAAGTTGCGCTGTAGTCTCCAGAGGAACTCCTCCTCATATGGGGACGCTGCCCGGAGATTAGCTCGCTCCATCCTCCTGAGTTCCTCTGAAGACAGGGTGTGACAAACTCCCCTTGTCCAGTGAGTTTGCCACGAGTTCCTGGAGGAGCCTGCTTGCCAGCCTCCAGCCCACAGACTATGGACCCTGTGAAATATAATATAAAAGTCTCTGTTCATGTAATTGGGATTATATTGTTCGGTTACCGAACAATCGCACGAACCGGAGACCACACTGGAGCTTGTTAACACCTATAAACAACTTAGAATGGTTCTCACCGCAATGTTCTAACTGCTAGGTTGCCGCAATTCCCATGGACAACCATGAGGTGGTGGCCATCGTGTTCTCATGAACGCAGGCAGCGGTGTTTGGGCATGAATCTCATGGAACTAAAATTGGACACAGAAACTCCCGAACACCTCTGGACTTCCATCATCGCCTGCGTTGGGTTCTATACAACTTACAAGGGCACTGTTCAGTGAAATCATTCGTCTGGATGAGGGGAACGAGCTCCAGGGTAAGACTACTGACTCTGTTCGGTAGTTTTTTAAATTTTTAAACTACCAAACTAGACCGACCGCTAGCCCTGATTCTTTGGAACTGTTTTGGGCATGGGACCATGTAGTTTGGTCAGTCAAATAAATGACATCCAGGTAATTCCTGAACCCCTGAATTGATCTGGGTGATTTGTGGATATGTTACTCATCCAGATCAGGGGTTTTATGTAATTTTAAGGTATTTTGGGGGTTTTATAAAAATGTGTGTTTTGTGTTTGGAAATAATTTAGTTTAGTATAAGTGCTTGACTCAATTATCTCCCAGGTACAGAAGCGGGATTAACCTATTATGTGTGGGAGTGTCCTGGATCTGAGAGCCAATGTTATTGTGTAATTGATTATACTGTGGTTTACTCTCAGGTCCAGGAGGGAGTGCCCCTTGCATGGGGACATGAATATAAGGCCAGTTGTCATTACATTTTCCAGCTTGCACTCCAAAACTGTGTGTCGTCCTGTTATTGGAGGGAATGAAGATTTAACCCCTGTGTCTGCTGTTCCAGCTTGCAGGGGATTCAATGGGAGAAAGTACTTGTAAGGACTAGAGCTCCCAGGACTGAGTGTTGTCCAGTCCCTGAGGGTGCCTAGCGTGAATTCCCCATTCAGCTCCAGGAAGGCCCAAGTAAAGCCACGGCGACTGTGAGCAGATGTGCTGTGGTTTGTCCCCTGTTCCAGGGTCCTTGGCAGAGAAGCGGTCCTTGGCAGAGGTTCCCAGCCAGGGGTACAGGGAGCTCCGTTACACAGGGATGCTGCACGGATGCTTGCGCTATCCATCTTGTCAGTAATCCATACTGTATTCTGGTGTCCCCAGGATGCTTCTCCACTTGCTAGGAAGCCATCCCACTGCTGGGGAGAGAGACCGGTGGTATCCTGACTCGGTAGAGAGACAAGATGAACGCTAAACAAAAGCCAGTTAAGGTGCAAAACAACCAAACAGAAGGAACATGCTGTTGGGCTACCAAGAAACCACAACAGGGCAACAAGGAATGGGAGAGGTAAGTATAAATAGGCATCACTTACTTCTGATTGGTCAGATTCCTCTTGGAATTGACCACTATTCGTGGAAGGTACTTGACCATCCCAATCTACCGAATTCCGCGTTCGGTTTGGCGAACACTGAAATTGGTAGTTAATTCTGACGCATACTTAATCACGCTGCATGCAACCGTCAGAAGGAATGCCGGCAGGGGTTTGTGACATCCGGAGCTCCAGCTGGAGGTAAGCAGGTAGGAAGCCTGACAATAACATAATGATATATTACTGTAAGACAGACTGACAGAGAATATCTCTGAGAGTTGCTTCTGTGGGTTATATAGTTGCACACAAAGTCCCACAGGTGAAAATTAAGTAACAACTTCAATAATTAAGTCAACCTTAAATGTGCACTCAGAGAGGAAAAAATAGTTTTTACCCTGCAAACCTGTGGTCCCTAAACCAGTCCTCATGGCCCACGAACAATCCAGAATTTATGTATATCCATGTTTTATTTCAATGGAGCTACTGACAAAACCTGGACTTCCCAAAGCTAGTATATAACTGTACCTCATCAAGCTACTGTCAGTTATATAGGTGAATACAAAGTGTAATGAGCTGACCTAATAGCCAAAAGCATCTTTATAAAGATGGTGGCACAAGTTGGCATGTGAGCTGCAGGTGCCTTTGTAAAGGCAGTATTTGGATGCTGCACGAACAGAGGGGTCAATACCTGCCTGGAAGAAGCAGGATAGGCAGAGAGGTTGATACCTGTCTGGAAGGTGCCAGTTGTCCCTGGTAATGGAGGAGATGGGATGGGCCACTTAGCAGAACAGGTGTAGATCCCAAGTTTGCAACCAGTCACCACTAGTTTCTGCATCACATAGAATAACAACAAAAATAACATGATCTTCTCCCTGGGGAACAACAATACCAGAGTGTAGAAAAATACAGATTAGAGTCTGTAAACATTCTCCAATTCAGCTAAACTCACAGCTTGAATGTTTTTGCATTTTAATATTCAGTTCACTACAATTCACTGCTTAGTGAATAATTCTTTAAGTTGTGGAACTATTTCTATGTAACTCCTAATGTCAAAATATATATTGTATGATTTTGCAGTTGTAGGTACAATCCTGGTACAGAGAGGAGTTGTCAATTTCTAAATGATAGCAAGTTTGTATTTATATCCCTCGTTCTGTAGTCATGTTTAACATGCCTCCTATTTGCATGAAATTAACAAATGATTGATCATTATAGTGATGTAATGCTGGAAGGGATCAACAATTGCTATCATTTTATAAGACAAAGATAAAACAAGGCATTTGCGTTTGATGAAAGGGGTATGTTTTATGCACTTGTTATTTTCTCCAAGGCTAGAATAAATTTTTCAAACAAACATCAGCCTTGAATCACATCAGAATTAAAATAAATAGGATTAATCAAAATGTTACTTTCTTGCTGACCTGCCAGAAAAGCTACATCTGAAAAATTTAAAAAATTACAAGCACACGGTTCCAATTGATAAAAGAGATAGTGAAAACAGAATTTTAATTATTTCCAGCGATTACTTTTGATTAGACAAAGGAAAACTATAAAACTTTTAAATGGTCTTAAAGATATGAAAAGATTTAAATTCTAAGTCAGGTAAATTAACATTGTAGCGTCTATGTTATTATTATTATTATTATTATTATTATTAGAAGAGAATATTATACTGTGTGACCTGGTCACCAACAACCAACGCCAATATACATAAGTGGTGCGCTAGAATGGTAAATGTATGTATAATTTTTCACCCTTTATATGTACTGGAGTATATCAATCAAATAGTCTCAAAAGTAAAAAAGTGAGAAAATATAGGTTAACACCATGGTTTAAAGTATGATAACATTTATGTCAGAAAGGGCACACTTACATAACATAGAGCACAATAGAGATTAGCTCCAATCTGTAACGCTTGAGTGTCTTAAGGGTGACCATTCTCCTTGTCTTAGAGCTTAGATGTATAGATAGACATATGTATATATGTATCTCATAATGGCACTAACATTCAAGGGCAAATATACATGGTTAAAGGGACACTCCGGGCACCTAAACCACTTCTGCCCATTGGAGTGGTCTAGGCGCCAACTCCCATCACCCTTAACCCTGCAAGTGTAATTATTGCAGTTTTTATAAACTGCAATAATTACCTTGCATGGTGAAGTCCTCCTCTAGTGGCTGTCTAAGGCTGAACAGCCTTTATCATGTGAAATAATAGTCTAGTGAGAAATAATACTCCTCCTTCCATGTTATGGTATTAAAAATGTGTACAATATTTAGTGTGCCTTTTAAAAAAGTAGGGAATGTCTGAACAATTTATTGTATACAATGATCAATAAATTGGAGTCTGCTGGAAATGGAACCTATCCCATTCACTGTAGGTCCTCTTGGATGGTTCTTTGAATCTTTGGTAGAACACAGAAATATGAGGATTTTGTATATGTTACAGTTAAAGTGAGAAATCAGTTAATGTGCACATTACCTAGTTAATCTGCAGATTAACTGATTTGCTCAGTTAAAGTGCGGAATCAAGAGTTTTCCGCACTTTACCTAGGTAATGTGCAGAGTAACTGCTTCCGTCTAGTTAAAGTGCAAAATGTGTATTTCTTTCCTTCGGTAAAAGAGGAATTATTTATTACAAAAAACAACGTCCTTGCAGAACCTGTTTCACCCTTTCAGTGCAAAATGTTTGTTTCTTTCCCTCTGTAAAAGAGGAAATTATTTATTACAAAAACGTTCTTGCAGAACCTGTTTCACCCTTTTAGTGCAGTCTCTCCAGAGTTGTTCACTTCTCGTCTGAAGGCAGAAAGATTCTGTGTGAACCTGTCTCGATTTCATTTTGTGAGCAAGTTCCTTTCAATGCCCTCCACCATCAAATTCTCAAAGCATAGACGCATAGCTTGTTGCTTCTCAGAGGGGGGCTGGCTACTAACAATACTTCTGTCATTGAGGAGAATGAGACCAAGGAGAGGTGTACTCATGGACCACTGATTCCGAGAGTCTTCAAATATATAATGGTATTGAGAACAGTGGAAAGCATCTGCTGGGATCATTTCAGGGTGTTGCTGCATAATGTGCAGGAAGCGCTCGCTCTCTTGTGGTGGTGGGGTCTCCTCGTTTCTTACCAGTTCGGGATAACTGTTTGAAGAGGTATGTGATTACGTGGTCCAGACAAGAACAGAACAGCAGCCTGTGCACACCATGGTGTCCTCCAGAGCTGTGAGCCCCTCAGAGAGATGGAGGACAGAATTATTTTTTTGCACTTTAATGAGTGCCTAGTAGGTAATGTGCAGATTACCTAGGTAATGTGAGAAATATTTCAGAAACAAAATAATTTTCTGCACTTTAACTGATCGCCCTAGTTAATCTGCAGATTAACTGATTTCTGCACTTTAACTGTAACATATATACAAATAAGTGTAAGCTTATTTACGGAGTACCTGATATTCTACCCCTACCCAAATATTCATAGTAGTAAATCTTCATTTCATGCATGGGGTCTTTATTCAGTGCTGATATGTACAGTATATGTGTCTCCCAGCAGACTAAGGGCTTTCCTAGAACTAACATCCATTAGAACTAAAGTGCCACCTTTGTATGCTGGTTTACTTACCATAGTTTGATATGTTTGTAATTCTTTAAGTGTTGTTTGTTCCATTTTGTTCAAATTAATTTAGCATTCCTTTGTTTCTGATTTTCTTTTAAAGGACCACTCTAGGCACCCAGACCACTTCAGCTTAATGAAGTGGTCTGGGTGCCAGGTCCAGCTAGGGTTAACCCATTTTTTCATAAACATAGCAGTTTCAGAGAAACTGCTATGTTTATGAATGGGTTAAGCCTTCCCCTATTTCCTCTAGCGGCTGTCTCATTGACAGCCGCTAGAGGCGCTTGCGTGCTTCTCACTGTGATTTTCACAGTGAGAGCACGCCAGCGTCCATAGGAAAGCATTATGAATGCTTTCCTATATGACCGGCTGAATGCGCGCGCAGCTCTTGCTGCGTGTGCGCATTCAGCCGACGGGGCGGATTGGAGGCGGAGAGGAGGAGGAGAGCTCTCCGCCCAGCGCTGGAAAAAGGTAAGTTTTAACCATTTTCCCCTTTCCAGAGCCGGGCGGGAGGGGGTCCCTAAGGGTGGGGGCACCCTCAGGGCACTATAGTGCCAGGAAAACGAGTATGTTTTCCTGGCACTATAGTGGTCCTTTAAGATCTTGCATTACTTTTCTTTCAAATGCTATTGATTCATCAGAACTATAACCTTTTTGAAAACAAAAATAGAATGTTCTTTTAAGTTTGTATGCTAAAATTCAGAATGTGTATCAATATGTTGACTTCTTTTTTAATGGTTATTTAAAAAAAAATTGGGGTCTTATTTTTCTTTAACATTTTTTTAAGGACTACATACATAACAAATCTATTAAGCTCTTCTGTTGGGGTAAATTTTAAACCTGTATTTAAGACAGTAATATTGGAAAGGTTTAACATTTTTTTCAGTTAGATTAAAGATACCATTGTGATTTAAAGTCTGTCCCTTCTTTCTTTAGTGTGTTTGTATTTTTTGTTATTATTATTCTTTACAGTGATCACAAAACTCATTTTTGCATAGTCCATATGAATAATACAAGGGCTTAATTAGTAGCTGTGGCGGAACAGACCTTGCCATGTGTTCTTGGAGGGGGCTGCTTGCCCGCCTCCTCCCTTCTGACTATGGCCCTGGGATTTATGGCATTTGAAAACACTATTTGTGCCCTGTGACAAAACTGGAGATTGTGCACAAATATGACTATTGTCCATATTTTTTATGATTCCCTTCGTTTGTTGCACTGTTCACCATGTGTTTCATCTGTTGGTTCGGCTGGATAGACTACCAGACAAACTGTGGAGTTACTGGGTGGCCACCATTTCATGTATCAGAGGCACATGGTGAGAACAATGAATGAAGCACATGGTGAGAACAATGGATGGCGGCCATTTTAACTCACAGACACTGTTTTGACTTTTCTACACAGTGCCATCTCGCCGGTATTTGGTGCACAAAGACATTGTTCAGTAGTTTTAAACTACAGGACAGGAGACACATTTAACAGTAATTATTTTTCATATAGCCTGTATATGTTCTGCGGAATCTGCATTAAACCGTATCTTCCAAACTACGGAACGGATTTGGGTGAATATGTGGTTTTTATGGGGTTATTGCATGTTTTGAGGTCCATGTGATATGTTTTATAATGTATTTTCCTGCCTGTGATAATTAAGTTAGTCTATTGTGTTGAGATAATTGTATCACAGGCAGAGGGGAGGATTTCTGATGTAATGTGTAATTAGCTGTGTTGTAATCTGTTGATTTGTTGTTCTTCAAAACCATGTGGGCAGAACTTTGTTTGTAGAATGTGAATAAAAGAGGCTGTATGTGCCAGTACAGTCAGTTCTACTTCACCCTCAATTTGAAGTGCCATCCCTTATTGGGGGAATCTGTTACAAGGGATTGCTATGCTCTGCATACTCTCTTCCTATATTCACTGCTAAGCTCTTGTAAGAGTCGGGGTGCCAGGTGATCCGTTACAGTAGCAAGTGAACTGTAATGACTAATCAATTTTAAAATGTAAGCTAAAATAGTCAAGAATAATAGACCATTGTTAAGTGGGATTTTCTAATGTGCGTCTTTCTTGGATAAATGTTGCAATTCAGTTTACACACACACACATGTATATATATACAGGGCTGGACTGGGCATTTTTCAATCAGAGTAGCCCCCTAAGAAGCGGTTGGGGCCAAAGAGGGTGTGTTTTGTCATCACTAATGACAAGCATGCCCCCTCTCAAAGTGAGCATGTTGGCTCAATGCGCAGAGCCCCGCTGAAGAGCTATAGCATGAGAAAAAGGCCCTATATTTGTTCTGCACAGCGCAAGCAAATTTAATAGCATGTTTGTGCTGTGTTTGCTTTTAACTTGTCTCTGGTGTCTCCATAAAAGGGATACCAGAGGACAAAAGGGCCAAGAAAGTGTATTGTGCATGTGTTTGGAGCCTGCTAGTGGGATTGCGTGTGTGTAGAGTGTGGGGTGGTATTGTATAAAAAGGTTGATTTAATTTGTGTTTGTGGTGTAATATGTGTGGCTAGGGGGTGTAGAGAAGGTGTGTATAGAGGGCATAGTGTTATAGGGGATGTAGCAAGTGTATGCATATGGGCTGTAGTGTGTGTGTGTGTATAGGTGACATAGTGTGCGTAGGGGTTGTAGAAAAAGTTTATTTAGAAAATGTTGTATGTATTTGCTAACAAGGAATGTAGTGTGTGTAGGTGGTGCGGTGTGTGTGTGTAGGATCTAGTGTGTAAAAGACCCATAGCGTGTATAGGAGATTGTGTATGTGTGTGTGTGTAGAGGATTAAGAGTGTATATAGGGTAAGGGTTCTAGCGTGTATCTGGATCATAATGTGTGTAGTGGTGCAAAGTGAGGGGTCATGTAGTGAGTGTGTGTGTGTGTCAGTGTGTGTGAGTGTGTGTGTGTGTGTTAGAGTGTGTGTGTGTTAGGGTGTATGTGAGTGTGTGTGTGTTAGTGTGTGTATGTTAGTGTGTGTGTGTGAGTGTGTGTTTGAGTGTGTGTGAGTGTGTGTGTTAGTGTCTGTGAGTGTGTGTTAGTGTGTGTGTGTGTGTGTTAGTGTGTGTGAGTGTGTGTGTGAGTGTGTGTGTTAGTGTGTATTAGTGTGTGTGTGTTAGGGGTGTGTTAGGTGTGTGTGTGTGTGTGTGTTGGTGTGTGGGTGTATGTGTGTGTTAGTTTGTGTGTTATAGTCTTGCGTGTGTTAGTATGTGTGAGTGTGTGTGTGTGTGTGTTAGTGTGTGTGTGTGTGTGTGTTGGTGTGTGTGTGTGTGTTAGTGTGTGTGTGTATGTGTGTGGGGTGTGTGAATGTGTGTGGGGTGTGTGAATGTGTGTGGGGTGTGTGAATGTGTGTGTATGAGTGTGTGTTTTAGAGTGTGTGTTAGTGTGTGTTAGTGTGTGTGTGTGTTAGTGTGTTAGTGTGTGAGTGTATGTGTGTGTGGTAGTGTGTGTGTGAGTGTGTGTGTTAGAGTGTGTGTTAGTGTGTGTGCGTGCGTGTTAGAGTGTGTGTGTGTGTTAGTGTGTGAATGTGTGTGGGGTGTGTGTGAATGTGTGTGTGTTAGAGTATGTGTGTTAGTGTGTGTGTTAGGTGTGTGTTTGCTAGGTGTGTGTGTGAGTGTGTGTATGTTAGTATGTGTGTGTTGGGTGTGTGAGGTGTGTGTGTGTGTGTTAGTGTTAGAGTGTGTGTGTGTTAGTGTGTGAATGTGTTTGGGGTGTGTGTGAATGTGTGTGTGTTAGAGTATGTGTGTTAGTGTGTGTGTTAGAGTGTGTTTGCTAGAGTGTGTGAGTGTGTATGTTAGTATGTGTGTGTTAGTGTGTGAGTGTGTGTGTGTGTGTGTTAGTGTTAGAGTGTGTGTGTTAGTGTGTGTGTGTTAGAGTGTGTGTGTTAGTGTTTGAGTTTGCGTGTGTGTTAGTGTTATAGTGTGTGTGTGTTAGAGTGTGTGTGCGTTAGTGTGTGTGTTAGTGTGTGTGAGTGTGTGTGTGAGTGTGTGTGTTAGTGTGTGTGTTAGTGTGTGTTAGAGTGTGTGTGTGTTAGAGTGTGTGTGTTAGTGTGTGTGTGCATGTGTTTTAGAGTGTGTGTTAGTGTGTGTGTGTGTGTTAGTGTGTTAGTGTGTGTGCGTGCGTGTTAGAGTGTGTGTGTGTTAGTTTGTGTGTTAGTGTGTGTGTGTGTTAGAGTGTGTGTGTGTTAGTGTGTTAGTGTGTGTGTGTTAGTGTGTGAGTGTATGTGTGTGTGGTAGTGTGTGTGTTAGAATGTGTGTGTTTGAGTGTGTGTGTGTTTGAGTGTGTGTGTTAGAGTGTGTGAGTGTGTGTGTGTTAGTGTGTGTGTGTGTTAGTGTGTGAGTGTGTGTGTGTGTGTATGTTAGTGTGCGTGTTAGTATGTGTGTTAGAGTGTGTGTTAATGTGTGTGTGTGCGTGTGTTAGAGTGTGTGTGTTGGAGGGTGTGTGTTAGAGTGTGTGTGTAAGTGTGTGTGAGTGTGTGTGTGTTAGTGTGTGAGTGTTGGTGTGTGTGTGTTTGTGTTAGTGTGTGTGTGTGTTAGCGTGTGTGTGTGTTAGAAAGTGAGTGTTGGAGTGTGTGTGTTGGAGTGTGTGTGTTAGTGTGTGTGTTAGAGTGTGTGTGTTAGTGTGTGTGAGTGTGTGTTGGTGTGTGTGTGTTGGTGTTTGTGTGTGTTAGTGTGTGTGTGTTGGTGTGTGTGTGTGTGTGTTAGTGTTTGTGTGTGTTAGTGTGTGTGAGTGTGTGTTAGTGTGCGTGTGTGTGTTAGTGTGTGTTAGAGTGTGTGTGTTAGAGTATGTGTGTGTGTGTGTTAGAGTGTGTGTTAGTGTAAGTGTGTGTGTTAGTGTTAGAGTGTATGTGTTAGTGTGTCAGTGAGTGTGTTACTGTGTGTCTGTTACTGAGTGTGTTAGTTTTTGTGCGTCTGTTAGTGAGTGTGTATGTATGTCTGTCACTGAGTGTGTGTGTGTGTCTGTCAGTAAATGTGTGTGTCTGTTAGCTAGTGTGTATGCGTCTGTTCATGAGAGTGTGTGTCTTAAGCACTTAATTTTCTCCAGTGCCGGACGCTGGGGATCTCTCCGCCCCGATCCACCTCTCAGCTCCAAATGTGCATGCGTGGCAAGAGCCGCTCGCGTATTCAAACCGCCCATAGGAAAGCATTACTCAATGCTTTCCTATGGAAGTTCAGCGTCTTCTCACTGTGATTTTCACAGTGAGAATCGCAGAAGCTCCTCTAGCGGCTGTCAATGAAACAGCCACTAGAGGCTGGATTAACTCTCAGTGAATCATAGCAGTTTCTCTGAAACTGCTATGTTTTGAGCTGCAGGGTTAAAACTAGAGGGACCTGGCACCCATTGAGCTGATGTGATCTGGTGCTGTGTGCGTCTGAGGGTGCTTTGTGCGTCTAAAGGGTGCTGTGTGTGTGTGAGGGTGACGTCTGTGTCTGAGGGTGATTTGAGTGTCTGAGGGTGCTGTGTGTGTATGGGGGTGCTGTGTGTCTGGGGGTGCTGTGTGTCTGAGGGTCCTGTGTGTGAGTGAGGGTGCTGTGTGTGTCTGAGGGTGATATGTGTGTCTGGGTGCTGTGTGCGTCTGAGGGTGCTGTTTGTGTCTGGGTGCTGTGTGTGTCTGGGTGCTGTATGTGTCTGGGTGCTGTGTGTGTCTGAGGGTGTTAGTGTGTGTGTGTGTGTGTGTGTTAGCATGTGAGTGTGTGTTAGTGTGAGTGTGTGTGTGTGTTGGTGTGTGTGTGCTAGTGTGTAAGTGTTAGTGTGTGTGTTAGATAGTGTGTGTTGGAGTGTGTGTGTTAGTGTGTGTGTTTGTGTGTGTTCGTGTGTGTGTGTGAGTGTGTTTGTGTGTGTGTGCCTGGGTGCTGTGTGTTAGAGTGTGTGTTAGAGTGTGTGTTAGAGTGTGTGTGTTAGAGTGTGTGTTAGAGTGTGTGTGTTAGAGTGCGTGTGTTAGTGTGTGTGAGTGTGTGTTAGTGTGTGAGTGTGTGTTTGTTTGTGTGTGTGTGTGTTAGTGTGTGTGTTTGTGTTAGAGTGTGTGTGAGTGTGTGTGTTAGAGTGTGTGTGTTAGTGTGGGTGAGTGTGTGTTTTAGTATGTGTGTTAGAGTGTGTGTGTGTGTGTTAGTGTGTGTGTGTTGGTGTGTGTGTGTTGTGTGTTAGTGTTTGTGTGTTGTGTGTGTTAGTGAGTGTGTGTGTTGGTGTGTGTGTTAGTGTAAGTGTGTGTGTGTTAGTGTGTCAGTGAGTGTGTCACTGTGTGTGTCTGTTACTGAGTGTGTTAGTTTGTGTCCGTCTGTTAGTGAGTGTGTGTTTTGTAAGTGAGTGAGTGTCTGTCTGTGAGTGTGTATGTATGTCTGTCACTGAGTGTGTGTCTGTCAGTAAATGTGTGTGTCTGTTAGCTAGTGTGTATGCGTCTGTTCATGAGAGTGTGTGTGTCTTAAGCACTTAATTTTCTCCAGCTCCGGGCGCTGGGGATCTCTCCGCCCCGATCCACCTCTCAGCTCCGAATGTGCATGCGTGGCAAGAGCCGTGTGTCTGAGGGTGCTGTGTGTGTCTGGGGGTGCTGTTTGTCTGTGGGTCCTGTGTGTGTCTGAATGTACTGTGTGTGTCTGAGGATGCTGTGTGTGTCTGGGTACTGTGTGTGTCTGAGTGATGTGTGTGTCTGAGGGTGCTGTGTGTGTCTGGGTGCTGTGTGTGTCTGAGGGTGATATGTGTGTCTGGGTACTGTGTGCGTCTGAGGGTGCTGTGTGTGTCTGGGTGCTGTGTGTAGATGAGGGTGCTTTGTTTGTCTTGGTGCTGTGTGTGTCTGGGTGCTGTGTGTGTCTTAGGGTGCTGTGTGTGTCTGGGTGATGTGTGTGCCTGGGTGCTGTGTGTGTCTGAGATTGATGTGTGTCTGGGTGCTGTGTGTGTCTGAGATTGATGTGTGTGTCTGAGGGTGCTGTGTGTGTCTGGGTGCTGTGTGTGTGTTTGTCTTGGTGCTGTGTGTGTCTGGATGCTGTGTGTGTCTTAGGGTGCTGTGTGTGTCTGGGTGCTGTATGTGTCTGGGTGCTGTGTGTGTCTGAGATTGATGTGTGTGTCTGAGGGTGCTGTGTGTGTCTGAGGGTGCTGTGTGTGTCTGGGTGCTGTGTGTGTCTGAGGGTGCTGTGTGTGTCTGAGGGTGCTCTATGTGTCTGGGTGCTGTGTGTGTGAGAGGGGGCTGTTAGTGTACATTTTTATCTAAATTTATATATATATATATATTTTATTAATAGTAAAAAAAAACTTTAGCCTGGGAGGGGTGGGAGGGCCGCCATGCTGCCATGGAGGGTGCCGGGCTGTCCCTGGTGGTCCTAGTGGTGATAGTGAATAATAAAAATATTTCTTTTTTGAAGTTATTCCATAAAATTGACAATTGATCAACAACTGATCCTGAGGAAAGCCTGAATGTGGTCTGAAACGTAAATTTTATAGAATAACTTCAAATAAAGAAATATTTGTATTCTTCAAAAGACCGTGAGTGCAAGCCGCTTTTTTATAACTATATATATTGCAGTACAAGCGATACATGGCCTTTTAATAAATCTAACTCCTGACATAATTCAGTCAACCGAATTCAGACTGGATTCTGAGCAAATAGAATAGTATTTTAGCAATCAAATTTGTTCCTCATTGGATCAATACTTTTATTTTTGATCATTTGGCTACTTTTGAGCACTAGGTTGCAGATCTTAAGGGTTCGGTATGGCTGATTTCTGGTTTACTCCTTCTGTATTTATTTTATTATTTATTCATTTATTTAGTGGCTGTCCCCTAACTATCACATTTTGTTTTTGAGTGCTACAGGTGAAACACTGAATCACAAACAATGGAACCGGCTCATCTACTGTCTGTTTTAATTGTTTCGTGAATGAGTCATACGGCAATTCAGAGTTATGGAAACCAAATGACTGCCCAAAAGGTGGACAAAATCAAATGCACAAGTATACTAAAAATCCTGATTGTGTCCTGAAATACTTGACATAAAATGTAATTGATGAAAATGTAATACAATTGTATAAAATGTTTGTGAAAAGCATTTGTATTTTTAATTTAGAAATTTATTCAGTAGATCAACACTCTTGATCAACGTATTGTTACTAATTAATTGAAATTGACAATTAATTGCATATGAATACATACATGGGGTTATTCACTATACACCTGATGGCAGCCTTGGGCTGGAGGATTTTTGCATTTTTATTTTTACTTTAAGCAGAACCTTCTCAAAGCAGGTGCCTGGGATGAAAAGGAAAATCTGTTGTATAGTGACGGTTGACAAAGAGGTTTGGGTAACAGAACTGCCCATTCCTCTATTAGTTATGTAGCATGATGGTATTGCATTAAATGTCTGGTTGTGCAACATATGCTTATTTCCAGCTATGCTTCCATTGAATTCCGGGAGAGCTACAACATGCTGTTTATGGGTAAAGAAGAGGGGGCATAAAATAAAATTCAGGGGAATGTCATTCGGTGGTCATTCAGTTTTCCTTTGGAATCAAGTTGCAAGTATTTATGGTACTTGGCAATGCCTCTGGATTAAAAAAAAACAGTGACATTTACTATCACAGCTTGCAGGCTGGATTTCGAGCACAGCTGGCAAACATTATTTTCCCAGCATGAATGCATGCCTCCACAATCCTGGTAAAATAACTAGTGTATGTCTGCTGTATCAATGTATATATAACTATATGATAATAACACCTCATTTGCAGCTACAAATACTAAAAACTGTTAAAACAAATACATACTTGAGATCCCCAACAAGTATATACACACATACTCTCCATTGTATTTACCCATTTAGTGCTATAGCAGAGAGTGGCATGATACATTGCTCACCCTGTAGCACTAAAAGGGAATTATGAAAAAATATTTCTCCCTTCTTTCCCTATAGTAGGTTGTTTTATATGTATTTTTGTATATGTGATAATGATTTTATTTGATAGAAGTGTTTTGATTATCTATCATTGATCATTTTATGTAAGGAACATATAGCATTTAGGTGATATGCCCAATTCCCCCCATAGTAGATTGTGTTTTTCATGTTATGTTATATATGTGTTACTGTATATACTTGACAGAAGTATTTTATCCATTTAATATTGGGTATTTTATGTATCAGGCATAAAGCAATATTTAGGAGATATGCCAAACATCTCCCCTGAACGATATCTTATATTTGCATTTGGATCTTTCATTATGGACGAAATGGTTTTACATGAAAAACAATCGGCATGCAGTTTCAATTTATTCACGCCCATTTGGATGGATTTAAATAAGGAGGAATCGCAGGACAGGAGAGTGATAAGAGGAAGCCGTTTAGGCAAAATGTGTCATCATGCTGTTTACGTCATCACATTTGGACGTTATTATGCTGCCGTTGCCAAGTCCCGCCTCCCGGAAGTGGTGAAGTGCGCCCGAGAACCGGAGAATACTCTAAGATTGTCAGCATTCAGACTCTAGGATTCCAGTGTTTCCCTCACATTAAGGGAATAGCTTTTGCTAAGGGTGTTTTTATTTTAACTTGTATTAAAATAAAGCTTGTAATATATTTCTAAATCACTTTGCTTGGATTATTGCTTACCTGAGTCTATGAAAGTGAAAGTTTGAGAAGGCTAAATATTGCTCTTTGCTTGTGAGTATATTTGGCATATTTTTATTTGTGAAGCAGTGCCTACTGTGTTACACTATATGTCCTCTATTTTCTTTTTATGGTACTATATGTATATTTATTATTGCAATTTATAAAGCGCACACAGATTCCGCAGCGCTGGACCGTATATATAGAGTAGCTCCATCATATTCATATAGACATATTCAAAGTAAGTGTTTCCTTTATTTGGAGCACTTTGTGGTTGATTGCACACATTTTGCACAATATATTGTTTACAGTTTTTTGCAAATTAAGCAAATATCATGATGTTCATGCACTTTTATTGCACTTAATACTTACTGCATATTAGTTGCATATTTGTTTGTAATATTGTTATAATAAGGTATAGCGCACCTTTTTCTGTTTATTTTTTATTCTTAGGAATGTATTTTATATGGGCTATTACACTGAATAGGTGCAGCTTTTGTTTTTATATATATATATATATATATATATATATATTATTTTTTTTATGTAGGAGAAGGAGATATTCCTGGCACTTGTTTTTGTGTATATAGCCTATAGAACTTCCCAAAATAGACTCTCTACCTTCTGGTTGTAGGCAGTGGTGTATTTTGGATTTGTGCTGCCCTAGGCGTGACTAAATTCGGGCACCCCCAAAATCTAAATTTGCCCACCCCAATTTGTGCCACTTTTTTGACTGACAGACACATGCCCTCATTGATACATGTACTGATATACACTTACTGACAGATACACAGTCATTGGCATACACATACAGTCATTGGCACACACTGTTTAACCAACACACACTTTCACTGACAGATACACACTGACACACCCACTCACTGACAGGCACAGACTCTCAGATACACATAAAATGACATACACACACTGAGACACACTCGCAGGCACACCCATTCTCACTAAAAGAGACACACACACTCACTCTATCACTCACTCACAAACGCACACACTGACTGCTACACTCACTCACAGTAAGATGGACAGCCCCAGAACACGAAGCAAACAAGGCCTTGTTTGCCTTGTGGTAAATACATCCCTGGTTGTAGGTGAGAATAAATAAGGGAATGCCAGGAAGCAGCGCTTTCAAATGAGGTTCTCAGGTTCCAGATTGCAGTGGAGCAATATGGAAAATAAGAGGACAAAAACCCAAATATAGTGTAATATTTAGGGTTTTGGCATAGAAAATAAAATAAATTGCACTTACAATTTTCTGGAGCTTTAGATCAGCTTCAGATCACTGTGCCTGAATGGTACATCTGCGGATATGTAAATGGTCCTGGTTCAGTATGGAGAGGTGTCTTTGGGTCTGTAGTCAGTGCTTTATGGTCAGCAGTAGTAGGAATGTTCACATTCAGTGTGTTCTAATATGCCATTAAATAATGCTCCAGTAACATGAAAAGAAATAAAAACAGGAGATCGTGCTCTCTGTGTAGTTAAAAATAACAAAATAATAAAAGGAGATATACTCCCAAAGGAAGAGCCAGTAGGTATTGCACAATCCTAAACAGCATAGGTGATCTGCTCCCCACCAAGGAATGTGAGATACAGCGTCCTTCAGGTAAAATCCTCAAGAATACAGATAGGATGGTCCAAAATTCTATAAAAAAATAGTTTTATAAGTAAACAGAATAATAAAACCAAAAATAGCATAAAATACTAGTAAAACACTAACGCATTACACCTATGCAGAGGCTTTTTCAAAGAGATGAAATGCTTTAATGTTTTACTAGCATTTAATGCTATTTTTGGCTTGATGACACTGCATCTCACATTCTTTGGTGGGGAACATACAACCTTTGCTCTTTAGAATTGAGCAATACATACTTGCTCTTCCTTTGTGAGTATATCTTCTTTTACTATATTTAACATCACATAGATATTACTGGAGCATTATTTACTGGCATATAAGAACACGCTGAATGTGAACACTCCTACTACTGCTGACCATAAAGCGCAGACTACTGACCCAAATATACCTCTCCATACAACCATTTACATATGCGCAGAAGGGGATTGTACTGTCCAGGTCACAATCTCCTTCTGCAAATATGTAAATCAGCCCCAGAAAATTGTAAGTGTAATTTAATTTATTTGCCATACCGATTCCCTAAATACTACACTATATTTGGGCTTTTGTCCTCTTATTTTCCATATTGTTCCGCTGCAATCTGGAACTGAGGGCCTCATTTGAAAGCTCTGCTTCCCGGCATTCCCTTAAGTATATTTTTATGGCCTTTCTGTATAATTCACTGATTGTTTTAGACATATTTAGTGCCTTTTTACGTTTTTGTTTCATTTAATCTGCTTCTGCTCTTCAATCTTCAGTAACAGGAGCCAATGTCACCGCTGTACGCTCGTGCATGCAAGACACTTCTAGATGTTGGGAGCTCTATCTAGTGTCAAGAAGTGTCAAGCGTAAGAAATATATTGAGACAAAATAGTCTCTACTTTGTCTCAGTATATTTTGTGACTGGTTTGGATTTAATCTTTATGAAAACTAATTTTGCTGGTGGGGAGTGTGCTGTTTTTATAAGAGTTATTAAATATTAAGCGGAAACGTTTGGATTTATTTTATGGTCCAGTCGAGTGACAAGAAGTTCCGAAACCTATAGCCACTTCCTCAACAAATATATAAAGACATCACCAGGCAAGTTGGTTACAAGGTGGGAAAGGTATTTTTCACCTTGCATGCTCAACAGAGAGGAAGATAGCAGGGTGAGAAAGGATTAATCTTTTATAGTAGGTTTTTATGACTTGGTTGGCATTTTTATTTCATTTACTAATACCAAGATATGATGAATTTTTATTTATTTGTCAATTTTATGACACTTTTTATGGTAGAGAAAGAAGGTTGAAGAAAATAGATCTTGAATCAAAAATTCAATGAGTATGAAACATTTTTTCATAGTTCATTTGCTAAACAAGAGTTCCACCTGCTCTGCATTGCTTGGATTAATGAAGAAGCATTATGCTGAGCAGCAATAAGTGGTGATGATTGACTCAGGGTGTCAGCTGACCACGTTGAGCCTATCACAGTGACCAATGTTGATATGAATTGGTATGGCTGGATGGAAGTCTGTAGTTTCACCATTAACCATACCTACAGTCAGTGGCGTACACACAAACCATGGGGCCCTGGTGCGAAAATGATCCGTGGACCCCTCCTCCCCTCCCTATTCCCCCCCGACAGACACACACACGCATACATAAGACACACACACGCATACAAAAGACACACACACACACACATAGACACATACACACAGACACATACACACAGACACATACATACAAAAAGACAGGCACACATATATACATACAGACAGACACACACAGACATACATACAGACTGACAGACAGGCACACAGACACATAGATACAAACAGACAGGCACACATACAGACACAGACAGGCACACATACAGACACACACACACACATACAGACAGGCACACACACATACAGACAGGCACACCTACAGACACACACACACAGACAGGCACACATACAGACACAGACAGGCACACATACAGACACACACACACACACACACATACAGGCAGGCACACACACATACAGACAGGCACACCTACAGACACACGCACACACACACAGACAGGCACACATACAGACAAGCACACATACAAGACACACATACATACAAAGACACATACATAAAAAACAGACAGGCACACATACACAGGCAGACACATACACACACACACAAGACGCACATACATATATACAAACAGACAGGCACACATACACACAGGCAGACACATACAGATAGACAGACACACACACAAGACACACATACATAGAAACAGACAAGCACACACATATACAGACAGACACACATACATACAAACACACACACACACACAAAATGTTTAAGTCACCCTCCTGTTTCCTACCTTTAAGGTGCAGGAGGGTGACTTTCCCTGGGGTCCAGTGGTGGCTCAGGTGGATGTGCGGTCACTTCCTCCCAGCTTGTGATGTCATAACAGGGGGTCGGTCGCGCTGTTAAAGCACCCAGTGCTGACCGGGCACCCTTACAATCCACATCCATCGGGTGGCCCTGACAGCATGGGCCACCCGATGGACCCCTTGGACGGCGGCCCTGGCGGTTTGCCGCGTGGGCCGGGTCTGCAGAAGATGATGGCGGCGGAGACCCAGTCACAGGGGTCCGCAGGGCGGCTAAGGCCCCCAGGAGTGGTGGGCCGGGTTGCAGCTGCAACCCCTGCGATCGCGGTATGTACGCCGTTGCCTACAGTGGGTGGCCAGGAATCCCCATTCAGGGTTAAACTGATTTTACACTGAAAAGAGCAACCATGCAATGGGACTCAATGTACCATAACTAATTAAATGAGATGAAATGGTTGTATAGATTACAGTGTCCTTTAAACTATTATTGTGAGAGGGGTTGTTACAGTTATTTCATGTGTGATTAGGCGTTCGTGGATCCATAGCCTCTTGATTGGACAAATACAGTGGGGTTAACAACTTTTAGTTTTTAACCATTTGGTGACAATAAAATGGGCCAGGAGACTCGGTATCTCCGGAGCCAATACATAAAAAGCCTAGAACAAAATTAAAGGTAGGGACTGCTTGTTGGCCTCCAATACAATTTTAGTGGAGCTTCCCTCTTCAGGCCCCTACACAAATTTAATGGAGTCCGATGAAGCTGCAGAACCTGGATGCTGACACTGTTCTGAATTCATTATCTGACAGGCACTTTCACCCAATGAGTGAAAGACTGTGCATTTGACATTGAGTTTCCTTTTGGACTGAACTGCAGTTTGGAAGAATGTATAGCTGAAGTCAAAGTGTCTAGGAGAATTCTGCTTGGAGGTTTAGTTGTTTTATTGCACCTCCTGGCTGTCCCCTAACGATCAATAATACTTTTTTGCTACCTCATGAATGGACATGAGATTAAGCCCAGATGCCCAGTGAGACATTTTGTCCATAATGCTAAACTAAGCTGTTTATTGTCCCCCACCCAAATACAAGCACACAAATAAAAATAGAAAAAACAGCCTGTTCTTCATTCCATCCACTTTAGGAGGCCATTGCCTCCACTTTACCAGGTTATACAGGCACAGGAACACACTAAGCAATAATATTCAACTACTTAAAAGAGTATAAAAAACAAAAACAACACCCTCATGCACCCCACTATGTGCACAATACTGCACACAAAAGTTCACGGTACATCCAGTTAGGGTAGTCATTATAATTAAAAATTTTGTGATCACTATAAAACAGGTCTATTATATATCCATAAAAAAAATGTTATGTTTCTTTAAAATACTACTTCAATATAGTTTGTGATATGTAACACACCCATGCAAATGTTGTATATAAGGCACACCCCACTGCAAAAACAAATAAACAAATATTGTGCACGTCTTCAAGTGCAAAAAACCCAATAGATATTGTTGTGGATCCAAATATTGATCTTTGTTATATTCAGAGGAAGCCCAAATTATTATTACAAGTGCATTTGGAGAAGCGAGAATTAGACACCAGACACCTGTTGGTATTCAAAATAAGCTTCTGCCATTTTATTGCTTCAGCTGGGTTTTATATATTAAAAAGTAAGTGCTTACATGCAAATACTCATAGAACAGTAATAGGAAGGGAGTACAGATAAGACATAGGGATGAACGTCATGTACACATAGCAAATAAGTTCCAAGAGAAAGAAAGAACAAAAAGATTAGAGAAGACACATCTCAGGTGGGGGCTCTCTGCTCCCGGAACTAGACATATATGGTCTTAAGTGTCGTGTTAAGCATCAAGCATTTCCTGAGTCCAAGTTAGCCAATTTTAATATAGGATATCATTATATGAAACCTATAAGCTTGAGCCTTGGAATCAAGATAAATTCTATCACAATATCAATCACACGTTTCTTAAAGGGACACTATAGTCACCAGAACAACTATAGCTTATTGTAGTTGTTCTGGTGGGTATAGTCAGTCCTTGCAGCCCTGTTGTTGTAAACACTGATTTTTCAGAGAAAAGGCAGTGTTTACATTACAGCCTAGGAACACCTCCAGTGGCCACTCCTTCGATAGCTACTGGAGGTGTTTATTGGGTCAGTGTTGCATTTCTATGAGGAGATGTTAATTAAGGGATACAGATTACCTATATAGAAATATAAGCAAACAAACAAAACATAGTGTAACCTGTATATAAAATTAAGTAAAGTGGATGTTAAAGCTGAAATTACTCACAGTTTTCTGAGCCAGTTAAAAGTAGGCTCTAGATTTATACAGCATATATGTCTTTCCCAAGAACATAGATGATCTTCTCCTTTAAATGGATTCTCCAGTTGATAACTACCCAGGATAATGGAAGTTCAAATCAGGAGCCAGGAGTTGAAGATGTATTTAAAAATGAATTTATTTAAAAAATATTTAGAAGCAAAATAAAGTGCACAACACGTTTCAACCATAAACATATGGTCTTTCTCAGGTGCTGATAAACATATAAATTCATGCAAAGCAATTTATATAGGTAATGGCATCTATACATCATTACATAATTAATTGCACATGAAACATAAAAACCTCCCTCTCCTTATATGGTCATAACCGGATGTGTGTTGCCACCTCCAATATGGCCACACATCCGGTCCGGACAAACCCGGATGCCATCTTATTGGGCCAGACCACACACCTATTAACAAGATTAGAGGAGACAATAAACATATTTCAACAAGAAAATAAAATGAAAAATAGTTATTTTCCAGCAGAGACAACAACAACAAGATGGATAGCCTGTTGTTGTCTCTGCTGTTTAGGAAGTGTATTGGCTGTATTGGTCCACGACATCACTTCCTGTGACGTGTCAATTAGTAAATTCAATCCGTCGCGTCATTTCCGGTTTCACATATAGCAACCCACATATAGCATATCTAAAAAATAATAGAAAGTAGATAAAAAATAATAACAATAATTGAAATCAAAGAACACCCTGCCTGACCAGAACACTTATAAAACACTTAAAAAGAGATAATTTATAAAATGTTATTAATTTCAAAATCGATGTTTAAACCCCTAGGGGTTAAAGTGCGTAAATCAAAAATCCACTTGGATTCCTTCAAACTAAGAGTCTTAGCCCCCTCTCCAATTCACATTAACTTTTTCAATTCCACAAAAATTAAGGTGTTTAGGGCCTGAATTGTGGCATTCTAAAAAATGTCTAGACACGCTGTGTTTAGGGAAGCCTTTTCTGATATTCCTAAGATGTTCACTAATCCTGATTTTTAATTGGTGGGATGTCTTCCCCACATGTCTTCCCACTTTTAGGTCTTTCAGGTGAATCATGGACAATTGCATAATTGGTTGAAGTTGAGAAAGCAGCTGATAGCTCTTTGTGCCCCCTTGGTGGTTCAGGTAGGCAGCAACCACCCTGTTGTCTGTTCTTATTGTTTTTTTTTACTCCTTGCGTGACAAGGTTCTTGTAATGGGCTCCACTTCCCCTTGTATTTGCATCTGTTGTAATTACTTTCGAGTGGGGGTCTTCCATGGGTAAACCCTTGTACAAATTGGATTCCTTTATCCACCATCTCAATTAAAACTGTAGGTCTTGGGGAATTATGATCCATTGATCCCAGTTCATTGCTAACTTGTTGAGGAAGTGCAACTGGGCCTGTCTTGTTTTCCAATGAGCCGATCTGACCAGACCTATGGTAGACGTGAGGGATCCCAGTACACTCATATCATTTATTGCTCAAACTCTTGTTCTTGGAAGTAGTTTCAATATCTTGTTCTTGATCCAAGCAATTTGATCTTGGGATAGAGAAATTGTTGAAGCTGCTGTGTTTATACTTGCTCCTAGGAACACTGTGTCTGGATGGAATGAGGTTGCTCTTGTTTCTGTTTGTAAGCCATCCAAATTCTTGTAGGAAATCACCTCTTCTGTTTGATGGACTACTGTGTGGAATTCCTGTACCACCACCAGGATCCGTCTCTTCTTCAGGATTGCAATAACTGTGATGAGAACCTTCAAGAATGTTCTTGGTGCCAAACTCAGACCAAATGGCGTGCCCTGGAACTGATAGTGTTTTCCCGATATGCAGAATTTCATAAACTTCTGATGGGATTGATGTATTGGGATCTGGTAGTACGCATCTTTCAGGTCTATCGATGTTAGCCAGTTGCCCTGATGGATGGCCTGTTTTATAGAGGCTATGTACTCCATCTTGAAAGGCATGTTTTTGAGATATATATTGATTCTTTTTAGGTCCAGCATAAGTCTCCGTTTCCCGTTTGACAAAATATATATCCGTATAGAATCCCCTGCATTCCTCGTTTTGAGGGACTTGTGTGATAACCCATTGTGCAATCAACTGTTCTAGGCAGTTCTCCATTGACTTCCATTTTACGTCACCTTTGATCGGGAAATTTTTTGAATTCTAGTTTGTAGCCATCTTCAATTATACTCAGGACCCATTTGTCTTCGATGGATGTCGTACATACTGGTAATAACTGTTTCAGACGGCCCCCCACTCTTCCAGTTTGGGCGCCCTGACCTTCATAAAGATTTTGTGTTCTGGCTGGTACCTCTACCTCTGGATCCTCTATTGGAAGAAGAAGATTAAAATCTCCACTGGGATGATCTACCATATTCCCTTCCGGGATTGTATGACCTACTTTCTCAAAATGACCTCTCCTTGTTAAACTTGTCCCTGTAAGGTGCATTGTAGGGTCTTCTGTTCAACTGTGGTAGAAAGGCTTTCTTCCCATCCGCATCCTTCTGAATGGGGTCATCTAGGACTTTACCGAATAACCTTTCCCCTTGAAAAGGTAAGGCACAAAGGCTGGCTTTGGAGGCGTAGTCTGCTCCCCAGGAACGGAGCCACAGTGCTCTTCTAGCTGCTACTGACAATGCAAGGCTTTTTGACAGAGATTTTGTGACGTCTAAAGGAGATTCAGAAATGAAGTCCGTTGCCACTTTTATGTCTTTCAGGGATTCCAGTAAGTTCTCTCTGCTTATACCACTGGCTATATCTTCTTCTACATTTCCAATCCAGACCTTCATGCTTCTGGTTACTGACATCAAGGCTGCAGCTGGATGTAATCCCAGCCCAATTGCCAGATATTTTTTAACCAGATTACAGTCCATTCTCTTTTCCATACGTTCTTTCAGGTACGCCATGCTATCAATGGGAAGTATGGGTTCTTTGTTAACCGGATCAAAGCAGCGTCAATTTTTGGAATGGTTTCCTAATGCTTTACTTCCTGTGTTGCAAATGGGTACATTCTTTTCAGTTTCGCTTGCAGAGCGAGTCTCTTTTCTGGTTTGGACCATTCAGAATGGATCAATTATTTTATTATAGAATGGAGCGGAAAAGTAGGTCTGACAGATATTATATCTTCGAAAAAGACATCTGAAGCTGATGTTTCCTGGCTATCTTCTGGAATTTTTAAGGTGCTTCTAACCAAAGAAATTAGTTTGTCCATCTTTCTGGAGTCTGGAGACTTGTTCCAGTATTCATAGTACTCCTCATCCTCTGAATTCAGTTCATTTAGCTCCAGGCGAGATCCCAAAGAGACAGAAGCTTCTCAATACCTCTTGGTTGCCCCTTTGGAGGCTGATTGAAAGCCTTCAGAGATGGCATCAGAAATCAATTTTTCAAAATTCCATTTGGGGTGAGCTTCTTTCAGTTTGTCTCTCCGCTAGTTCTTCATTGGAAGCACAGATTCTTCCCCTCTGGGGCTTTTGAACCACAGCCCATGCAGAGATTGGTTTTCTGTTTCCTCTTTCTTGGAGGCGAATCGTGAGAGATTCTAGTGCTGAAAAGACAAGGCCATATGTTAATACTTCCAGGCCCTCAATGCACTCTTTTTGCACCCCCATGAACTGGACTCACCTTTTTCTTCTAGAAACACTTCTCAAGGAGGTTGGAGAAGAATCCATCTAATTTAAATAAGGTTACAAAATTAGAATAATTTAAATATTTCTAAGAAATCATTAGCAAATTTTGAAGCATAACTAACCTTATAACTAACGAATGCAGAAAGCAAAGGCAGCCTACACTTTTTAAATTTCACGGGCAATTCCTAGCTGCAGTATACTTTTATACCACTAGGTGGCTCTCACGTGGCTATAAGAGCTTACCGTGCATGTGTGAGAGTCCCACGGTCAAACAAAAGTGATTGCAGCCGCCATCTTGGAAACAGAGACGCGATGCTGGAGCTGACATCGCTGGATCCTGAACGCCAGCTGCATTATTCAGGAACCATGGTGCTGATAATGCAAGGCTTTAAATCAACTAACCGGTAAGATGGCTTCCCACACTCCCTTGGTTAGGGGGTAAAACGGACTGTTAGACACATGTCTAGTCCATGCTGCTGGGGATGATAGGATTGGTACTTCAGTCCCACGGTGGAGTCTCTTTTGCTAAAAAGAGACTCAAACAAGTTAGTGCTGCCAGTTTAGTCTGTTTCATGGTTTCTTCAGGGGAGAGAGGCTGAACTCCCCCTGGAAGAACTATGTTAAACATGGTAGTGAGCCCAGAAAGAAAAAAAGTTTGTTTTAAGGGATCCTAAATCCCTGTCTGTCAACTGGGACAGTAAAAAAAGACTGAGGGGTCTAGAGGGGAGGGGGCTATTATTGGAAAGTTAATTGTTTAATTATTACTGTCCTGACAGCTGGGAGGAGGAGCTTAGCCATATGTGATGCTGCCATGTATGGCCAGGAAATATATATTTATAAATACATATTACAACCAATATATGGCACTGACACACATGCACAGATACATTGAGCTCTCCTGTGATACATCAAATGTCTTCTCCCTGTGCCCGGTGAGCCTCACTAGGCAAAGCATTTTCTCTACAAAAAATGGTTGATCAATTTGTATGCAGTCATATATGAATAATCCAAATATTTGCCAATTCAAAAAAGTGACAAGGTTCATCGAACAAAAAAATCTCTGTGCTTAGGAAAGAATAGGGAGTAGTATATAATAAGTGAAATATGGAGTAGTGTTTTCATGTAGTAACAACATTTTCAGTCATTGTTAACACATGGAGCTTGGATAATGAAAAATTATAAGAACTTAAAAAGTAAACATCATGGAGTTCTCAAAATTCAAAGACCATTTACTAAACAGTTCCTGGACACTGTCTGCATATAGGCGTTATATAAACACTGTTTTCATGCAGTGATTAGACTGATTTGTATTAAAGTGAAAGGAATTTCTAAAATAAAAGGCAATATATCGTGCATTAGATGCATCAATTGATGCTTCTTGAGGGCCACAGGGAACAAAATAAGAACAAGACTATTAAAAAACTCCCTGAACCTATGGACATATGAACATATGGAGAATTTACCACCCCCAAGAAAAGGACTTTACTTGCTTTTCAAAAGTCCATTACACATATTCTAGGTTAGATCTATTCTTGGTTACAGTAGAGATATCACTTAAGATAAAGAAGGTTCTTATTCAGGAAGTCACTTGGTCAGACCATAACCTGGTCATAGTGGACCTTAATATAAGCCCAGATAATAAAATAAGGAACAGTTGGAGGCTAAATGATCTCTTATTAAAAAATCCCCAAGAAATAGAGAAAGTAAAAGAATTAACAAAATGTTTCTTTGAAGATAATCAAAATAAAGGTACATCAGATGTAATAGTATGGTGCACCTATAAGGCAGTTCTGAGAGGGCACTTTATCAAAATGGGTTCAATAAGAAATAAGAGTAAAAGGTTCTCCTTGACAGACCTATATATTTCTTTAAATGCTTTAACAAGCCTTAATAATGATAATCCCTCCAAACAAATGAGTGAGAAAATAGATAAAATTAAAGATAATATTAATGAAATTCTATGGCAGCAAACCTCCCAAAAATTAGAGCGCTTAAGAATAAAATATAGAGGTAACCGGGCAAATAAAATGCTTACAAATAAAGTTAAAGGCTATAGAATGGCCACAATGAGACAGAAAATTATTACTGAGGAAGGGCCACAACTAACCCCAGAAAAAGTTGGTAAATCATTTAATTCTTACTATCAAGAGTTGTATAATTTGCCTAACCAACCTGACAAACCAGAAACATATTTTAAAAATAAAAAGATGAAACAGCTATCTGCAGAACAGGTTAATAGTATCAACAAACCGTTCTCTGAATAAGAGATTAAGGAGGCAATAGATATGTTAAAAAAGAATAAAATTCCAGGCCCGGATGGCTATCCTAATATATTCTATAAGCAACTTGAAGAATTGGTGTTCCATTTAAAAAATTTATTTAACAAAATTGTGGAGGAAAAGGTCATCCCGAAAGAAATGCCATATGCAAATATTATCCCTATACAAAAGCAAGATAAACCACCAGATCAAGTAAGGAGTTATAAACCTATTTCTCTGCTAAATTCGGATATAAAGATATATGCTAGCATCCTAGCTAACAGGATGCAAACCGTCTTACCTTACCTAATTCATAAAGATCAGGTCAGCTTCATAAAAGGTAGACTCTCCAGCAATAGTGTGAGAAAAATAATTGATATTCTAGACAGCACTAATGACTCGTGGGTCCCATTTCTGGCCCTGTCATTGGACACAGAGAAGGCCTTTGATATGGTCAGGTGGGACTTCCTGATAGCATCTATGAAGGCTTTTGTTTTTGGTGGATGGCTAATGGATGCTGTTATGGCCTTATATTCCTAAGGGCTAGAACTATAGGGAGAGGTATAATATCTGACTGGTTTAAAATAAGCAGCAGGACTCGCTCGCCACTGCTTTATTTGTTATATATTGAACCTCTAGCCTGTGAAATTAGGGAAAACCTAAAGATTAAAGGAGTTAGAATAGGTCAAGAAGACTACAAATTATTACTATATGCGGACGATGTCCTAATCACCATCACAGATCCAGTACCATCATTGGATGAATTGATGAAAGTTATAACTGAATTTGGAAACTACTCTAATCTCAAATTGAATGTAGATAAAACAACTATATTAGCAAAAAATCTAAGTAAGGAAGATAGAGGAAAGATTGGGAATAAATATGACTTTGCTTGGGCTAAGAAAGATTTGCAATATCTAGGTATTAAAATAACAAGTAACCCAAACAAAATTATAGAGAAAAATATTCTCCCTATGATGAAACAAATAAATAAACAACTTAAAGACTTAAAGGACCACTATAGTGCCAGGAAAACATACTCGTTTTCCTGGCACTATAGTGCCCTGAGGGTGCCCCCACCCTCAGGGATCCCCTCCCGCCCGGCTCTGGAAAGGGGAAAAGGGGTTAAACTTACCTTTTTCCAGCACTGGGTGGAGAGCTCTCCTCATCCGATCCTCCTCCGTTCCTCCTCCTGGGCTGAATGCGCACGCGCGGCAAGAGCTGCGCGCACATTCAGCCGGTCACATAGGAAAGCATTCATAATGCTTTCCTATGGACGCTGGCGTGCTCTCACTGGGAAAATCACAGTGAGAAGCACGCAAGCGCCTCTTGTGGCTGTCAATGCGACAGCCACTAGAGGCTTAGGGGGAAGGCTTAACCCATTCATAAACATAGCAGTTTCTCTGAAACTGTTATGTTTATGAAAAATGGGTTAACCCTAGCTGGACCTGGCACCCAGACCACTTCATTAAGCTGAAGTGGTCTGGGTGCCTAGAGTGGTCCTTTAAGAACTGCAGAGATATCATGGATTGGAAGAGTAAATGTTGTAAAGTCAAACTTATTGCCCAAATGGAGATATATATTCCGCATGATAGCTCTTAAAATTCCAAAACCATGGCTTATAATGATACAGACAGCTTTTGATAAGTTTATATGGCTGAAAAAAAAAACCGAGGGTGAATAAAAAAAATATTAAATATGAATTCAAAAAAGGGTGGGTTGGGGGGTCCCAGACATTCTAGAGACATATGAGACATGCGCAATGGCTCATTTAATTATATTGTTAAATGAGAGCTCTGCAGAGGAAGCATGGGCAAATATGGAAGCTACAAGACTGGGGTCTCCAGACATATTAGCTATATTTTGGAGCCTACAAAAGAGAAATCACATAAATATAGGCCTAATTATGGATAATTTATTATTGCAGTGGAAAAATTGGAAAAAGAGTCTTAAGATACTGGATAAAATTATTATGGATTTACCTCCCAACATTTTGACAGTCAATATAGAAGATTTAAATGTAAAAACCTGGACGTCTAATGGTATTAATAAAATAGATCAAATATTGCAAGAGAATCAAATTGTCTTTTGAGGACATTATGCAGTTATTTTCTCTTCCCTATAGAGATAATTTTACATATTTAATTTAGTATCACATTGTGCTAAATTACATAAATTATATAAATCAAGTCCAATATTCCCTGCCCTTGTTTCATGGGAAAAAGATCTACAGATTACTATCACAAGAAATGAGTGGATAAATGCAAATAATGCCGTAACTAAGGCTATTCATTGTTTAAATTTAACTGAAAGTCATTATAAGATCATTAATAGATGGCACTATGTCCCCACTAAATTGGCAAAAATGTACCCATCCTCTCAACATAAGTGTTGGAGATGTGACTCACTTAGAGCAGACTATGTCCATATCTGGTGGTCTTGCCCAAACTTAAGTCAGTTATGGAATAAAGTAGCAAAATTCTGTCAAGAGGTGATAAAAGTAGATCTAGATTTTACTTGTAGGTCTTTTGTGCTACATATGGGTTGGCCTAGAATCTCAAGAAGTAAAAAAGATATAGTGATACACATTTTAACAGAGACTAAAGCAACATTAGCGAGATATTGGAAATTATCTGATTCCCCCTCTTGGGATATGATAAAATATCAGGTCCTGAACCATTGCAAAATGGAGATTGGAATCCTGAGACACGATAATTATACTAATTCTAGAATAGAACAATGGGAGGAATGGGTAAAAAAATTAAGCTCTACATAAGAAAAACAATTGTATCTATTATTAGATCTTGATACAGTATGTGCATTGGACATTATTGTTAAATATAGGTAGTGAATAATAACTTAAAATTTTCTTGAGAAGAAGTAAAGATAATAACCTTAGTATGACAAATAACTAATGAATACAGAGACAGATTAGAATTTTTTTTTAATAACTCTATATCTCAGAGAACTAACACTGTTAATATGTCCATATGGTTCTAATATTTCTATATTTTGCATCTCTATATAAAGCTGTCTAATGGCTATTTATAGCATATATTTTATTTTTAAAAAAGGAGGAGAAAAGAGAGAAAGTAAGAGAAAATGGAAAAGAAAAGGGGAAAATATCAAGCTCTATAGTAGGGCACTATCTGTTAGGATTTATAGATCTCGGCACGGTATGACTTTATGTTTGTATGTTTTTATGTTTACATTGTTTGTTATAGACAGTGAATAACTATTTAAGGTCCTCTCAAGTCGAAGTGAAGACACTAAATTTAGTATGATGACTAATTTATAAATAAGGTGATAAGGGAAATAAATTAAAATTTGGTATCTTAGAGCGCTAGAACTGTCGGAATGTATTTATGGCTGTACTGTCTTTTGATTATATTTTTAAATGTAAGTCTTTTATTGTCTATTGTGATAAATTTTCAAAAAATAATAAAAAATAATGAAAAAAAAACCAAAACTCTGATATTTTGCCTTCAGTGTGTGGTTTTGATGTATTTGCCTGTTGTGATGCAAGAGTTCCACTGGGCAGATTATATATATATATATATATATATATATATATATATATATATGTATATATATATATATATATATATATATATATATATATATATATATATATATATAGAGAGAGAGAGAGAGAGAGAGAGAGAGAGAGAGAGAGAGAGAGAGAGTGTCACGTGAAATGCCACAAACCAAAATGTGCAACGTCACCTTCTGTTTTCATTCAGACAATACCAGTTGGCAATTAGCCTAATATCTTAGAAAAAACATATCTTTGATAAAAACATATAATTATAAAAGAAATATACAGGGCTCAAAATGTAAAAGTTACTCAAAACTGCAAGCCTGGAATACATACTCACCAGGGGTGCATATCTCTCTTTCTCTCTCCCCTACCCATATAAATGTACTCTTCCCCCTATATGTATATAAAAATCCAAGAAAACGCATGTCTTTATATAAAAATATAATGAGATCTAAGTATTTAGACACCAGGGAGAGGCTAGACCTTACTGTAAGAAAACACATCTTTATGTGAGATGGGGATCAATATCATGTATAGTTTAATACTGCACTCTAGTGTCCATCAACTGAAATGGATATATGTTATCCTTTATCGTGTATCAGAATGAACTGGGTATTTAGTATTTTTTATGATGATATAATTCACTTCTCTACATAGTGTATGCCCCGAGACATAAAACTACTCTCACACAAAACAGAATAGTTATTACTGTGTGCAAAAAGCTAATCTAAGAGTTCTCTCTTTGTTAAAGCAAATTGATGTTTTATCTCCAACTCACGTTGGTGTCAAGAGCAGATATGAGTAACATTAATTATTTTCTTGCTGATGCATATTGAACATAAAGCATGGGAAAATTAAAGTGAACATTTCAACATTTATATTATTGTAGTGGTAGTGGAATCCTAAAATGTATGTAATTAGTTAATAATAATACTAATAATACTAATAATAATATTACCATCCTTGTTGTTTTACATATCAAGTGAAATTTAGAAAGAATATTTTGATGTAATGGAATATTTTTTTTAAATTCATTATATGTGTGTGTGTGTGTGTGTGTAGTTTATATCTATTCAGTTTTGTATGAATGCTTCATGTGCCATGTGCCTTCTTCTTTTAAATCCCTATCTGTTTGAAAAGTGTAGGTGTAGCATGTGACAACTGTTGTTATATAAGATTGTTTACCCACCCATCACAGTTACCAGCATGCATTAGTCAACGTGAGCTCAAAACTATTCCTTTTCTAGGAAAAAACAAACAAACACTAACATAATGCTGTAATGGTGTTTTTAGAATAACATCATGGATACAATACTATCTGTTTATGCAATGACTGCTGACACACTTGCAAACCTATCCCAAGTTATCGAGGTTCTATTAAGTCTGTCAACATCTATTAGGCATAACCATTTAGTCTATAATGAATGTATACACATTGGAAAAAAAGCCATAGAAATGTTCATGTAAATCCTATTACAATTGACATAAATAATTAGGTCAGTTATTGAAAAATAAAGAATTAGGTCAATAATTGAAAAATCAGGAAAATAGCTGTACATTTCTTTTAGTAACTGTCTTTCTTTTCTGTCCACCTTTGTGTCTGTCCGTCTCCCTGCCCACCTCTTACTAAAAGTCAGAATGTAACTATAGAGTTAAAATGATTTTAAGGTTTGTCTGTAAGAGTAAAGTGATGCACACTTTTCTGGCAGTGAAATTGGTTTTTTTTTCCTTCTAAAAATAAATGAACCATTTTCCTTGCTTAAAAAAGTAGACTACAGTATGATTTGATCTCCTGCTGTGCTAATTGATGTACTCAGTTTGTTTCTGATATTAAAAAGGAAACCATTCAATGTGAAAACCCAGTATTTTCTAATATATATGTATAAATAGTAATGATAACTAGATCTAAATTAAATAGATGTTAGATAATCTTCCTCCTTGGAATGCTTTTGTAAATATCTGAAATATTATCTTAAAGGAAACATCACAAATTAGTTTATATTTTTCAGAGACTCCGCATTTTATGGTCAACTTTGGCACTTTTTTTTATATAGCTGTTTCACCCTCATTTTGTTCTCATTAAAAGAATGCTCTATCATTATAAATAAATATATTTACTTACAATGGTCAAATGCTCATTTTAACTTTAATGTTCAAGATCCTCCTTTTGAAAATGTGTAAAAATTAATAAAACCTGTTATCAAGCACTGTCCAAATCTCATTGTAGCCACCACTACTCCTGATGATGATCTCCAGTCCAATCTAGTCTTTCTCATAGGGAAGCACTGGGCATCTGTGTTTGTATGCATGTCAATTGCCACACTGCTTTGTGGAGAAGCATTATCCCAGTGTTTTTCTATGAGATTATTATCACAGTTTCGTGTCATCGCGATGCCTGTGGCGATAAGTAATGTGAACACCTTAAATATTTGAAAGGACTTAATAAAGACATTTGAGACTGTAGCAACATGGTCTTTGGACCCGAAATACTACATTAAGTATGTTTACTTGCATTAGCAGAGCAGCAAATGAGAAGCAGCTGACAGGAGACTGGGACACTACATTTCTGTTAAACCATTTATAACCAATAACAAATCAAAACCAATTGATTGAGATGTTGTTTTGAAGTAGAACATTTCTTAGTATATTGTAGTTACTATTATCTACTATGTCTTTATTAAACCCAGGTTACAGCAATTATTTCCCAACAACATAGGAAACAAACCCTAAGAGTCAAAATAAATGCACAGAATCAAAATTTATAAAATGCTTTGTTTTCTTCATTCTCAGTCTGCTCATCATTCATGCTCTAGTTCTGCCTGACAGGTCTTCTTTACTAATCTGCTAGCTATTACCTCTTTTGGATTCCACTACCACCTGTACGCTGATGAAACCTAGCTATACCTCTCCTCACCGGACCTTTCTCCTGACGTCCTGCAATGTGTCACTGCTTGCCTTTCTTTCATCTCTGACTGGATTTCCTCCTGCTTTCTGAAACTCAATCTCTCTAAAACTTAGCTCCTTGTCTTTCCTCCTCCTAATACTGATTCTCCTCTTTCGCTCTCCCTTAAAGTTAGTGGTATTCACATAAGTTCTTCCTTGCAAGCGCGCTGTCTTGGCGTCATACTTGATTCTGGCCTCACCTTTGAGCCTTACATCCAGTATGTTGCCAAATCCTGTAGATTCCATCTTAAAAACATAGCCCGCATCCGCCCCTTTCTTACACAAGATGCTACCAAGAATCTTTTCCATGTTCTAGTAATTTCCCGCATGGATTATTGTAACCCTCTCCTGACTGGTCTTCCCAAAATCTGTACTGCACCGCTACAGAGAGCAATTAATGCTGCCGCCAGACTGATTTTCCTCTCTAATCGGTTCTCTCACACCTCACCCCTCTGTCAGTCCTTACATTGGCTTCCTGTATCCTTTAGGAGTCAATTCAAGGTACTAATTCACACCTATAAAACACTGAACAATTCTAGCCCCTCCTATATCTCCTCACAGATCCATAGGTATGTCCCTTCTTGATCTCTCTGCTCTGCCCGTGACCGTCTCCTGTCCATTGTTCACACCCGTACGGCCAACTCACGCTTGCAGGACATCTTGCGGGTGGCTTCCTTCCTATGGAAAAGCCTGCCTACCACCATCAGACTCTTCCCTAGTCCTGCATATTTTAAGAATTGCCTTAAAACCCATCTCTTTAGGAAAGTTTATGGTCTCCCAGAGTAACCTCTACGTTACATACCTGTCTCTTGTTCTCTCCTAAAGGGCAGCACTCTACTCTCTCCTCCAGCTCTGCCTCACACCCACCTTACTTAATTGCAAATTCCTGTCCTATTGTGTTTTACACCCCACCTCCTATAGAATGTAAGCTCGTTTGAGCAGGGTCCTCTTCAACCTATCGTTCCTGTACGTTTTCTTGTAATTGTCCTATTTATAGTTAAATCGTCCCTCTCACAATAACGTAAAGCGCTGCGGAACATGTTGGCGCTATATAAATGTCAATAATAATAATAATAATAATAAAAATGCAATAATAAGATGCCTTACTAATCACCATGAATTAACTGATTATCCTAGATTCCAGGTGCTAATTTAGAGAGTCAATAATAAACAATATATATATATATATATATATATACATACAAGAAGTAAAGAAGGTGCACTCGCAGGTCTTGTTCAAAGTGTAGATTTTTTCAATGTTATTCAAAGTGGTATCCCAATCTACGTTTCAACCCCTCAGGGTCTTTCTCAAGATCAAGATCAAGATCAAGATCTTGAGAAAGACCCTGAGGGGTCAAAACATCAATTGGGATACCACTTTGAATAACATTGAATAAATCTACACTTTGAACAAGACCTGCAAGTGTACCTTCTTTACTTCTTGTATATATTTCTGATGCTGGTAGCACTGAGGCTTTAGCAACGGAACGGGTGGGTGCTGAGGATTATTAATGTATGTATATATATATATATATAAAACAACAAAAAATAATCTTGCACTCCAACTTACTGGTGTCTTTGCCTGGTGCTTATCGGCATAGAATAACCAAATAGTGTAGAGAGAGCACTCCAAGGACTCCAAAGGTATTAAAGGGACACTATAGTCACCTGAACAACTTCAGCTTAATAAGGTTGTTCAGGTGAGAATAGCTCCCTGCAGCCTTTCTCATGTAAACACTGTATTTTCTGAGAAAATACAGTGTTTACATTGAAAGCTAGGAACACCTCCAGTTGCAGTCACTCAGAGTGAACCAGAGAGACTTCTGAGTTGATGGAGGCATAATATGCCTCCATCCACTCAGATCTGCTGTGCACACGAGCATCCTGTGATTCAGTATCTCCTCCCACTGCATGCAGACACTGAACTTTCCTCATAGAGATTCATTGATTCAATTAATCTCTATGAGGAGATGCTGATTGGCCAGGGCTGTGTTTGAATCATGCTGGCTCTGCCCCTGATCTGCCTCCTTGTCAGTCTCAGCCAATCCTATGGGGAAGCACTGTGATTGGATCAGGCTATCACATGTCAGCAGACTGCTTGTTTTTCCAGAGTCTAACAGCATGCAGATTTACAGCTTGTGGCTTGAATACAGTAAGATTTTTACTATATTTATGGAGGCATGAGGGGCCCAGGGGGGCTAGATGGTCGTGTTAACACTATAGGGTCAGGAATACATGTAGTTGCACTGGTGACTATAGTGTCCCTTTAAAAATATAATTTAACTTTTATTTTCAAAATGTAAAAGATCAATGTTTCAGTTTGTCACCCAAACCTTCATCAGGATTGCTATCTCTATGCTATTTGGTTTTAAATATAAATATATAAATATATATATATATATATATATATATATATATATATAATAAATTGAGTGCAAAAACTAACTAAAAAAATGTGACAAATTAGATACATTCTAATAACATGCAGTCCAATATCCCAGCAGGCAATGCAATATTCTCAAAGGTAAAACAATGGACTAATTCATCAGCATGCAAACCACATACTTTACATAAGCAACTAATCAAGTATTCGGTATAAAACTATTATAGTAGAACTGGCAGACTTTAACATGTGACTTCTCCCAGCAAGCAGATGTTTAACCCCTTAAGGACCAAACTTCTGGAATAAAAGGGAATCATGACATGTCACACATGTCATGTGTCCTTAAGGGGTTAAAACTCAAATTCCCTACTTTGCGTGAGTCATAATAAGATACTACACTGTTACACACTGGGCTGAAAGCTTTAATCTCTCCAACATCTATAATTGGCAATATATATAAATCCTCTTTTTTTCTGCTAAACTTCTTCTTCCATTTAGGAGAATAGATCATAAGATTAGTAATTTATATTAGCCCAATTATTATAAAAGTGTAATTTCAGATTGTCAGTTCTGTAGTTAGGAGAATTTCCTTAAACCAGTTTTGATTCAAACTCTAAATACCTAAAGCATCAGTTTAAATTATTTAGTAAAGACAAAAAGGAATTGGATGCACAAACGGAACATGCATTTTGCAGGACTGGTGCTGCTGTAGTGACCAAAATTCATTCATAATTCAGATTAAGGAACAGAGCATGTGACCAGGCCGTTTTTCAATTTACTTCCCGTTAAGGACCAGGGTTGTGTTTAGCTGTAATTTTCCTTTTACTCATTTACTGTACCCCCACATATTATATACAGTTTTTCACCATTAAATTGTCTTTCTAAAGATGTCATTATTTTCATCATATCATATAATTTACTATAAAAAGAAATTATAAAATGAATATATATTTTTTTTAAACACACTTTTTCAAACTTTGACCCCCAAAACCTGTTACGCATCTACAACCGCCAAAAAACACTCATGATAAATAGTTTCTAAATATTGTCCTGAGTTTAGAAATACCCAATGTTAACATGTGCTCAGCTTTTTTTTGCAAGTTAGAGGGCAATAAGTACAAGTAGCACTTTGCTATTTGCAAACCATTTTTTTTTTTTTTCAAAATTAACTAAAGTTACATTTTAACACTGATATCTGTCAGGAATCCCTGAATAACCCTTCACTTGTATATATTTTTTAAAAAAAGACAACCTGAGATATTAAACTTGGGATATTTTGACTCTTTTCATGCAACCATTTTACCACCAATCTATGCCAAATTAAAACAAAATAATAATTGGTGATTATTTTGACACACATAGCAATTTAAGAATACATGTACTGAGAACTTTAAAGGTTACTGAAGGATAGAATACCCATTTCACTATATCTATTCTCGCTGTTTATATTATAGTTTGAAACTTTATGGGTAGCTTGAAACAGTTGTTCAGTTGTTTCATTTCTCAGAACTTACGGCAAATGTTCTTGTTAATGGTATTTGTAGTATTTTGTGTAAATCAACATAGATGTTATCTATCAAGAGCAGCTCCTTCCTGTTACATCCTGTTACATCCCATAGCATGATAAAGTATGTATAAGTACAGCTTGTGAATAATAAAAATTTTAACTTGTTTGGAAATCTCTGTGTGTGTCTCCTCACTTGTTCCTGGAACGTTCCGAGGGAAGGAGGTCTCCATCCATCAACCAGAGGGTTTTTGTCCCATGCTTAGCTGATTTTTCCCCAACAAGCTGGTGTCAGAAGCGGTACGCAACTGGAGACGTAAAAGGTAAGAGAATTGTGTTTTTTAGATGCCCATTCCCTTCCTTTTGCTCCCCTCTACGCGTTGCATCCTTTATTTAAAGGGATCTCTACCACATAATCTAAGGTAAAATCAGGGACCTTTCATAGTTGCTGTCTTTGGGAGACAGCCCCTCCTTTGGTAGGAGGTGGTGCCTTTGGTAGGCTAAAAGGTAAAAGGTTAGCTAAAAAGGTAAAAGTAAAAGGGAATTGTTTGAAAACTGTACTTGACGGATGGATAACCCAACTCCCAGAGCTTAATTTTGCTTGCTTGCTTGTACATATTTTGCTGTATAGCTTCTGTGCTATTCTTATGTATCCTTGACACCTCTGATTTTAAGCATAAAGCTCGAGGAGTGGGGACAGTTTGTGGGACCCTCTGCATTCCAAACAGCTGCTCCAATTCCCTGAATAATCATTGTTGTCAAGTGATTGGAATTTCTGGTTTTAAGCACTCCAGCTCGTGGAGAGGTGGCAGACCTTGTCAGAACCTTGATTCCAAGACAGCTGTCCTTCACCACTGATTAACTAGCAATTCCAAGTCCAGTCCTAATTGCCTCACTTATATATATCTGTAAATTTGTGGAGTTGAGGAAAATTATTTCTATACCATAAGCCCACTACCCAGTGCCGGTGCTAGGATTTTTAGTTACACAGGCGAACATGCATTTTGGTGCCCCTCAACCTCCTTTAAAAAAAAAAAATGCATCTTCACCTGTGTGTATTTCCTCCCAAGCCACAGGCATAATTTTTCAGTCACACAGTCAAAGTCATACAGGTACACTGTCATACAAACACAGAAATAATCATACAGAGACATTTAGACACATACAGTCAGTCAGAGACATACAGACATACAGGCAAAGACATACATGCATACAGAGACATGAAGGCATATAAAGACATGCATACATACTGAGGCATACTGTCATACAGACACATACATACAGAAACATACATACAAAGACATCCAGGCACATACATACATACATACAGGCATACAGAAACATACATACATACAGGCATACAAAGACATGCATGCATACAGAGACATGCATGCATACAGAGACATACTGCCATACAGACACATACATATATACAGGCATACAGACATACAGACATACAGAAACATACATACAAAGACATACAGGCATACAGACACATACAAACATTCATACTTAGAGAGGCAAACCGTCATACAGACATACATACATAAACATACATACAAAGACATACAGGCATACAGAGACACACAGACACATACGTACATACAGAGACATAAAGGCATACAGTTACACACATGCATACAGAGACATATATACAGACATTCAGAGACAAACATTTAGTTACATACATGCATGCATACAGAGACATACATACATAGAGATAGATAGATACATACATACATACAGAGACATACATACATAGAGATAGATACATACATACATACATACAGAGACATACATACATACATACAGATATACATACATACAGAGACATACATAATTACATACTTACATCTGTTAAATCTTGTCCCCTGGGTGCATGCTGTCCGGCTCTGTGGAGTCCCGTCCTGCAGCCCAGCACCATCACAGGGCGCCAGCCGCTCTGTGTGGGACACAGGTAGCAGGGATATGATGTCATTCATATCCCCGCCCCCTCCACACAGCCTGCGGCAGACACCAGGATAGGAGGTGGGCGGGCCGAGGCTGAGCTCTGCGGGCGGTAATCTCTGGGCTGCGCTCGGCCACTCTACAAGTAGTAACCAGCTGGAGGGGAGCCAGGTGCGCTTCCCTCCTTCCTGTCTGCCTGATGTCGCGCCCCCAGGGCTGGTGCGCCCTAAGGCGGCCGCCTGGGCCGCCTTATGGTAGCGCCGGCCCTGCCACTACCCTTTCCATGAGAGTGGGATAGTATGATTGTGTTATGTTGTTTGCATGATGAGCCCTGTATTTTCATACTGGGACAAAAGTCACTTCATTAGAACATCAAACACCACATTTTTTCTGCCCTGTGTGTTTGTTGCAGAGGATCCATACTGTAAATATAATTCTTGTTTATAAATTAGAGAGCAACATTTACATTTTCAATGGTCCAACACTTCATTTTGTGCTGTAAGCTAACTTTTGCTTGCTACAGGTACTTCAAATGATCCAGTGCAACACCTGCTGCATATGCTTTATGATTCTCTGTACTGTAATCTTTAAGGAAATACTCCCAATATTTCACATTGTATGTGTTCTTTTAAATTCTTTTAAATGCTGAAATGTTTATTCCTTATGATCACAACTGTAGACTCCCTGTGTGTTGGGTTTGAGGTTTGGTCAGGTATGTAGTCTGGATCAGAAAATCATGGACAAATGTTTTTACCTGTGTTATTATGGCTCTTAAGCACTCAACTTGACTGGTTCATTCAAAGGTTTGCCTTGCTTTTTTACATGGTATAGTATAAAAATGTTGAGTCTTTGAGAGTTCTGACAAATGCAGGTGACACCATGTCTGTTTAATCTGGTCCAAATGTTTGCTCAATTTCTATAAGATTTAGGATGATGTATCATCATCTAAGAGAGAAATTCTATTGACAGGGTACATATGTGGCAATTTGTTAATGCAAGTTTCATACAAATATCTAAGTCTGGAGCGCACTTTATAGAGGGACCCCTTCTTTATAAACAATACTATAGTAGATTAAGTAATAAGGTAATTAAGGAAATACATGTATACATAAGAAACCCTTAAATAAATCTGATACAAACTAAAGTTGGTATACTTTACAATAAAATGTTCTGAATACAACTGTTAAATGTTTATTCTGTGTAAATGGTGACTGTGATAATGTGTGTTTTGGATACCCATTTTGAAGTGTGCAGCTTAATTAGCAAGTAGATTAATTGGTATTTTACAGTGTTGTTTTAAATTATATTTGAATCAGTTTGTCTGTCTATTGATACAAATATAAATGGCAGTGTAATAATCTATTAAATGACTGATTTATTGGCTGTTGAATACTAGCATTTTGTCCAAGAGCAGTGGGAGTTGGAGTATTTCTAACAGCTCTGAGAGGCTCTGTTTTGTAGGCTCTGTCTGATCTACAATATAGCTAATTGTTGCGGTTACAATAGTCAACTTCCTGTCTTATTCAACTCTCCTGTTCATTTGCAAAGTTTTCTGATCTATCTTTAATGCTGATTGTCTGCTTCCGTAGAAGTCAAATAGTTTGCAGAAATTTTCATTATTTTTAAAAAGGCTTCTTATACATAGGTATGGGAATGGAGTTTTGGAGGTGTTTGTTTAAGACTGCATTTGTAATCTATCACAAGCATAGGAACCTACATTATGTCTAACTGTGTTTCTTCTGAGAGACACAGAGTGTGACATTTATTTACTTATTTTGTTAATTTATTTTGGATTTGTCATGGTTTAGTTGCCTTTCCATGAATATGCTTTTTGTATTGGCATGTCTGCTGGTTATCTATTATGTGTATCTGCTACGTCTGTTGTGTTCTGTTTTGTGAGATGACATGTGTGATATTACAATGATTGCTGAGTATGAGTTCTATGGTTTGTAATGAATTGGTGTGTTATGTGTTTTATTGTCCATTGTGTATGAGTTTAAATATTAAAGTAAAGAATATTTGCATGCCATTAACACAAGCCTTTAGTGTTTTTTTACAACAGATTAAAATGCTGATCAGCCGACAAGAATAAAACCATTGCATGCTATCACTCCTGGAGATTATTTAATAATATAAAACTTTGCAAGATAAGCGCTTGTTACATATCATGTGAAAGGGGCCCCACAAACTACTGCTGTTCAAATTGTGGATCCACTTTTCCATTTTCAAATTGACTAATCCTGAAAGTGATTTTTTTACTGGAAAAAAATTAAATGGACAAGAAGATGGCTTTCCCTCATAAAGGAGTACTATTAGGGGAGTATTGTCCAGCTCAGAGATAACGCCACTTTTAAAGTGCATTGAATTATTTGTGTCAAAGAAAAAAATTATGTTATCCATATTGATTGGAAACAAATATATATGGATGTATAGGATAGGTTTTTTCCAAAGTAAGATTCATCTAGTATGCCTCATTGATCATAGGGTAATGATGAAATGGTAAAATTAATAGAGATTAGAATTGCTGATCTACTAAATTACTGTATTATATTTGTATTGGTAAATTGAAAGCATTTTGCAGACCCAGAAGAGGATAAATAAATAATATTATAATTACAAAAGGATCCAAATTATGGGAAATGGTCACCCAATTAACTTGCTAATGGGTTAAACTAATAAGCATATAAAGAGTCAAAAATGGGTCGCAAGAGAATACTGAGAACGGGAAGCAGCTGAAATAGCCTGCCCTTCGGTTGGTCCCCGCTCAGTTCTCAAGCTGATTTTTGCTCATCTTGTGCCATTACAGAGAGAACATTTCTGAAACATATCAGACTGGTCCCACTCATACGGGCAGTCCAGATCTGAACTGCCAGCAAGTTCCCTCTGCACGAGAGTCATAGCAACCTCAGACGATCATTGATATGCTTCAGATATGTTCTCTTTGTAATGGCACAAGTTGAGCTAAAACCAGCTTGAGTTCTGAGCGGGGACCCACCAAAGGGCAGGCTATTTTAGCTGCTGTCTGTTCTCAGAATACTCTTGCGACCCATTTTTGCTCTCCATTAGTTTAAAGGGTAATCCAGACGTGGACCACTTGCTCAGGGTGCCTAGAGAGATACCAGCTATGCCTCACTGATGATGCCTAATAAGGCTGAAACGATCGTTTGGGGTTGCTGTATCTCTCTTGCAGATAGAACTTGCTTGCATTTCGGATCTGGACTGCCCGTTTGGGTGGGACCAGTCTGATATGCTTCAGATATGTTCTCTCTGTAATGGCACAAGTTGAGGTAAAACCAGCTTGAGTTCTGAGCGGGGACCCACCGAAGGGCAGGCTATTTTAGTTGCTGTCTGTTCTCAGAATACTCTTGCAACCCAATTTTGCTCTCTAATAAGCATATAAAATTTAGTTTTTCTGGTTAGACTTTTTGATGCTCAATTTGAACTATGTCCCAACCACATCCTTGCAGTTACAGGAAGCAATATGCTTGATAACATTTGCAAAGTTAGTGTTTTCAATATATTATGACAATGGAAAAGTACCTAACCGCATGTCTGCACTACGCCTATGACCCAGACTGTCAATATTGCAAACCCTATATTTTATAGTAAGATATTGATACTATTTGAGTAATTCTGAATTAGAAGGTTCATGTTTTTAATATTTTATATATAGTTTTGGGTGTTAATCCAAGAGTATTGAATTATTTGTGATTATTACAGTAATTCATTGGGGTTATCAAATCAAGGTTTAAGTTTAGGAACAGAATTTTATTGGGCGTTATCCCAATATGTATATGTTAGTGTTTTAGTACTCATCCTGTCCAACAAGCATTTATATAGAGTGAGTGCTTCTCTCACTCGTACGAAATTATGTAAAATTTCATAAAGGACAAATTTCATGAATTAGAAGCAAAGCTGAGAGAAGTACATGTTACACAAGTTAAGGGTTTAACTTTAGTCTCTAATTTAAGTTTTAGCCTAGGTAATTGATTAATTGATGTCGTATTGATCCTTGTGTTTGTATGTATGTAGAGACCTTCGTGGAGTGTTTGTGCCACCTGATATTTGGGACTACACACCAATCTCTCTGGCTGATGCTGCACTAAATCTGTTTTGTCAATATCCATGCCGGCCAAAGGAACTGAGATGCTTACTTATGAGGACATAAACTAACTTGGAAAGTCCTGAAGGTGTAGTGCTGTCTAATGCCGCTAGTTCTGTAATAACCCTTTCAACAATTGGGGTGTTGCACAGAGCACTGTGGTGAACATCTAGCAAACAAAATAGGAACTAAGAAGTATGTGGAAGCTGACATTGTCTTATTGTCAGCCATATGGCTACTCTTAGCGGATTTCCTTATACTCCTTGAAAGACTTATTCTGTTTTTCTGAACTATGCTGAACTATTGAACTATTTTGTTATTTTTATTTTTGTGGAGTTAGCCAGAGAGAGAGGAAGTGTTAGCTGACTCAGGGATGGATGTACTATGTGTGTCATTGATATATGTTGAGTGTGCCAAGGATGGATTCCCATCTATTGAGGAACTGAGTGTGAATATGACAAGACCGTTGTAATAGGGACATGATTAGGAGACATAGGATGCAAGGTCCTAGTGGGAATTATTGTCAGAATTGCAAGCTGATTATAATTTATATCATGATTTAATATATAAGTGGGCCTTTTCAATCAATCAAGAAGTGTTTCCAATTCCTCCTGATACCCGAGCTATGTACTCACAGGTTCAGGTATTATAAATCACAAGTGGTGTCAACGTGAGGGGATGACATGTCTACACAGTCGTGGCCCCCACTCAGAGTTTCCCCAGATGTGCATTTTCCTCAAATATCAGTTTTTGCCGTTGGGTTTTTTGACCTGGCCCTAGATCACCGGGTGGACTGGTAATCCTAGACCCTGGTCCACGGATGGGTGATAGGTATTATTCCCACTTTGACTATATGCATTCTCGATGTGAACGAAGGAGGGAAACTGTTGGGAATAATACACTTTGCCTATAATGACCCAAAGCTCAAGCTACAGATGACATGATGTTCAGTCTGTTTAAAATTGTTTAACATGTCAGCTATTTGAAATATTTAACTTGTACGCTTAAGAGACGTATTCAACAGATAATTGAAAAAGCTGAAAATCAACAGCTTGCACTCCTCTTAAAGGGAAAACCTGGGACATGGAACAAATGGGGGAAATCGAGGTAAAGAAATAACGAACGTTCCGCAGACGTGATTAGCACGTCTGAAAATACCTCTTTTGTCTCTATGCCACAGGACTCCCATGGATATTGTTTATAAAGTAGATCATGATATGAGGGGATTGAAGGATAGAAATACCACTCATGTACAGGTGTGTCGGGTTCTCTGGGGGCTAAAAGATCTTATTTTGACAGTGCGCATTCCAGTTTTCCAACTTGGAATTTTCACAGCTGGTCATCATGCACCCATGTCCGATTTGGGACATTTTTGAAGCTGGCCAATGTCATTTACCCCCATCAAACCATATATTTTTGAAAAGTAGACACCCTAGATTATTTCAGATGGTGGTATTTTAGCACTTCCCATGCACTAATTCTACCACCATTCTTTGTCAAACGTTTGGGTAGTCATTTTTGTGTGTGTTATTTTTCTCTCACATTGTATTTTAGGCATGGATTCTCATTAACTGTTATGTGTTACTGACAAAGAACACCCCAATATGTGTTTAGCAACATCTGAGTACAGTGATACTGTTACAAACTGTCTTTTGTAACTGGTTCTTTATGTGACAAATTGCCCTGTTCCCCTGGCTTATGGAGAAGCCTGATTGCCAGCCTCCTGCCTCATGACTATGGCCCCTGGGATGTATTGCCATTTAAAAACACTATTTGGACTTATAGGTGTTTAAAAGACTGTTCTGGCCCTTTAAATTAAACTGGTTTCTTTGTCCCTCCTCAACCTCTCATCAGCCCATGCTAAACTTTAACCCCATGGCGATTTTATTCTGTTCGTGGAATCTGAGCGCTGTTCGGATATATTGAGCGCTCACATCCAAGCTATCTGGGGATAGGTTGAATGTGGGGGTTCTGTTCAGGAAGAGAGGTTCGGTCTGCAGTGCTGATGGTGTCAAGTGGAGTGCTTGGAGTCCTCGGGAAGCACTAGGAGCATCCATCAACGGAGGTACTCGGTTGGAGTACTGGAGCTTCGTTACAGATACCACCTATGCATAGATTTGTTTGGGTTTTTTGGGGGGGCTGCAATGCCAAACTTCTGACATGTTTTTTTCAAATTGGACACATCTTCTTTGCCTATATTCTTTTTGGGGGTCTTTTTACATATCCCAATTTATTTTCTTGCCATGAACGTGCATATATTTGAAAAGTTGACACCCCAAGGTATTGTATATGGAGTGTTTTGATGCCTTTGGTGCAACCGTTTCAGCCAAAAAAAAGGAGGAAAATGTGTGGTGGTAATTTTTCAGTTTTCATTTTTACACACACATTTGTGTGTGATTTAGGGGAGCCTGTTGTTGGTTATTGCAAGAAAACACTTCAGGTTGTTTTCTGCAAGGCCTCTTGAGTACACACATGTCCCCATGCATAGTTTGAACTTGATCATAAAAATAGTCTGGCACAGTAAAAGTAAAAAAACAAAACAACAACTCAGTAACAGTAAACATAACCCAAAAAAATATTGAACAGCAAATGTAAAAAAATATTTCAGTATTCACTGTGTGCCTTGACACCTCAAGGAACTCAGCACACAGGCAGAGCATTGGAAACCTGCCCTATGGCTTCCGATGCTCTGCTACACTGCCGGGCGCCACGTTGGGCAACCTGGAAGTGATCGCTCCTGGTCCTCAATGGGTTAAATCTTATAAGGCTACTTAAAATTCCCTATCCCAGCAAACAAATGTGGGGATTCATTTCGACCATATGGCCATATTTTGCAGTAAGCCCACCGCTACTTCACAGTACCCAAATATTGGTTGGTCCCCATACATTTAGGTTATTTAGAACAAGCACTATTTAATTTGTCTCCCACATTGGGAATTAGTGTAGGACCCACCGATATTGGGGTACTGTTAAGTAATAGTGAGCTTAACACAATATGGGCATATGGTGTAACTGAATCCCCATATTTGTTTACTGAGGTAGGTGATCTTAAGTAGCCTTTTATATGCTCACTGTTCCATAATCTTTATTATAGATTAGATTATTTAGTCTGGCATATGGCTTGGATTAACTAACAATTAATCAATTAAAATTTTACCCACTAAATTTTGAGAACAAAAAAAGTATTTAGTTGTAGTTATTGAGACAAGTTCTCTCACTGGCATAGGTGAGACTTTTGGTCCCCTTAACTTGTTAGCCATTCCAGGTCAGGTGGTCAGCTCCACCCCCACTCCAAAGTTAATTAAGAAATCCCTACTACTAGGGAAAGAGCCTGACCTTCAAGCTGACTAGACATGTGCCAATGGAGCTTCTGCAAGCTTACTTAAAAAATATGTATATAACCCACCTTTACCACTGCCACATACCATCCTGTGCCCATATTAAGTTAGGGAATCTCGGGCAAGCTATACAAGACTCCTCCCGCAGGTTTACACTGCCGGAAGCCAGAGAAATCTCACTGCGGCTTGCCAGGGATGGAGACAGGAAGAAGCGGCCAATCTCCTTGCCATCAAGTCTATGGTTTGGACCAGCAGCATCCGAATTCCCCAGACCGGTGGGGGATATCCCGTTCCACACTGTCAGTGCTAGATACCTACCTGGAGCGAGACAATTTTTAAATAACTATTTCTCCTCCGTATATATTAAGGAAGAACCCATGGCAATAGATGTGCAAATGATTGCTACTAAAAACTTGCAGAATAATTGTAATTGGTTAACTCAAGACAAGGTGCTGCAGCATCTTATGTAACTATGTAACTATGTAACTATGTAATTTCAAACAAGATGGTGGGCACCACAGTGCCATGCAGAAGACTCAACAGACCTCTCACAGCATCTCACCTAGACTAGACGCACTTCTGGGCCAGGCTGGAGGAAAGGATGACTCCGATGAACCCTGACACCTGACAGGTAGGAGACGAAGGAGGTTACCTCGGAAGGAGGCCTGAAGGTTCCCTTCTGCACCAAGCTACTGCACCGTCAGCTGTCCCTTCTACCCCTGACAATCTCACACTTAGACCCATCAGGAGACTCACCCTGCTGATAAAGTCACGACGACAACGGATCGCAAGGTATCGGAGACACCTATCTTGCCAGACACCCCAGCCTGCATGACGGGAAGACAGGAAAGCACCTGAAGCTCAACAAGCAAATGACACCAGGAGGCATGCTGATCCTTTGGTCTGGGACTGGGAGGAAGAAGAAGCTCTCCTATGGCACATCAGAGTCAATCAAGCTAGTGGACTGCACAAAAGTGGAAACGCCTACCCAGCTTGGGCATAGGATGACTGCCCTGTGTTCCCCATTAAGCGCTGCCCAGCTGTGTGGACACTGTGCCTTACTTACCTCTGGCACTGCAGACCTGTTCTGACAAAACTACTTTCCTCCTAATGTTTAACACTGCTCCTGTACACTCATATTCTCCACACCCTGACACAGCTACATGCCTAATTTACTGCTAGTTCTCTTACTTATTCCCTTGTATTCTCTCTGGTCTTAAGATCAGATCTATGTCTTAGTCTTTTTCCTAAAAATATAAAATGTGCAACTACTTCTTACACCACAAGATAGTATATGTCTTTGAGTTTGCAATAAGCTTGTCATTGCTGTTGGGGCATCACAAGCCTGTATGTCATTCTATGAAAATAAAGAAGAATAAAAAAAAAAGAAATCCCTACTATTAACTGTAAGAGGCATTGTTGTGATTTTAATTTGACTTAAAACATCTGGACCATTCATTAAGTAACTTGCTCTCCTGGGATATAAATGGTTTTATTGGCCACTATCATAAGAACTATTCCTTAGCTTGAGGTCTCCTGAAATGATATAATCAAGTACATATTACTAATTATTCTTTTGGCAAGAGATAGTTCCTTTACATATAATAGAATGGAGAAAATCTTTTGTAAGAGTAGCTTTTAACACTTTCATGCTGAGAACGCATACTCAAAACATATAAATGCAGTTAATGAATAAAACATTTGTAGTATGGTTAAGATCATAGTAGTGATACACAATATATATCAGTTACAATATTATTATTATTATTGGCATTTATTATAGCTGTTATATATACGGTAACTTTGTGTTATGATAAATACAAAGATATTTGAAAAAGCTAAATCAACATAACTGTTTCCCAACAATTCTTATTAAAAAACATTGAATTATATATTTAATGCTAGATAATCTATTTCTGTCACACATTTTAATATGGAGTTTTCATGTTAAACTCATCTTCAACTCTTTAAAAAAATAGTGAAACACATTTTTGGTATAAATGGAGACACAGACAAATCAATGTAACTTAAAGTCTTATTCCACGATCACTCCTCCCATCTTAGATTGATGAGATCTCCCAAATGTATGGCTTGGGAATCAGCATTTATAAAGTATTTGTCTTAAAATGTGTGAGCTTTATTTTACCACTACTTTTAAGATTGAGTCAGCTTCCATTGTCCATGTTGCATTGTAATTCTGCAGTTCTTGCTCAATACAGTCAGTGCAACTCCAACTCCAACAACTGGGGGAGTAATTGGAGTAATAGGTGTTCCATTGATCTGCAAAGGAACAGAGACAACGTACAGCTTGAGAAAGAGTGACTTTGAGAAAAGTAATCCAGTTTGAAATGATGCATTACATAAGGATGAGACAGAGTTATAGAAAAAGAGAGATAAGAGAGGTAAAGCTGATTGTCGTCAGGATATTGTTGTTACTGAAATCCAAAAGAGCTAATTATGTTAGCAAATGAGCCACTCTAAAGAGTAAAAAGGGGACCAAGAGCAGTGACTCTTAGATAAGACAGTTAGTGTGCAGGAAGTATTCCTTGAAAAGAAAATACTAAATGAGCATTAAGAAAGAGGTAGATGAAAAGCAGGAATGGACTTCATCGTGAAAGTCAAGGTTTCCAAGGTTTTGAAAAAACAGTAAGTGGTCAATAGTTTCTCAATTTAGGGAAATATAATTAAAATAGAGTACATTTGGACTTAGAACTGAGTAAATCTTTATTTACCTTGGTTTCTGTAGAGTGAAAAGCATGAAAAAAACAAATTAAAGAACATCAAGGTGTTGTTAGGGTTGAGAAAGTTAGTTACACGGGTGTATAGAAACTGCTATATAAATTTAGAAATTCAGGGGAGTAAGGGTTTGGGACTGTTTTTAGAAACATAGGTAGGATTAACATATTAGAATAGAAATATTTGATAATAGTGTGGAGATGTGTGGCAACGAGTTGCATAGGTTTTTGGGGTCATAAGAATTAATGCTGAATCAGGAAGATAAAATATTCTTGTTCAGCAATGGAGAATGTGGAGCAATATGAATGAGGCATGTATTTGTGCTCTTTGATATGTAAATGTGGCATTGATTGTTAATTTCAAGGATGAATACTTGACGTGATATTATTTGTCTATCTTTGGGTATAGATTCTCACTTTAATGGTAGAAATGGGCAAGACCTGTTTGAGATCTAGGCAAGGACTAACTAATGGGCAATTTATGAAGTTTCTGCTTTTCTCGTTGATTTTTTATTTTTTTTTGCCTCAGCTTAGCCTTCCAGCAGATTGTTGTTTTTTTCATGATATCATCTTGTCTAGCTGCCAAAGATCATGCGGATGATAAAATCACAGTGTGTCTTACCTAGACGAGTGTGCTTTCAATGTACTGTCAGGATAACTAATTGATCCCGCAAGCAGAACTGTATCACACCTAAGACTAAGGATAATGTCTAACCGGACCTTGGAATGGCCAGACTAAACGTATCCAAGAATAGTCAGAATACTTGCCGAGGTTAGGGATAGAGAATCAGACACAGCGATGAGGAAAAGCCAAAAGTCAAGGATACCAGAAATCAGGGAAGTCAAAACAAAGCCAAAGTCAAATACCAAAAAATCAAGATCAGGAACACACTCTTGGATTACCATCAGGCAGAAACCACAACAGGGCAATGAGAGAATGTAAAAATAAGTTTAGATAACCCTCCTGTTATTCCCGATTGGCTGTAATCGGCCTTTGACCCCAAAACGTGCTGGCGAGCAACGTCACATGCACGCCAACGTCATTCTCAACGTGGGCATAGATCTGCAGTGGTCAGCGGCCCAAGACATGCTGGGATTATCAGGTATCCGAATGCACAGCTGTAAATGGGCACAACTATTCCTGTCAGGACGGTAAATACCATTAACCACTTTACCATAAACTGATTAATTTGTTACATGTACTTAGCCACAGGCATGTTGCACATGAAAGAAACACAATTTTATCATTAGGAAAGAAATCCTTTGTTTTATTCCAGGACATGTGAATTGGAGTTTTAGCTATCTGATGAAGAGAAATATAGTCAAGATATGTCTTGAACATGTAAAAGGCTGATGAAAGGTAAAAGAAAATCCAGCTTAAAATATTGTTATACTTAGTAAATTTAAAGGTTCTGTCTTTTAATTATTTCAATGTATTAAAGGAATGCTACATTTTCACCTGCATCTACACCTAAATGAAAGCATAAAATAGATGCTTTTAAGAAATATTTCAATGTGCTGCATATCTAAAACTCAAAGTAACAAGGTTAAATGTGACAAACAGAATGATCTTGAAAAAGCTTTGTGACAACCATGCAATAATATTGATTTGATTTCTTGATAAATTTATAAATAGGAGCTTTAAGAAAGCACTTAGATGCTTTTTTTTCTCTTTAAAATGATTTAGATCACACATCTATCAGGAAATAACTGAGTTTTTCAAATGCATGAACACTCTTTATAGCAATTTTATATTAATAGGAATATAACTTTCTGGTAAAGCCAAGCTCCAGGGACATAGCTGACCTCTCTTCTTGAAAGAAACAGGCCATGAAGTTCTGTCTCATTACATCGGTAGTTGGAACTGTTCCAGGGAAGGACAATGGGTCAGATTTAAAACATCAATAACTTTGGAAATGGAATTCTACTCTCCTGCTTAGAACTTTATGTATAATATGCAGACCATTATGTATATCAAACTATACTTTGTGTATTAGTATGTAAATAGCAGTATTTGTTGTAACATTTTGGTGATTATGTGTTTATAGTATTTATGCAGGGAATTTATCCTCTCTTGGCAAAGATTAAATCTGCTACCAACTTGTGAGTGCAACTTACCTGTAATTGTAATTTACTACAATGGGAATTCTGGAGAATTGACAAGACAATTTCAAGTTTTAGGAAAAAATAGCAATGTTGAGAAAATGAGATGGAATTTTTATAAAATGTCCATTTCAGTTTTTCATAATTCCAGTTTTATTGGATAAATCTCATAGAGGAAAACACAGACTGGACATTTTGTGAGACATGGCGACATGACAACTATACATGTAAAAAGGAAACATTAACAAACAGGCTGAGAAGATGTTCTAGAGAAAAAAGAGTCAGACGTAAAAAACAAACATGATTGGATAAACACATTAAAACTAAATAGTATGATATTTTAAGAGTTATTAATTAAATAACAGATTTTGTCCAAATAGACAACTGACTGCATTCCAACCCCACTGCGAAATCTCAGATTTACTAAACAAACCAACCAACCGATTCTTTTATTCTGATATCATAATTTCTACATGTGAACCAATATAAAGCACAGGAGTCAGACATTTAACATTGACTGCTTGGGGGGGAATATAAACTGAATGCATTTGTCAGGATACAAATTAGCAAATTGATAATTTGAAGTACCATTTGCCTGCTAGCAGCACTAGCAGAGCGAGGACAAATAGTTTAAAAACCCACTGCAGCACAAGGTTTAATAATGTGGTGGCCCTATATACATTCACTAGATTCACACCCCACAGGTCTTATTTTCAATACTATTCAATTCACTGGCTGATACTCTTTATGAACAGTTTGTGGGACACCTCCACTTTAACTTCCAACAAATGTCTCTTTTAATGATTACGGTCAATAGTTTGTGATTACAGATATCGTAGTTTCATTCTGGCTTTGAATATTTTGGGAGAAGATACTATATGGATGTATTAGTAAACCATTAGAAGAATTGAGAGATAGCACCTACCCTTACTTTGGATATATACACCTCTAAAATTGATGGGTGATTAAAATCTTGATGAAATAACATGGTTGTTGAAGAAAATGCCCTTTCAATAGTATTAATGGCCAATCTAACATATAAGTCTTATAGGTCAATAAAGCAAATAGTCTCCATTTTTATTCGTAGTTATTGTTAGAACTCACATGGCTGCGAGGGCCTAACTTGCAGCGGGGGGACTGCCCGGGCTGTCAGACAGTCCCCCCAGACCGGGAGCAACATCGATCGCCAGCGTGGGAACGGCAGTGATCGAGTAAGTAAATATTACCGCTATGATGGTTCAGGACCGCCATCGGTCCATAAGGGGATTTTTCCGATGACGATCCTGAACTGTCAGCGGTCCTTAAGGAGTTAAACAAATAGTTTTATTGAAAATTAAAAAAGATGCATTATGTAGATACAAATATCCATCTCACTATCTATCCTAGCTGTTCATATAAGGGTTAATTTAAACTTGGAATTGTATCTTCGATTCTGGGAAGAATTTATCTAATATCATTTATGAGAATGACCATACTGATTTCGAAATGTTCTTGTTAACTGTCCAAGATTTTGGTATTTGTAAATATCATTTTTTTTATCATATGTGTGTTATATAACGTAGGATATAACAAGAAGCAGCTGCTTATAACTTGTGCAAAACAATCTACATCATTGTCACGCTTTTATGCTCGTACCCATGAAAACAGGGTATAAATATAACTGACGTATGAATAAAATTTGAATTGGTTATTGAACACAACTCTGTCTTCTTAACTGATTTCCAGGATCCTGTTTCATAAGAGGGAGGGGCTCAGCCAGTATTCATCAAGTCTTTGTGTATAGCTGATTTTATCCCCAACAAATTGGTGTCAGAAGTTTGGATGCAATTGGAGACGGAAGGTAAGGGGTGGTGTCTTTCAGATACCTATTCTTTTCCTTTTCCCATCCTCCACACTTTGCATATTTAGCTTTATATTTAGTGGGAATTTTCTAGCCTTTGGCGGGCTGTAATAATATCTTTGGTAGACTTCACTGCATGATGTTTTTGGTAGACTTCTGAGTTTTTTTTTTATATAGTCTAAGGTAGATTTTTTTGTCTATGGGAGACGTCACTAGATTCCTCTTTGGAAGAGGTTAACCTTTGGAAGGTTGTAAAACGGTATTCCAGCCTTTGGCTGGCTGAAATGTAAATGTATAAATGTATTGCCTTTGGCAGGCTAAATCGGTTTAAACAGGAAACAACAATTACAGGGTGCGCCAAGAACAAAGTAAATAAATAAAATGGATAATAGGAAAAAAAAATACCAGGGAAACATGCAAATTAAAGTCTCTAATTCACAGGTATATTCTTCTTAAATTCTCAGGACATCTTGGGTCAAGTTCTCATCAGAATATATGAAAGAGAAAAAAAAACATACAGAGGGGACCAATGGTGCAGTAACGTAAAGGAGTATGGCTACAGACAACACTGAAATTAAAAAATACCAACTCACATTTGTGGGAGCTATAACCAGCTTGAGTAAAACAGCATATAGTGGTATTTAAACTCCCCAAATGTAGGATATTCCTCTCACGAGATTTTCAGTGCAGGTTATATGAAATAAAAACACAGGAGAAGGCCCATAGTGCTCTCTGTATTAAAAGAGTGCTGGATAAAATAAGAGATGTACTTACAATTTACAGAGCAGACAAACCGCTCTGTGTAAAGCGCCTGGGTGGTATGATCCCCACCATGGATTCTTTAGATGGTATAAAAGCTTCAGATGTTTAGCATATGCCAGGTTAAAAAAATAAGGATAAATATAAAAGTATTTAAAATAGTCAGAAAAAATACTTTTATTTAGATTAAAATAAGGATAAATATAAAAGTATTTAAAATAGTCAGACAAAAATACTTTTATTTAGATTATTATTTTTTTTGAGAACTTGACCCAAGACATCCTGAGAAAGAAGAATATACCTGTGAATTAGAGACTTTAATTTGCCTGTTTCCCTGGTATTTTTTTTCCCTATTATCCATTGTATTTATTTACTTTGTTCATGGCGCACCATGTAATTGTTGTTTCCTGTTTTTCCAGTCCTTTGAAGAGTTTTGAGGGTTACCCTTCCTTTCAGGTGTGCAGCCTCCCCCTCCCCTTTGTGATCAGTTTGGATAGCACTGTTCCATCCTCTTATTTTTTTCTTAAAATGATTTAAAGAATAAGAAAAAAAAAAATAGAGGGTTAGAAACGTACATGATGTGTGTCTTGGCTGTACTCCAACCTCTGTTTTGCTTACTTTTGCTATCTCTGCTGTTTGTCTTTTGTGTTTTTTTAAATTATATATATATATATACATATATATATATATATAACTTTGCAAGGGATTGGAATTATGGACACAGACAGAAAAGATGAAATCCGTTTTGACTACTCTGCAGTGGTAGTTATATATTTTTTTAAAAACATACAGAATTTGGCTACCATGTTTTTAAACGGAATAAAAACAGATTTCTCTTTGAGTCTGAAATACTTCCCAATCTAAAAAAAATATCCATCCCCTAATCCCGGGGAAAATTGCAAACAGTATGTTGCTTGAATATAGCCCCTCACTTGTACCCTTGAAGGTGATGATGAAAAAGAGAAAGAAATAGAGGTTAATTAAGGGGGGCTACAAATTCTAGAACTAACATGGTTTCTCTGCTTGTATGATTGTATGCATGATGAGCCTTTATAAAACTACTGTAAGCCCACTACACTTTTTCATGAGAGTGGGATGTATGATTGTTTATATGATGAGCTCTTTATTTTCATATTGGGACAAAAAGTCACTTCATTCTAAATGTCAAAACACCACATTCTTTCTGCCATGTGTGTTTGTTGCAGAGAATTTATGTTGTAAATGTAGATGATTATAAATTAGAGAGCAAAATTTACATTTTCATTGGTCCCACACATGCCTCATTTTGTGCTGTAAGCTAACTTGTGCTTGCTACATGTACTTGAAATGATCCAGTACATCACATGTTGTATATGCTTTAAATTGTATGTATTCTGTAGCATTGTGAAAATATGTAAATTGTTGTATGGGGATGCTGAGATTTTATTGATTGCAACCCAAAACTATAGATCCCATGTGCAGAAGTGAGTTTGAGTTTGGTCAGGTATGTAGGATCAGAAAACCATGGACAAAGGTTTTTACCTGTGTTGTTATGATTTTTGGGAACTCAAATTGACCGGTCAAAATTTTGCCATGCCTTTAACATGAAGTAGTATAAATATGTTGAGTCTTTGAGAGTTCTGACAAATGCAGGTGATAGATACCATGTTTGTGTAATCTGGTCCAAATGTTCTACAAGCGTATAAGAGAGAACTTCTATTGACAGGGTACATATGTTGCAACTGGTTAATGCAAGTATTATACAAATGTTTAAGTCTAACGCGTTATATGGCCGTACGGGATTCCTTCTTTAACCCCTTAAGGACCAAACCTCTGGAATAAAAGGGAATCATGACATGTGACACATGTCATGTGTCCTTAAGGGGTTAAAAAGAAAAAAAAACATTTGGTACCAGAACTCTTAAATAAATTTGATACAAACTACAATTGGTATACCTTACAATAATATGTTCTGAATACAGCTGTTAAAAGTTTATTCTGTGTAAATGGTGATTGTGATAAATGTGTGTTTTGGGTACTCATTTTAAAGTGTGCAGTTTAATTGTCATGTATGTTAATGTATGTTAATGGGTAATTTACTCTGTTATTTTAAATTATATTTGACCAAGTTTGTCTCAGTATTGATGCAGATGGAAATGGCAGTGTAATAATCTATTAAATAACTGATTTATTATTGAATATTAGTCCAAGAGTAATAGGAGTTGAAGTCCTAATCAAAAAAAAAAAAAAAGAGGAGGCTGATTTCCAAAATTCTGTTGCAATGATGGACTTCTAGCCAAAATTCGACTTTCCTGTCCATTTGCCAGGTTTTCTGGTCTATCCTTAAAGCAGTAAGGTTGCAAAGTTTGGTTGCAAAGTTTGCAGAAATGATCATTATTTTAAAAGTGCTTCTTATACACAGGTATGAGGATGGAATTTTGTAAGTGATAGTTTAAGTGCTTACGTTTTTTGTATCGGCATGTCTGCTGGATATCTGCTACATTCATTGTGTTCTGCGTTATAAGATGACATGTGTGATATTACAATGAGTATGAAGAATATTTAAAGAATATTTGCATGTCATTAGCGCAAGCCTTTAGTGTCTTTTTACAACAGATTAAAAAACGCTGATCGGCTGATCAGTGTTTTTTAATCTGGGAAAGAAAAAACCATCTGCTTTTCAAAATCGTGGATCCACGTTTCCATTTTTAAATAGCTATCTCACTCTCCGTATTATTAGGGGAGTATTTAGCGTTAACTCTACTTTTAAAGTGCATTGCATTATTTAAGTCAAAGAAAAAGAAAAAAATGTAATCTTTAACATAAAAAATTAAGTTATATGGTTATATAAAAAGAAAAAGAAAAAATGAATGTATAGAATAGGTTTTTTCCAAAATTAAGATTCATCTAGTATGTCTCATTGATTATAGCGTATAGATGAAATTTTATTTTTTAATAGAGATCAGACAATTTCTGATGATGATAAGTGAGGCAATTCTAAACTACGGTATTATATTTGTATTGGTAAATTGAAAGCATTTTGCAGACCCAGAAGAGAATAAATAATATAATAATTATAAAAGGAACCATACTATGGGAAGAGGTCACCCAATTAACTCGCTAAGGGGTTAAACTTATTTTTGATAAGCATATAAAATGTAGTTTTTGTGGTTGGACTTTTGATACTCAATTTGAACTCAATTGAACTATTCCAACTCTATCATTGCAGGTATAGGAAACAGCTGCAATATGATTTTAATATTTGCAATATATTAGTGTTTTCAATGTATTCTGACAATCGAAAAGTACCTAACCGCATGTCTGCATTACACCCATGTCCCAGACTGTCAGTATTGCAAACCCTATATGAAGACTCTGCTTTCATTGTTTATGCATACACCCCTAGACAACCGTGCCTTACATACACAATTTAACTATACAATAAACCTTCAAAAGCTTATTAATATTATATCTGTGTAGTACACAAAGGGGGGGAGGGGGTGTGAGATAGGTAATCTCATCCTGCAAATGGAATATGCTTCCTCCTTGTTCACTTTTGGTCAAACCGTTGGTCTGTGACTGGCTCTCTTTAACCCCAACTGAATTTCTTGGGAAGATTCATGAGAAAGATACAGCATATTGTTTTGATATAAAGAAAGAGGGAAAAGTATGTTGTATTGGTCACAAAGGATTGTGATTAGTGATGAACGGTTCGCCGCGGACTCCAGTCAGCAGACACATTCCATCCAATCAGCAGCAGACCCTCCCTCCCTGACCATCCCACCTACTGGACAGCATCCATTTTGAAGCTGCATTCTTAATGAGCTGTCCAGGAGGTGGGAGGGTCTGGGAGGGAGGGTCTGCTGCTGATTGGCTGGAATTTGTCTGCTGACTGGAGTCCATGGCGAACCGTGGTGAACCGTTCGGCGAACAGTTCGGGACATCACTAATGGTGATCTTAAGAAGGCGAGACAAGGACATTTGGGAGGTGATAGGAGATTGAATCAGAAAAGTTTTAGAGGCAGAGGTAGAGGATTTGTTCAAAGGGTCTAACTTTTGTAGAGGTGGCAACTTCAGCATTGGTGGAACACACTGTTTTAATTGTGGATAGAAGGGCCACTGAAAAAAATAATGGATGGACCCCAAGGTGCTCATGGTGAACCCGGTTCTCCCGGTCAAGCTGGTGCTCCTGTTATTGCTGGTGCCCCGGCTTCCCTGGTGCCTGTGGTGCTCCTGGACCTCAAGGCCCTGGAGGTTTACCTGGACCTAAGGGTAAAAATAGTGAACCTGGTGCTCAAGGAAACAAAGGAGAACCCGGTGCTAAGGGAGAACCTGGCCCAGCTGGCGTTCAAGGACCCACCCTGGCATATTCCTTAATACCAACCACAGCTTCCAACCTATACCCACACCCAACACCCCCAGCCGAATACACAGATGGTTCATGTTATTAATACTTTATATATAGTTTTGAGTAATAAAACAGTATTAATGCTGGCTCTTAGAGGATGTACAAGCTGAAGTTGGGATCTAGACATTGTTTGCATAGGCTGCGCAATGTGAAATAACTAAAATAAAATAGGATAATAATAAGTATGCTTAGTCAATTTGTAACGTGTTATCATAGAGGCATCTGCAATAAAATAAGTGGGTTTCCAGGACCTGACAAGTGAGGGCAACTTAATATAACATTTTTCTACAGTTTGCTGCCCCTTCCTTATCAGAGGCAGTGGTGTATCCTGGTTTTGTGCTGCCCTAGGCAGGACAAAACTCAGGCGCCCCCCCTCCCCCCCGCGCCACCCCCACCCAACCCTTCCCCCCGCCCCACCTTCTAAATACACACACACACAGTCAGACACAAAAACACACACACACAGTCAGACACAAACACAGACAGACACAAACACACACACACACACAGTCAGACACATACACACACACACACACACAGTCAGACACATACACACACACACACACACACAGTCAGACACATACACAGACACAAACAGTCAGACACACAGTCAGACACAAACACACACACACACACATACACAGTCAGACACACGCACACACACTCACAAACACACAAACACAGGCACAAACACACACAGTCAGACACACACACAGTCAGACACAAACACACACACAAACACACACACACAGTCAGACACATACACACAGTCAGACACACACACACACATACACACACAGTCAGACACAAACACACACACACACAAACACACACAGTCACATACACACACAGTCAGACACATACACAGACACAAACACAGTCACACACACACTCACAAACACAAACACACAGTCAGACACACACAAACACACACACACATTAACTTTTTTTTTATTTAAATCCCCCCCCCAACCTCCTTACCTTTGGGAGTGCTGGGGGGTCTTCCTGGTGGTCCAGTGCGGCTGGTAGGGCGGGAGGGCGCGATGTCGGGCGAGGGAGTTACCCGATCAGCCGCGCCATACAAGCCGGGCGAGAGGAGGCTGGGAGCCGGAAGATGACGCCATCTTCCGCCCTACTTTGCAGCCGACGCTACGTAGGAGCTGCTGGAGCAGTTGCTTCATGGGAAGTGCTCACGTCATTTCAAGTTAAATGGGTGTTGCAGAGTGAGGCTGGGAACCGGAAGATGACGTCATCTTCCGGCTCCCAGCCTCACTTTGCAGCCGACGCGCGAGGGAGCTGAGCAGTCAGCTCATGGGAAGTGCTCCCTCGCCGGCCGCTCGGGATGTCAGTTAGCCGCAAGGCTAACAAGGCATCTGCCCTGGGCATTTGGGGGGCGGCGTTTTTTGCCGCCCCCTGAAAAATGCCGCCCAAGGCAAATGCCTTGTTTGCCTCGCGGCTAATACGTCCCTGATCAGAGGCCACTTGCAACTTGTCCGAAATCTGTATTAAACAAAGCACTTTAGAACAATAGTAATTCATTTTGTTTCTCCTATTTCATTCCTAGTTGTTCTGGGCAAAAAGATTGTTTAAGTGGGATAACTGTACAGTATTAAAACATGATCACACACATACAGAACTGATGGCTTTTTGGACATCGGGATCTATAAAAGGTTTCAGTTTCCAAAAATGTTATCGGGGTCCACAAAATTTTTGACAGACTTCAGCATTCCAATTTTATTAAAGTAATTAATTGAGATTATCAAATCAAGGTTTAAGTTTAAGAACAGTATTTTATTGGGAATTATACCAATATGTATATGTTAGTGTTTTAGTACTCATCCTGTCCAACAAGCATTTATATAGTGTAAGTGCTTCTCTCATCCATACAAAGGCATTCCAAAGGGAAATTGTGTACACATTCATACAGGACAAATTTCATGAATTATAAGTAAAGCTAAGAGAAGAACATGTTACACAAGTTAAAGGACCACTCTAGGCACCCAGACCACTTCAGCTTAATGAAGTGGTCTGGGTGCCTGGTCCAGCTAGGGTTAACCCATTTTTTAAAAAACATAGCAGTTTCAGAGAAACTGCTATGTTTATTAATGGGTTAAGCCTTCCCCCTATTCCCTCTAGTGGCTGTCTCATTGACAGCCACTAGAGGCGCTTGCGTGCTTCTCACTGTGATTTCACAGTGAGAGCACGCAAGCGTCCATAGGAAAGCATTGTAAATGCTTTCCTATGCGACGGGCTGAATGCGCGCGCAGCTCTTGCCGCGCGTGCGCATTCAGCCCAGGAGGAGGAACGGAGGAGGAGAGGAGGCAGAGAGCTCCCCGCCCAGCGCTGGAAAAAGGTAAGTTTCAACCCCTTTCCCCCTTTCAGAGCCGGGCGGGAGGGGGACCCTGAGGGTGGGGGCACCCTCAGGGCACTATAGTGCCAGGAAAACAAGTATGTTTTCCTGGCACTATAGTGGTCCTTTAAGGGTTTAAGTTTAGTCTCTAATTTGAGTTTAGCCTAGGTAATTAATTTATTGATGTCGTACTGATCCTTGTGTTTGTATGGTTATAGAGACCGTACTGGAGTATTTGTGCCACCTGATATTTGGGACTACACACCAATCTCTCTGGCTGACCTACCTACCTACCTATTTGCAATTAAATCTGTTTGGTCAAAATCCATGCTGGCCAAAGAAACTGAGATGCTTACTTATGAGGACATAAACTAACTTGGAAAGTCCTGAAGGTGCAGTGCTGTCTAATGTCGCTAGTTCTTTATTAACCTTTCAATAATTGGGGTGTTGCACAGAGCAAACAGAACAATTAAGAACTATGTGAAAGCTGACATTGTCTTGTTGTCAGCCATATTGCTACCCTTAGCAATGTTATGATGTCTAAGATTATGGAACAAAGTTTATGGTGTCTAAGATTCTTTATACTCCTTGAAACACTTATTGTATTTTTCTGGACTATGCTGGACTATTGAACTATTTTTTTATTTTTATTTTTGTAGAGTTAGCCGGAGAGAGAGGAAATGTTAGCTTACTCAGGCATGGATGTACTATGTGTGTCATTGATGTATGTTGAGTGTACCAAGGATGGATTCCCATTTATTAAGTGTGGATATGACTGGACTGTCGAAATAGGGATGTGATTAGGAGACATAGGAAGCAAGGTCATGATTGGGATTATTATTAGAATTGCAAACTGATTATAAATTATCTCATGATTTAATTTGTAAATAGGCCTTTTCAAACTAATCAAGAAGTGTTTCCCAATCCCGATACCCGAGCTATTTACTTACAAGTGGGGGTTTTATAAGTCACTAATGCTGTCAACGTGACGGGATGACATGTCTACACAGTCATGGCCCTCACTCAGGGATTCCCCAGATGTGATTTTTTTCTCATATATGAGTTTTTGCCACTGGGTTTTTTGACCTGGCCCTAGATCACCGGGTGGACTGGTAATCCAAGACTCTGGTCCAAAGAGGGGGATAGATATTATTCCCGTTTTGCACAAAAGAAAGATATTGTGTATACAGGCGCTTAAAAAATATTATAGTGGAAAAAATGTGCTGCTACCACCAATGTGTAAACCTCTCACGACTTAACACAGAATAACGGATACGGAAGTAGACGGAGTGGTTAATAAACCAGAACAAATCAACAGGTGGAGCGCTCAAAGTGAGATAACTCACCCCACTCTTGGTCCGTATAAGGTAACCTATAAGTGGGGATAGAGTACACGATAATATTGTGTAGTATATCACAAATAATAGTGAAATGATAATGAAGAATATGAACCCATTCACATGGTTCTGAGCCCTAGCTAGACAGGCTCAGATCTCTTAGGCAGGCGTGTTTGGGGTCACACGAAACCTTAACAGTGGATGAGGATCACGCTGTACCTTTAAAGGATGAGAAACCAAATATGGTGCAGTATGTATTGGTGCAGATAACAAGAAAGTGCATAAAATTGCTCACCTGGTTCAGAGCCTAAATCCTGGCTCTGAGTGTATAAGTATATGTGTCAAAAAAGGGGACACAAAACCCTTCTGGATGAGTAGCAGGAACACAAGATGCTTGTATCAACAGGTAATTAAAAAATAAACAATTTATTGCTAAGTATAAAATACTAACACAAATAAAAAATACTATATAAAAGCAATAATATAAAGAAAGTCCTTAGTCCTGTTGATGCTCTGAGACACGTTAAGCAATACTTGGTCAATCCCTTCAAGAGAGATGCAGACACTAACATTCAAAAAATAGCCTATCAAGCAATTTTATGCTATTCTAATTTGGGTATGAAGGTGGTCCACTCCGTGCCCAACTTTCCAAACACTGAAGTTTTGTTCTGATATAATGCACTATTATGGGCACTACATATTTAGGGGTCTAGGAGTTAAAGCCCATATATTACATTAAATGAACGATATATAAACAAGTTTATTGACTATAGCTTTTTACAATTTGATTATGTATCATTTCCCCTGAATCTATTGATATACTAACTATATTTGTTATAATGTTTACTTTTACTCTCCCACTGTTTCTTTATGTGAGAGACATTGTATGTGCACATAGAGACTTTACTTTGCCCTCAAACAAGATGGCGACCAAAGACTCATACATACACGAATTAACAAAAATGCGACCGCACTATTGGATGATGCAAGCGGAAATGATGTCATGGGACACAGCCGCGGCCATTCCGAAATTAAGGAATCCTCCAATTAAGTGCACACTGACGATATAAAAGAAAAGCCGGAACACAGAGGACTACACCGATTGAAAAAGCCGTCTGGCGAAACGTGTCTCGGAGCATCAACAGGACTAAGGACTTTCCTTATATTATTGCTTTTATATAGTATTTTTTATTTGTGTTAGTATTTTATACTTAGCAATAAATTGTTTATTTTTAAATTACCTGTTGATACAAGCATCTTGTGTTCCTGCTACTCATCCAGAAGGGTTTTGTGTCCCCTTTTTTGACACATATACTTATACACTCAGAGCCAGGATTTAGGCTCTGAACCAGGTGAGCAATTTTATGCACTTTCTTGCTATCTGCACCAATACATATCGACATACTGCAACATATTTGGTTTCTCATCCTTTAAAGGTACAGCGTGATCCTCATCCACTGTTAAGGTTTCGTGTGACCCCAAACACGCCTGCCTAAGAGATCTGAGCCTGTCTAGCTAGGGCTCAGAACCATGTGAGTGGGTTCATATTCTTCATTATCATTTCACTATTATTTGTGATATACTACACAATATTATTGTTTACTCTATCCCCACTTATAGGTTACCTTATACGGACCAAGAGTGGGGTGAGTTATCTCACTTTGAGCGCTCCACCTGTTGATTGGTTCTGGTTTATTATTCCCATTTTGACTATATGTGCTTACATTATGAATTATAATAATAATATTCCCGTTGTTGGGAATAATACACTTTGCCTGTATTGACCCAAGGCTCAAGCTAAAGATAACATGATGTTCAGTCTGTTTAAAATTGGTTAACATGCCAGCTGTTTGAAATATTTAACTTGTATGCTTAAAAGATGTATTCAACAGATAATTGAAATAGCTGAAAAGTGACAGCTCAAACTCCTCTTAAAGGGAAAACCTACAGCACAGAGCAAATGGGGGAAATCGAGGTGAAGAAATAACGAAAGTCCCGCAGACCTGATTAGCACGTCTGAATATACCTCCTTTCGTTTCTCTGCCGCAGGCCTCCCATGGATATTTTCTGTAAGGTAGATCATGATATGATCTAAGAGGGGAATTGTAGATACAAATATCCATCTCACTATCTATCCTAGCTGTTCATATAAGGGTTAATTTCAATTTGGAATTGTATCTTCGATTCTGGGAAGAATTTATCCGATATCATTTAGAAGAATGACCATACTGATTTTGAAATGTTCTTGTTAATTGTCCAAAATTTTGGTATTTGTAAATATCTGTTTTTATCAAATATACGTGCGTTATATAACGTAGGATATAACAAGAAACAGCTGCTTATAACTTGTGCAAAACAATCTACGTCATTGTCACGCCTTTATGCTCGTACCCATGAAAACGGAGTATAAATATAACTGACATATGAATAAAATTTAAATTGGTTATTGAACACGTCTCTGTCTTCTTAACTGATTTCCAGGATCCTGTTTCCTAAGAGGGAGGGGCTCAGACAGTATTCATCAAGTCTTCATGTATAGCTGATTTTATCCCCAACATATTAATGTTTCTATTAATACTAGTGGATTTTACAACTGTGGCAGTTAAATGGTATGCAAATAAAACACCAATAAGGAAAAAAGGATTTCAAAATTAAAAAAATTTGAAACACAAAATCAATATCAATTTAAAACCTTGAAGCCCTGAAACTCAAAAAACTTAATACATTTGATAACATGCCCATGTGAATATCAATATGTGGGAAAAACGTAAAGAAAATTGAAAATGAGAATTAGAAAATATATTGGTAATATTAGAAGATTTAGTAACCACAATGTATCTAAACATTTTTCAAAACATCATAATGGAGACAGTTGTAGCCTTATGTTCTGTTGTATTAAGCATGTTAATGTCCATCGGAGAGGTGGGGCTAAAGGTATCAAATTGAGTAAAAGTAAAATAAAATGAATGTTTAATTTAAAGACCATAACATTAAATAGTCTGAATGTAGATTGTGAAGTAACATATTTAACATCATGCTTACTTCCACCTTTTTAACCACTGTTAGATTAATTGGTATATTTTTTATATTTAATTTAACCCCAGATCTATATTGTGCAACTGAATTCTTTCAGTCTGAACTCCTGCAAGTCTGGAATGTGCATGCCCTTATGCGTAAAGTCGAGTAAAAGGGGTACATCTGCCTTGGTTTACAGCTGATCTAATTCAAATGTAGCAGTTTAGAGATTCATCGTGGTCAAAGTTTCAGCATACTTTTGACACTGTTGCACATAGAAGGCTTGTCAATAAACTGCAATCTTTAAGTTTGGATTCCAATATTGTTGAATGGGTAAGGCAGTGGCTGAGTGACAGGCAACAGAGGGTTGTAGTCAATGGAATATATATTCGAAGCTTGGACTTGTCACCAGTGGGGTACCTCAGGGATCTGTACTTGGACCCATTCTCTTTAATATTTTTATTAGTGATATTGCAGAAGGTCTTGATGGTAAGTGTTGTCTTTTTGCTGATGATACTAAGATATGTAACAGGGTTGACGTTCCAGGAGGGATAAGCCAAATGGCAAATGATTTAGGTAAACTAGAAAAATGGTCAGATTTGTGGTAACTTACATTTAATGTGGATAAGTGCAAGATAATGCATCTTGGACGTAAAAACCCAAGGGCAGAGTACAGGATATTTGATAGAGTCCTAACCTCAAAATCTGAGGAAAGGGATTTAGGGGTGATTATTTCTGATGACTTAAAGGTAGGCAGACAATGTAATAGAGCAGCAGGAAATGCTAGCAGAATGCTTGGTTGTATAGGGAGAGGTATTAGCAGTAGAAAGAGGGAACACTGGTGAGACCTCACTTGGAGTATTGTACACATTACTGGAGGCCTTATCTTCAGAAGGATATTGATACCTTAGAGAGAGTTCAGAGAAAGGCTACTAAACTGCTTCATGGATTGCAGGATAAAACTTACCAGGAAAGGTTAAAGGATCTTAACATGCATAGCTTGGAGGAAAGACGAGAAAGGGGGATATGATAGAAACATTTAAATACATAAAGGGAATCAACACAGTAAAGGAGGAGACTATGTTTAAAAGAAGAAAAACTACCACAACAAGAGGACATTAAATTAGAGGGACAAAGGTTTAAAAATAATATCAGGAAGTATTACTTTACTGAGATGATAGTGGATGCATGGAATAGCCTTCCAGCTGAAGTGGTAGAGGTTAACACAGTAAAGGAGTTTAAGCATGCGTGGGATAGGCATAAGGCTATCCTTACTATAAGATAAGACTAGGGACTAATGAAAGTATTTAGAAAATTGGGCAGACTAGATGGGCCGAATGGTTCTTATCTGCCGTCACATTCTATGTTTCTATACTGGCTCCATGAACGATCACTGTGCATATAGAAAATGATGAAATGCATGCACAAGACATACAGAAATTGCCCATTATTTCAGTGAAAAATTGAACAATAACATATCCAACCACAGAAACTTTTGGAAAATCATAAGTAACTTACAAACCTCTAAAATCCACAAGAGGCATTTCTTCGTAAAGATCTCCAAATGTTATTCTCATTCTGAATCATCATAACATGATGATGCCAGACACTGTTAAAGGGACAGTTCTCTGCCCAAACACAAAATACATAAAATTAATTGTTTAGTAGATATATTTCATATGACAGCATGCAAACTTTCAATTATGCATTTTTTATTTGGTTTATATCTAAAATCTCTTGCAAAACCTGCACTTCTCTTGTCTGCAGCTTTTGCAAACCTCCCCCTACTAACCCAGACTTACTGTGGCTTTCCATTCACAGACTTCCACAATGGCAGGAGCTCTTGAGTTTAGCACCTCTGAGCTAGACAAACAAGGAAGTAACATTACCTGTTATGTGCTTGAAAGCCAGAGGGGTGTAACCAGGTTAAAATGAAATAAAGGACACACTCGTCACATATAAAGCTTTTTAGCAAGCTAAAGTGCTTTAGGTGTCTGGAGTGTACTTTTAATGTTTTTCATAGAAAAGTATTCACTTGATTGGATGCAGCGATTGCCATGTGCTCAAGGTCTCCAATTCTTGTCAAGCATTGGATTGGTGATGATCTATTCCAATACTAGCATCATAAACTATCTCAATGCTAGATTAAGCCTGAAGATTAGCAGCATTACGAACTTTGCCATGGATTTCTCTGCTGGGAAAACCGAACCGCAAGCAAAACCGGAAGTGCCCCCTGTGAGACGCACATTGGAACGCATGCGATACCAGAAGTAAAAGCAGTGGAACGAATGAATCCTGAAATTGCAGATGGCAAAGGAGAAATCATTTGGCTCTTGCTGATTGGTCCGATGGCAAAGGTCTTAAATACCCGATTTTCCGCGCCAAAAGGCCTTTAAATGTATGGACTTTATGCAATATTGTGAACTGCACCTGAGGAAGACGAGATTGATCGTTGAAACACATTGTGCTACTACCTATGCTGCTATTTTTGCTGATTTTACAAGACCTCAATGTAAGG
>OW240915.1:166503347-166524774 GCA_933207985.1 Pelobates cultripes | reverse complement strand
GACTGCTATTCAATCTATAACAGTGAAAAAAGTTTTTTTTTTTTTAAATACAAGCTTTGTGTCACCAGATCTAAGTGGTGGCACTGGTCACCCGTATCCACTGTTAGCGTAACACACCCGCTTTAAGGACACTGACTGCTATTCAATCTATAACAGTGAAAAAAGTTTTTTGTTTTTAAATCCAAGCTTTGTGTCACCAGATCTAAGTGGTGGCACTGGTCACCGTATCCACTGTTAGGGTAACACACCCGCTTTAAGGACACTGACTGCTATTCAATCTATAACAGTGAAAAAGTGTTTTTTTTTTAAATCCAAGCTATTGTGACACCAGATGTAAGTGGGTGGCACTGAAAGCTGAAAATGGGCACAGTATGCACTGTGAGCCTGACACAAGCTGGCAGCAGTGTGAATAACTGACTGCTATTCAATCTATAACAGTGAAAAAAAGTTTTGTTTTTTAAATCCAAACTATTGTGACACCAGATCTAATTAGTGGCACTGACTGAAAATGGGCTGTGCACTGTAGGCCTGACACAGAAGCTGGCAGCAGTGTGAGACAACTGACTGCTATTCAATCTATAACAGTGAAAAAAGTTTTTTGTTTTTAAATCCAAGCTATTGTGACACCAGATGTAATTGGTGGCACTGACTGGGGAAATGGGCACTGTGAGCCTGACACAGAAGCTGGCAGCAGTGGCAGACAACTAAGTGCATTTACATTACATAGAAAAAAAAACTAAAAAAAAGCTACCCTTATCCCTAACCTAGCTATGCTTTTCCCTATCTTATGAACAGCAGCTACACTTTCCCTCCTCTTACTAAGCATGCAGCTTGAGAATGAATCTAAAATGGATGCTGTCCAGTAGGTGGGAGGGTCTGCTAGGGAGGCTGTGCTGCTAATTGGTTGGAATGTGTCTGCTGACTGTGAGGTACAGGGTCAAAGTTTACTCAATGATGACGAATAGGGGGCGGGTCGAACCGCGCATATGTTCGCCCGCCGTGGCGAACGCGAACATGCTATGTTCGCCGGGAACCGTTCGCCAGCGAACCGTTCGGTACATCACTATTCACCCTTCTGCATAACGACAAAGACAAGCCAGGAGATGTCTTTTGAAATATTCACCTATGTCACAAATGGCAAGATGTAGGAAAATTAACAGATTCAGATTTTTCAGTCTTTTATAAAATAACAAAGGGATGCTTTTTTAATTCTGGGGTCTTCCCATTACCTGAATCACAGAATCAGTACTGAAAATGTTTTGAACAGTTGAAGGGGTTTTGGGCAATTGTGACTGAGGGGTCAGTTACAGTACAATAGTACAATTCATTCCTATTAGGGCACTTTGGGTGTAATTGATCTGTTGTTGTGATTCATGTTTATTTAAAGGAGCAGAGATGAACACTGTAGGACTTATTCATTAAATAGTGGTGAAAATTACAATTGCAAAATTAAGGGTGCAATTAACCTGTAACTTTAGCTGAGTTGAAGATTTTTTCCAAATCAGCTATTTTTGTCTGTATATTTTTAACTACTTAAGGATCAAGGCTCTTTTGAGATGCAAATCATTTGTGACCAAGGCTCTTTTAGCACTTTTTCTATGCATTCATTCTACCACAATTTCATTCATTCTGTCTAAGTGCACGTATAGATATTATATATCATTTTTAAATAATAAATAGTGCTTTCGATTGATACCTTATTTGCATATGCAACATACCGAAATATAAAAATCGTAGAAAATGGAAACATATTTAAATTTTTTTTCTCAATTTTGCATTTATGATTTTTAACACAAAAAGTGCCACTAAAGCAAAAGAACTCAAAATAGATTACTAATAGTCCTGCGTGTTAAAATTCCCAATGGTGTACAAATACTATTACGATATATTACCAACTAGAATGGATGCTTGTCTGGACCTGGTTTTAACAAACAACGTTGATCTTTTGACCAACATTCAAATAGGTGAGCACTTGGGAAATAGTGATCACAATATAGTGTCCTTTGAAATAAACTCAAAAAAACAAAAGCACATGGGGAATACTAAAACATATAATTTTAAACAGGCCAATTTCAATAAGTTAAGGGAAGCTTTACAATATATTGACTGGCATAAACTCTTTAGTGAAAAGAACACTGAGGATAAATGGATCATCTTCCAACGAATATTACAAAGGTACATTTCTCAGTATGTACCATTGGGAAATAAATATAAAAGAAACAAATTAAAACCAACATGGCTTAGTAGAGAAGTAAAACAAGAGATTACAACTAAGAGAAAGGCATTTAAAGCATTTAAATCGGACAAATCAGATGCATCTTATAAAAGATATAAGGATGCAAATAATGCGTGCAAAAAGGCAATTAGACTTGCTAAACTTCAAAATGAAATAATGATAGCTGAAGAGAGCAAAACCAACCCCAAAGCATTTTTAAGTACATAAATTCTAAAAAAAAACAAAATGAAAGTGTAGGTACACTAAAAACTGAAACGGGGGTGTTAGTTAATGAAGACCAGGAAAAGGCAGGAATTTTAAATAACTTTTTCTCCTCCGTATATATTAAGGAAGAACCCATGGCAATAGATGTGCAAATGATTGCTACTAAAACTTGCAGAATAATTGTAATTGGTTAACTCAAGACAAGGTGCTGCAGCAACTAAAGAAAGTTAATATAAACAAAGCTCCAGGGCCTCACGGTATCCATCCACGTGTACTTAAGGAACTAAGTGCAGAAATAAGTGAACCTCTGTTTTTAATCTTTCAAGATTCTTTTCTTTCAGGAAGTGTTCCGGAGGATTTGAGGAAGGCAGATGTGGTTCCTATATTCAAAAAGGGTTCAAAATCCTTGCCTGGAAATTATAGACCTGTGAGCTTAACTTCTGTGGCTGGTAAAATTTTTGAAAGTTTATTAAGGGATAATATTCAAGAATTCCTTGAGAAGAACATGGTTATCAGCAAAAATCAGCATGGTTTTATGAAGCACAGGTCATGTCAAACTAACTTGATTGCGCTCTACGAAGAAGTAAGTAGAAGTATAGATCAGGGTGTTGCCGTGGATGTGATCTTTTTGGATTTTGCCAAGGCATTTGATACAGTTCCACACAATAGATTAGTGTTCAAACTCAAGGAAATCGGTCTTGATGAAAATGCTTGTTCTTGGGTAGAACATTGGCTTAAAAACAGAGTACAAAGAGTTGTCATTAATGGTAAATTTTCAAGCTGGACAGAGGTGGCAAGTGGTGTTCCTCAGGGGTCTGTTCCGGGACCCCTTCCATTTAACATGTTTATAAATGATCTTGAAGACAGCATTGAAAGTCATGTTTCAGTGTTTGCAGATGACACAAAACTTTGTAAAATAATACAATGTGAGCAAGATATTACTTTGCTGCAGAGGGATTTAGATATACTGGGGGACTGGGCACTCAAATGGCAGATGAAATTTAATGCTGAAAAATGCAAACTTATGCACATCGGCGTAAAGAATACACAAGCAACGTATACCCTTAATGGAAGCGAATTAGGGATAACAACACACGAAAAGGACTTGGGAATTGTTATAGACAACAAACTATGCAACAATGTGCAATGTCAATCAGCAGTGGCCAAGGCCAGTAAGGTGTTGTCATGCATGAAAAAGGGCATTCATTCTCGGGACAAGAATATAATTTTGCCTCTTTATAAATCACTGGTAAGACCCCATATTGAATATGCTGTGCAATTTTGGGCACCTGTTCTAAAGAAGGATATTATGGCACTAGAAAAGTGCAGAGGCGGGCTACAAAATTAATAAAAGGAATGGAACATATCGGCTATGAAGAAAGGTTAACAAATTTAAACCTATTTAGTTTAGAAAAACGCCGCCTGAGAGGGGATATGATAACATTATACAAATATATTCGGGGCCAATACAAACCATTGTGTGGAAATCTATTCACAAACCGGACTTTACATAGGACACGAGGCCATGCGTTTAGACTGGAAGAAAGAAGATTTCGCCTAAGGCAAAGGAAAGGTTTTTTTACTGTAAGAACAATCAGGATGTGGAATTCTCTGCCTGAAGAAGTGGTTTTATCAGTCCATACAGATGTTCAAACAGCTACTAGATGCATACTTGCAAAAACAGAATATTCAAGGATATAATCTTTCAATGTAGGGTAATAACTGCTTGATCCAAGGATAAATCTGACTGCCATTCTGGGGTCAAGAAGGAATTTTTTTCCTAGCTTGTTGCAAAATTGTGCTTCAAACTGGGCTTTTTGCCTTCTTTTGGATCAACAGCAAAAAACAAATGTGAGGAAGGCTGAACTTGATGGACGCAAGTCTCTTTTCAGCTATGTAACTATGTAACTATGTAAAATACAAGAAATCAATTTAAAATTCATGATATGGTGGTACTTAACATCTACCATTCTGCACACAATGTTTCCCACAACATCGGCTATATGCTGGCAATGTAATTTACACCATGGGTGGTGGTAAAGGGGTGGACAATAATCTGCACACCCCCATTATATATATATATATATTATTTATATTAATATCTCACACTCAATGCACATGGGTGTGAGGACAATTATTTCACAGGCCCTGATTATTTCACATGCCCCATATACAGTTGCTACCTGACTGATGTTTTACCTGCACAGCAGGTATTTGAGGCAGTCTGGCTGGTGCCAGTATTACAAAAATACTTACAGTACAAATGCAGATGTTTCCCTGAGATAGTTATGTTCTACAGTGTGATACAGGCCCTAGCCAGGAGGGTTATGTTGTGAGTCATTCTGTGCTGTATGTGGAGAAAGGTAGAGATAGGAACTTACATGATACCGATGCCCCTTAATTAACTGCAGGGTGCTACACTTATCAATTATATTCAGCAGTAGTGATGTCCCGAACGGTTCGCGAACGGTTCGCCGCGGACTCATCATTGAGTAAACTTTGACCCTGTACCTCACAGTCAGCAGACATATTCCAGCCAATCAGCAACAGACCCTCCCTCCCAGACCATCCCACCTCCTGGACAGCATCCATTTTACATTCATTGTGAAGCTGCATTCTTAGTGAGCTGTCCAGGAGATGGGAGGGTCTGGGAGGGAGGGTCTGCTGCTGATTGGCTGGAAGGTGTCTGCTGACTGTGAGCTACAGGGTCAAAGTTTACTCAATGATGAGTCCGTGGCGAACCGTTCGTGGCAAACCGTTCGTGGCAAACCGTTCGCGAAACCGTTCGGCGAACCATTCGGGACATCACTATTCAGCAGTATTCAACCTTGCAGCTTACAGCAGCCATGCATAGACTTCCTTTCTGTTAAGCAAAGTAATGGATTGCGGGGCGATACAAAGAAAAGGAAGGTGACACAAATGGGTGGGAAGACAATTATTGAGTCAGACTAGGAGAGACAAGCTGGGGCATAGAATTAGAAGGAAAGACACAAATGGGGGTTTGGGAGAGGGGTGGATGTACTTATATTTACATAATCTGGAACTGATATATATAAGAGAATAAATACAATTTTTGCAGAATTAAAAAAGCACACATATACAAGCTGTACCAATAAAGGGTCTTTGTATGTGCTTTCTCAAGGAATTCAAATCAATGTTCTCTGGCAATCTAAGGCGTAAACATAACACATTTGGTTTGTCTGTAAAATGGGCTTTCTTATGGCACTTATCAGATATTAATATAAATATTTAACTTCAATAATCTCAAACAAACTTCCAAAAATACAATTTAAACCACTTAACTTCTAAGATCTTGTACCTTGATATCATACAGTACTCATCAATATTAACTGTGTCATTTGCCTTGCAGGATTATTTGTAATAAAGTAATAAGCATAGAAAGATCTTTGTAAAATGAGTGGTAGATACATGGAACTACCCGTCAGTGGAAAAGGGTAGATGATTATTTAAATGGATTTTTAAATACATAATCTGGAGGTATAAAATAAGTAGGAACATTTTTGATCGGAAGAATAAGTAACTCATTGCATAGTAAATATAAGTGATTGCGAAAAAATGAATGTTTAGCACTAATAGTAAGCATTTTATATAATGGCAGACAATGGTTACGGCTTCCTCCCTAAAGACTGCTCAAGTCAGTGAAACATTTTACCAGAAGGATAACTTAAATCTGAGGATGATGGTGTTGACACAGATTTTTCATGATGGTGTTCAATCTATAAACAATGAAATGTGTGAACTGAAAACAGAATTGCTAAATTTTATGTAAAATAGCTAAGCAGTGACTTTAGTGGTGTTGGAGAATTTTTCCAAATCAGATTTCTTTGGCCTACGTGTTACAATTCCATTTTCAATTTGCTACAATTTGCTGTTTAGTGAATAAATCTGTGTGTGTGTCTGATGGGTGCTTGATATACAAGGGGAATGCAAAAGATTCGTTCAGACACACTGTATACACACTGTAACACACACACTCACTAACAAACATCATACACACACACACTGTACAAACATACCTACATAATGCTACATACACAGTCAGACATATTATACATATTGTAAGTAGCTTTTTGCGATTTATGGAATTTTCCTCTACAAATACATTTTTTTTCTCTTGAGTCAGTATAATGATAAGTCACATGTTATATCATGTCAGGTGATGTCACGCATATATAATTAATTATGCAAGCTAGCATGGCCGGTAAGTGTGTTAAAACATGATAAGCTTAGAGTCATGTCTACAAATGCTTGCAGTTTAGGGAATAAGATCCATGTGGAACTTGTGGAAATAATGTCAACTGCTAATGTAGATTTAGTTGCTGTTACTGAGACATGGTATAATGAGAAAAATAACTGGGACATAGCAATACCAGGGTACTCTTTATATAGAAAAGACAGGGAAGGCAAGAAAGGGGGAGGGGTGGCCATGTATGTGAACGATAGCTTAAAATCTAGCCTAATAAAAGTTAGTGAGGCAAAGATAGAGTCCGTTTGGCTTATGTTAGAATTTGGTAATCACACAGTAACTTGTGTAGGTGTGATTTATAGGCCCCAAGGACAAATAGAAGAGTTAGATAATCTACTAGTTGAGAAAATAGCTAAAATGACAATGAAGGGGGAAGTTATCATTATGAGTGACTTTAATCTTCCTGATGTGAACTGGAAAACCAAAATAGATGCTTGTGCCAGGAGCACACATATTCTAAACTCCCTACTGAATATGTCTCTAAAACAAGTCATTGAGGAGTCAACTTGTAAAAAGGCCATACTAGATTTAGTGTTAACAAATGGAGATTTGTTATCAGATATTACTGTAGGTGAAAGTTTAGGATCCAGTGATCATCAGTCAGTGTGGTTTAATATAAGAACAGTGACTGAGTCACACCACGCAAAAACAAAAGTTTTAAAGTTTTAATGCAGTCTTTTCTAAAATTAAAATATGTGTAAAGGAGTCATTATCAGACTGGAGCAATTTAAATGGAGTCCAAGAGAAATGGAATTATTAAAAAGTTGCACTGCTGAAGACAACATAAAATTGCATTAGGCTTGTCAGTAAAAGCAAAAAATTCAAGAAACCACTGTGGTACTCTTGTAGTAATTATAAAAAAAAAAAACCAGAGTGGGGGTCAGAGTCAGTAACAGACCTGAATGGCCGCGTTCTGAGAGAGCTCTGAGCATACAGGTGACAATCCCAAAGCATCGGGCACCGAAATTGACATGGGGCACTCCCAAAAAATCCTCTCCACACACACACAGCCAGGGAAACGATCCAAAGAGAAATTCAGTACCCTGACGAAATACTTCTGAGACAGCGCGGATCAGAGCTCGGAGGCCGCATGTTCCAACATGGCGCCATGCTCATTGCTGAAAGACTCAGCTCCATCTAGTCCGGCAGACTCCAATCACTCTGTAACGTCGGTAGACAAGGACTTAGGGGACATAATCAAAAACCTGCCCTCCAAACAAGATCTGGCACATATGCTCCACAAGCTGGAAGTCTCCTTCCAAACAAAATTTGACACCATTGCATCAGATATTAAACAAACTGGAGACAGAGTGCAATACTTAGAAGATGACAGAGATGTTGTGCACTCACAACTCCTTCACCTCCGAACCACAGCAGAAGCACACACCACGTACCTTTCTGCGTTCCACCATTCTATGGATGATCTGGATCACAGGGGCCGATGGAATAATCTAAGGATCAAAGGACTTCCAGAGAAAGACTGAGAGGATTTACCTGCAATCCTTAGAGAACTATTCAACCTTGTCTTAGGTAAGCCGGTGGACAGCCAGATGCTATTTGACAGGGCACATAGGGCTTTGCACCCCATAGAGCTGCCAGCGGAACAGCCTTGAGATGTTATCTGCTGACTTCATTATTACACGGATACTCCGAGCTCTGCGTCAGGCCTCACAGCCACTATTATTCTACGACAATCAGATCCAGATTTACCCAGACCTCTCATTGTCCACCCTCCAAGCGAGACGCCAACTCAGACTGAGTACCGACCTCTTTAGGACCAGGAACATTCTCTACCGCTGGGGTTTCCCCTTTGCCCTGATTGCCACCCACAATGGCTCTTTGTACTCATTGTCCAACGTAGCCAACATAGCGGTATTCACCCTGGGACTGCCTGACATTCACCTAAATGACTGGTATGGCCCAATTTAGATCCCAAACCCACCCTGACCCCCCGGGAGACAGCGGGGATTCTCTCCCCTACAGCGCCGACATCAAGACAAGCACGACCCACCCGCTGAAAAGGGCCCGAACCCAGGGAAAACCCAGGGGCATGGTCCAGCAGACCGCAACAGGGACTGAACACTGTTTTCCTTCCGACATTTGACTCAAGGACGGCCTACAAGGAAACAAATACAGAACTCCTACTCGGACCAAGCTGCAACAAAACTTCCCCTGCAAGTCTTGGTGCAAAAGCCACATGGTACACCTACCAAGACCCACCGTACGTCACAAGACCCCACTGCGGCCACACAGTGGACACTCCACGACAGAAGACCCTTACCTTACCGATCGCTGAACACAGAGGACTTTACTTCAAAAGACCTCCAGAGCTACACTTCACATCCAATACTGCAAGTATAGACAAGCAAGGCGGGGGAGGGGAAAGGGGGAATGGGGTGACTCTTGTCATGCACTTACACAGGCCGGGTATGCCTCCTCAACAATTTTACTCCAACTTCAACATCAAAGGTGTAGTCACTCCCCCCCCACTGGAGACTGATGGCCGGTGCCTCATGCGGGAGTAATATGCACAGGAGAACAACCACATAGCACACAAAATTACAGTCATTAATGTAGTTGACACATTACTATATAGGCCCCTGAGTGGGAAACAACATTCCTTTTTCCGGTATCAATCCACATTATGTTGCAAGGCCCCATGGTTAACTTTGCCCGCACAGCCCTACCTCACTACAGTTCCGCTGTAGGTCAGCTACCCGAGAGTCATGTTCCCCCTGCCCCAAAACAGTAAAAGATGCTTACCACCGCCTGTGATTGTCTCCTGGCTCGTAGGAGTGCGTCCAGACAACTTTGTAACACCTAACTCTCTCCCCCAAGTATAGCTGAGCACAGTCTTTGGTTTTGTGACTGTAATATACACCCTTTCCTGGACAGTACTCAGGTCCAGGGGGCTCCACCATTCAATTTTGGCTAATTATACACTACCGTAATAACGTTCCCTCTCAGCTACCCTATATACTATATAAAGTTTATATGTATATAGTTTTTTGGTTGTTTACCTTCCAATACTTACCTGTCCTACATTTGTACCGACTGACTACTTTGTATACATTTCAGACACACACCTAAACCAACACAGACCTAAACCGCACAGAGACATGTCCCCTATCCGGCTAATTACCCTTAATGTCAGAGGTCTTAACTCTCCGACTAAACGCTCTCTTTCGCTTACTGCACAAACTCAAGGCGGATATCACCTTTCTACAAGAAAACCATTTCAAGGTTTTCTTCTGAAGATTCCCTACAGGAAATTACAGTAACTACGAGGGGGCAAAAGCTAGAGGAGTGGCTATCCTCATCTCCTCTCAAATTCCATTCACGTACATAGCACACCACTCAGAGGATAATGGCAGACTACTGATAGTTAAGGGCCGCATAGGCCAGACACCCATCACACTAGCAAACTTTTATCTACCTAACCAGAGACAAAACCACTTTCTCAGGCATTGTCTCAAAACTATAAATAAGTTCAGTGAAGGTATCCTGATAATAGGAGGCGATCTGAATGTATATTTAGACTCTGACCTCGACACCACATCCTCAGCCACCTCATACCAATCTCAAACCAGGAAACATATGACCAAAATGCTGGACGACTCACAACTATTTGACAGCTGGAGGATCGTACACCCCCAATCCAGGGATTACTCCTTTTTCTCTGCAGTGATTAATACCTATTCTAGATTAGACATAGTTACATAGTTACATAGCTGAAAAGAGACTTGCGTCCATCAAGTTCAGCCTTCCTCACATATGTTTTTGCTGTTGATCCAAAAGAAGGCAAAAAACCTAGTCTGAAGAGCTTCCAATTTTGCAACAAACTAGGAAAAAATTCCTTCTTGACCCCAAAATAGCAGTCAGATGTCTCCTTGGATCAAGCAGCTATTACCCCACTAATTGGAAATTATATCCCTGTATGTTATGTTTTTGCAAGTAGTTATCCAATTGCAGTTTAAACATCTGTATAGACTCTGACAAAACCTCCTCTTCAGGCAGAGAATTCCATATCCTTATTGCTCTTACTGTAAAAAAAAAACAACCTTTTCTTTGCCTTAGATGAAATCTCCTTTCTTCCAGTCTAAAAGTGTGACCTCATGTCCTATGTATAGCCCTGTTTATGAATAGATTTCCAGATAAAGGTTTGTACTGGCCCCCAAATATATTTGTATAATGTTATCATATCTCCTCTCAGGCGCCGTTTTTTAAAAGTAAACAGATTAAAATTTTGTAACCTTTCTTAATAACTAAAATGCTCCATTCCTTTTAGCAATTTTGTAGCTCGTCTCTGCACTTTTTCTAGTGCCATGATATCTTTCTTCAGAACAGGTGCCCAAAATTGCACAGCATATTCAAGGTGTGGTCTTACCAGTGATTTATAAAGAGGTAAAATTATATTTTCATCCTGAGAATTTATGCCCCTATTTATACATGACAAAACCTTACTGGCCTTAGCAACTGCAGATTTTGCCTTCTTCATAGATTTCTTCACCTAGCTCAGTCCTGTGACTGTGGCCCTATCACTTGGACCGACCATGCGCCCCTGTCTCTTGCAATTCAAACCCGGCCGCTCCTCCCTAAGACCTTCCAATGGAAGGTAAACGATTTACTACTTAATAAACCAGAGATCATAACACAAGTGACAAAAACCCTAGACCAGTACTTCCCCAAGAATACAAACCCGACTACCTCGCCAATGTTAGTATAGGAAGCACACAAAGCGGTAGTTAGGGGTCACCTAATAGACCTAGGATCTACACACAAAAAGGCTACAGAGGCTCAGATAATGTCTCTCACGCAGGAAATTAGCACCTTAGAGAACACCCATAAATGGGACACTAACATTACTATATACAAACAGCTATTGGACAAAAGATCCTCCCTACTACAACTCCTAAACACCAAGGCCAGGCGGAAACTGACGTTGACCAAATACTCCTACTATAGGCAAGGGGGAAAATGCTCTCAAACATACGAATGCTGTAAACAGTCGAATAGGAAAAACCATACGAAAGGTTTACAGTTGAACTGGAACAGCATACAATAAATCCCCCCAAAAACGAGACAAGGCTCTGTGTTGAGGGTCAAAACAGGAACAGACAGAGCTGTGGGTTTATTGTTCTTATATGCACATTCTTACACATCAGTACCACCCACAGGGTTTTGTAAAACAACCAATAAACACTTACAATACACTCAGACACTCCCACACAAAATCCTCCCCTCTGCCTGTGATACAATTACCTTACACAATGGGTTAATGTATTTATCACAGGCAGAGAAATACAGTTTTTCCACACTATTCATAACTTTAAAAGTATGCATCAAATTCACATTACATTTTCAGAATCAGCATACTCCAAATACATATGTCAAAATCATACAAATTGGTCCAGTTGGTCAAATGTTAGATCAAAGTCCTTTGTGACCAAATTAAGCATGGCTATTCTGCCCAAACCCAATTCCAGAGAGTCTTCTATCCTGGAGATAATTGGGAAGTAATCCAATTATCTCCAAGGACAGAGGCAAAACTTCATTAGCCACATGGTAGCAAAAGACAACTAGAAAAGCTACAATTTCTGGGGAAATTGTGTGAAGTGTTCTTGCCTCCACCAGTAGTCTACAACTGGAGTGGGCGGAGTAACTTATCATTTATATAGCACATTTAATTGCAACGTTGTTGCACAGTTACATTAAACCATACATTTATAAAACATTAGCAGGTGTTCAAAAGGCCCTGTCTATGACATCACTTGCTGCTGCAGCCTGACACAGGTCAGAGTATTTTGGCGGTTGCCATCTTCAAACGGTCGTATCTTAAAAACTATAACTCCTACAGCGAAGAGCTTTATATTGTGAGAATCACAAGACCCAGACCTACATTTTGATGCATAGTATGTCTTTGAAGTATTAAAATTGAAGGCACAGTCGCAGTTTAGAAATTGCACTTCAAATTTGAGCTTTGCAGAGTGAAGTTTCAATGAATGTCAATGGACGGCGTTAGTTGCAAACAAATGATTATATTGTGAAAACTATCAGGACTATGGCTTAGCTGTTGACATGTTTAGTGGCAGGAGGGATAGCTGAATGTTTTGATATAAGATTTGTGTAGGTGGGCCTGAAAATAAGGGAGTGGTGGCAGTTTAGAAATCATGTCCTGATTTTTCAGCTTTTGCCAGCTCCCACTCTAGCTTTGCCATTCATTCCTATGGGACAAATTGCGCCACAAGAACGTGAACCATTTGGCGAAACATTCCACAAAGTAATAGCAATCTGATCGGGAACAATCTGCACGTTTTGGTAAATTTTTGTCTATGTAGTGTAAAAACTGTGGGAGGAGTTAGGGTGGCAAATTTGGCTATAATAAAAATAATAATATATATGTGAGATAACAATAAGTGGTCTTGCTATGCAAGAACACTTAATAATATATATGTGAGATAACATTAAGTGGTCTTGCTATGCAAGAACACTTAATAAAATACAAAAAAATATATAACTGTGCAGCTACTGCATAAAACAGGTACATTCAACAAATCCCCAGATAGCTTAGATCTGAGCGCACATTATTACCGAATGGCACTCAGATCACATAAATACAGTTCAATTGCCATGGAGCCAAAGTCTTTCACATAGTCTTTCGTTATACGCATGTGCTCCATGGCATAGCTATTTGGGGTATCACTGTTCAAATAGGGCAAGTACCGAATGACCCGGCTTTCGTGTCTTTGCAGGGGAAAATCAAGCGTTTCAACATGGGGCCATAGTCTAAAGGCAGCAGGCGGGCAACCAGGCTCCTCCAATGCCCAGTGGCGAGATTGGTCTCGTCACATCCCCCATAACCAGAGTCGAATTCCAAGAGTCGTGGCCCAGACGGCTTCTCCGCAAAATACTTCAAAACCTTTGCACATAACGTAACAGAACCATTCGTGTCAGCATTTAACTCCCTCACAAGCTCTGAAACACTCCCATAAGCGGCACTTGAAGCTCACATAGCACTCATATCAAAACCGGGGAATGATCCCTTTCAAATGTGGAAACTACAGGCTTATCTCTCTCGTCTCTACATAAAGATCTTTAAAAAAATCCTGGCCAACCACCTCAGACCATTGTTGTCTACTCTGATCCATCCTGACCAAGTGGGCTTTGTCCTAATGCGAAAGGCTAAACACAATACAACCAAGGTGTTCAACTTAATACACCTGGCACGTTCTTCCACCGCCCAGAGCCTGATCCTCACTATAGACACAGAAATAGACGCTCCTGCTAGAAATGATGAGGATGCTGGAATTTGGATGCAACTGGCCAAAATGGGTTTTGGCTATATACTCCAAACCATTTGCCAGAATCCAAATCAATGGCCAACTCACAGACAGGGTATACATATCGAATGGCATGAGACAGGGGTGCGCCCTCTCCCAACTCCTATTCATATTGATCCTAGAACCCTTTTTACAAGGTATCAGGGACCAACAAAACATTAAGGGGCTCACAGCAGGGGACCAAAAGTATAAAGTGTCCACGGTGACCTTCTCTTTACCATCTCCGACCCACAACGTTCCTTGCCCAATCTGATTGAGGAAATCACGCTCTACAATCACATTTCCAATTTCAAGGTGAACTTCTCCAAAAGTGAGATACCCCTATCCAGATAGACCCCTCCCTGCGCACAGAACTATAATCCAGCTACCCCTTCCAATGGGCACACACCTCGGTTAAGTACCTGGGTATACACCTGTCACAAAACCTAACTCAACTCTATGAATTAAATTTCCCACACCTCATTGAAACCATAACTAGTGATGCCAAACTCTGAAACAAGCCCCACTTAGGCTGGCTGTGCAGGGTACACACACTAAAAATAAACATACTCCCTAAACTACTATATATCATGCAAACGCTCGCGATAACCCTCACAACCTCCTTCTTCACAACCACAAAAAGGATATTTACCTCATACGTATGGGCCAACAAACACCCCAGATTGCCTTATAAGCTTATAACGAGACACCTTTTCCAGGGTAGGATAAATTTGCCTGATATAGAAAGCTACCACAAAGCCATGACACTCACGAGAATCTATGAGTGATCATCCCCTCAACCCATGAAACAGTGAGTCCAACTGGAACAACTCGTTCAACGCCCCCCTCTACACGTTTCCATGGCATAACTCTGTATCCTCTGACACACAACCCGATCTTTCCAAACCACGCATTTCCAATTTTGCCACGACACTCCATGCCTCCAACTGGGGACTATCCTTGATAACAATGGTATTAGGCCTCTATCAGATGTAACCTGGACCGCACGACTGACTACTATGCAATAATTGAGGTTCCAACAACTGACACACTTTATCACGTCAACGCCCGATCTGACGCAAGAGCCTAGACCCAGCACGCTATTTGAAGAGATGTGCTCCGACCAAAAGGTTCAGGTGAAACACTTATCCAAATTCCACAAGCTCCTACAGCAGGAGAATGCCCCCAACATTCCGCCTTACACTATGGGAAGAGGAGCTTCACCTTTCGTTAACAGACTAGGAATGGAAGCAAATCTTTTCCAACCTCTTTAAATCCTCCATCAATAATTGCATACAAGAAGGCAACATTAAGAGACTTTCGAGACGGCACCTCACACCCACGAGATTACACAAAATCTTCTCTGGCACCCCAGATAAATGCTGTAAGTGTCTCCATAGTAGAGGCAGGGCCGCCATCAGGGGGTGACAACCATAACAGTTGTCATGGGCCCGGCGGCCCTGGGGGTCCTGGCCACCCGGGCCCCACGTGTAGCGGTGGAACTGCTGATGGGGCCCATCGGGTGGCCCACGCACTTAGGGCCACCCAATGAGCCCTATATCTTCAGGGGCCCGGTCAGCACTGTGGCCATGGTATAGTGAGACCGGGCCCCTTTAAAAAAAATTAAAGATGCCGCCACAGCGCAAGTGCTGCTGGGAGGAAGTGGTCACTTCCTACTTCCTCCCAGCTCACTCTGCGCGGAAGGAGCGCTCGCCCGGCAATGAAGAGGGAGAGCCAGCTGACTCCCAGTCCCATCAGCCCCAGCCACCCTCCTGCAAAGACAAGGTAAGAGACAGGAGGGTGGCTGGAAAATGAGCTGTGTGTGTGTGTGTGTATGCGAATGCATGTCTGTATGTATGTATGTATGTCTGTATGTATGTCTATGTCTGTTTGTATGTATGTATGTCATTATGTATGTATGTCTGTCTGTATGTCTGTATGCATGTCATTATGTGTGTATGAATGTCAGTGTATGTATGTCTGCATGTCATTATGAATGTGTGTATGGATGGATGTCAGTGTCTGTATGAATGCCAGTATGAATTTATGTCTGTATGCATGTCTGTATGTATGTATGTCTGTATGTCTGAATGCATGTCATTATGTGTGTATGAATGTCTGTCTGTCTGTATGGATGTATGTATGCCAGTATGAATGTATGTCTGTATGTATGTCTGTATGCATGCAAGCATGTCTGTATGCCTGTATGCATGTCTGTATGCCTGTATGCATGTCATTATGTGTGTATGAATGTCAGTGTATGCATGTCATTATGAATGTGTGTATGTCTGTCTGTCTGTATAAATGTATGTGTGCCAGTATGAATGTCTGTCTGTATGTCATTATGAATGTGTCTTTATGTCCTTATGCATGTGTGTCTGTATGTATGTTAGTATGTGTCTGTCACTATGTACGCCTGTGTGTCTGTATATGTGTGTATGTCTCAGTATGTGTGTGTCAGTATGTATGCCTATATGCGTATCAGTATGTGTGTCTGTTAGTATGTATCAGTGTGTGTGTGTGTGTGTATATCTGTGTCCTTTTGTATCAGTGAATGTGTTTGTGCCTGTGTGTGTATTCCTGTGGGCGGGATTTGAAGGCGGTCTCTGTGGGTGGTTTTGGAGGTGGGCCCCCAGGGGCCCAGACCCTGAGCTCAGTTAGGGGCCATATTTGGTGGCACTGCCCCGTAATACAAGAATACTGAGAAAGAATAGTAACCCTCATCTACACGATCACAGGTATACTTATATACAAAGCCCCCAAAACTATACTGTTCCTTTTTTACTGAACCCCATGACAAAACCCCAACGCATCTTACTGAACCACCTTATCACTGCTGCCAACTGTCTCATCCCTCTGGGTTGGAATGATCCTCAGCCCCATCCGTAAGGGAGTGGATCCAAAAAGTGGAGGCGGTGAGACAGATGGAAGAGCTGACATCTTCCCTGACACACAAATACAGCTTTTATACCTTAATTTGGGAACCCTGGCTCATACGAGCAAATACATGAGAAGCCAGCAGATACCACAGACACTACACGCAGACAACAGACAATGACCGGTACAAACACCATATATGTTCTCTGAGTAGCCCAGTGGACAATATAAATCAAATGACTTCAAAGTTACTTTTCTATCTGCATGTATCCACAAAATACACAATGTTCACTATTGTCTGTACATAGCATTGTACCAAGTGTTACAAAACACTGACTGCAAAATCTATGTATGGGCAAATGTGGCACCTTCAATGTTGTACAAATTCTTTGCACAATAAAAAAAAAAAGCTGAAAGCCACACATAACTATGTCAGTAATTTATGTTCTGTTTCTTACCACAAATTGGTTATTTGTATGCTATACAGCTGTTTTTGTGATTAAGTATAAAATATTATTTTTTCCCCACAATTTTCTGCTGCATTTACTATGAAGATGCTCACAATTAAAAATAGTTTACTATATTAAAAAAAAAACAACAACAAAAAAAAAAAAACAACAGAATGAGGAAGATAGACAGATCTATAAGATTAGGCAGAAAGAGGCTAAGCAAGTTATAAGAGCTTCCAAATAACACACAGAGAAGAAAATAGCACAGTCAGTAAAAAAAAAAAAAGGGCACAAAACATTTTTTTAGATACATAAATGAGAAAAGGAAAACAAGGATTAGTTAGATTAAAAACAAAAAAAGGAAGGCATGTAGAAGTGGATAAAGGTCTAGCTGACTGCCTCGATTAATATTTTTGTTCAGTATTTACATATGAAAATTAAGGAAAGGGGCCTCAGTTAGGAAAAAGGACAAATGAGTAATTTGTTACATGTGGGTTTACAGAGGAAGAGGTTTTATTTCAATTGTCAAAAGTAAAGACAAATAAGTCAATAGGACCTGATAGAATACACCCAAAGTTATTAAAAGAGCTTAGTGGTATACTAGCAAAACCATTAACAGATTTATTTATTTTATTTAACCAATCATTGTTAACAGGAGTAGTCCCGGAAGATTGGAAGTTAATGAATGTTGTGCCCATTCACAAGACAGGTAGTAGGGAGGAGTTGGGCAACTATAGGCCAGTAAGCCTTATTTTAGCAGTGGGGAAAGTAATGGAAACCATGTTAAAGGATAGGATTGTTGAACATCTAAAATCAAGAATAGAGAAAACAAGGGTTTTCTTCAGGGGGATCATGCCAAACTAATCTTATTGATTATTTTGATTGGGTAACTAAAATAATAGATCGGGGTGGTGCAGTAGACATTGCTTATCAAGATTTCAGTAAGGCTTTTGACACTGTTGCACGTAGAAAGCTTATCAATAAACTGCAGTTTTTAAGTTTGGATTCCAATATTGTTGAATGGGTAAGGCAGTGGCTGAGTGACAAGCAACAGAGGGTTGTAGTCAATGGAGTATATTCAAAGCATGGGCTTGTCACCAGTGGGGTACTTCGGGGATCTGTACTTGAACCATTCTCTTTAATATTTTTATTAGTGATATTGCAGAAGGTCTTGATGGTAAGGTATGCATTTTTGCTGATGATACTAAGATATGTAACAGGGTTGATGTTCCAGAAGGGATAAGCAAAATGGTAAATTATTTATGTAAACTAGAAAAATGGTCAGAGTTATGGCAACCGGCTTTAATGTGGATAAGTCAGCCAATGTAATAGAGCAGCAGGAAATGCTAGAAGAATGCTTGGTTGTATAGGGAGAGGTATTAGCAGTAGAAAGAGGGAAGTGCTCATTAGACATGTGCAATTCGTTTCAGTCCGAATATGAATTTGGAGGAATTTCTGTCAATTCGGACAATCGGGTACTTCCGAATGTCCGAATAGCCGAAGTGCCGAATTTCTGAAGTGTCGAAGTGACGAAGTTCTGAAGCACAGTATTGCCTAAGTACTAATATACTTACCCAGTGGAAGAATGAAGAATGTTACACTGTATACAATTTTAAATAAAAAGTATACAAATGTAGCCAGGATTCAGCTGTAAGCATTTGCAACAATCAAGTAACACACATTCATATAAAATGTAAGTTACTAAGCCTAAGGAATGAATAAGTAGATAACTCCCTAATTCCCACAGTATTAGAGAGCTATCTACTAAAAGGCTGAAAGATCTGAATTGGTCTTTCAGGCAAATTTACTAATACTAATTAAAGATTACTTAGTATTAGTAAATTATGCCCCTACTCGCTATACCGCGAGTAGGGGCATGTCGATTAAACAGTGAGCAGCCTGTAGCACCCCTCCCAAGCCCCCACCTGTGCCACACGAGTGGGGGCTTCTAACCTGAAGGGGGGACCTAATGTAGTCAGGGGTGGGGACCAGGGGGAGGACATTAGGTCCCCCCTCATTCTAATTTAGGGCCCCCACCCACCGCTCAGGGGTGGGGCTGGGGGGAGGACAATAGGTCCCCCCCCATTATTTTACTTTAGGGCCCCCACCCGCCGCTCAGGGGTGAGGGCCGGGGGGGCAATAGGCCCCCCTTTAGTTTAAAAGTCCCCACTCGCGACCCTCAGGAGGGAGGACCCTTTGCCACTGGCTGCTCACTGTTTATTAGAGATGCCCCTAATCGTGTTATAGCGAATAGGGGCATTATTTACTAATACTAAGTAATCTTTACTTAGTATTAGTAAATTTGGCTGAAAGACCAATTTAAGGTCTTTCAGCCTTTTGGTAGATAACTCCCTAATAACGTGGGAATTAGGTAGTTATCTACCAAGCAGCTGCAAAAGAAGTTACAAAATTCCAAAGTCCCGAACTCTCGAAGTGCCGAAGTGTCGAGGTGCCGAAGTTGCCGAAGTTCCGAAGTGTCGAATTGCTAAAGTGCCGAATTGCCGAGGTCCCGAAGTTCCGAAATTAGCGAATTTCCAAAATGCCGAAGTGCCGAAGTCCCGAATTTCGGAATACCGAACCGAACCGAAAAATTTTCCCATGCACATGCCTAGTGCTCATGCCATTGAACAGAACACTGATGAGACCTCACTTGGAGTATTGTACGCAGTACTGGAGACCGTATCTCCAGAAGGATAGTGATACTTTAGAGAGAGTTCAGAGAAGGGTTTCTAAACTGGTTCATGGATTCCAAGATAAAACTTACAATGAAAGGTAAAGGAACTTAACATGTATAGCTCGGAGGAAAGAAAAGACGGGGGGATATGATAGAAACATTTAAATACATAAAGGTAATCAACAAAGTAAAGGAGGAGACTATATTTAAAAGAAGACAAACAAGAGGACATAGTCTTAAATTACAAGGGCAAAGGTTTAAAAACAATATCAGGAAGTATTACTTTACGGAGAGCGTAGTGAATGCATGTAATAGCCTTCCAGCTGAAGTGGTAGAGTTTAACACAGTAAAAGAGTTTAAGCATCCTAAGTATAAGATAAGTCCAAGGACTAATCAAAGTATTTACAAAAAAATTGGGCAGACTAGGTGGGCCGAATGGTTCTTATCTGCCGTCACTTTCTATGTTTCTATCGACTGGGCAGCAGTCACTAGTTTTAAATATTTAGTGTATATTTTACCCTGTTCACATCATATGTCCTGTTGATATCTCACTATACACTTTGACATACATTCATGTTATTAATATTATTACTATCTTTGTATACTTTTAGTTTTCTTCAGAACAATATATGCATACTTTGTAGCTCATTTTATTTTTTTTAAATTGGTATTTTTAATTTTATTTTACAAATAATGTTCTAATGGTAATTTTCTCTGTATGCCCAGCATAACTCAATTCCTCTGTGTGCCTGTGATACTTATGTTTAACAAAGGTACACAAAGGAGCATCCCTATCAACAAGCAATGTTGTTTTATTAGCTAGGATTGAACATCTCTTAGATACAGATCAAACAGTTTTCATCTCTGTTACATTCACTCTGACAATATCTGTGTTATTACTAGAACAGAAAATGAATCAAAAAACTTAAAAGTACCTTTTTAAACTTTTTTTTTCTCTCCAGATTTCAGAGATAAAACGGAACATTGTTTTTATACTTCCCCCATAAAGCATTCTCATGAGCTAGTGGAATAACTTGTTATTATCAGTACAGCTATTACAGGCATTAAAATGTCACATGTTTATATGTCATCTTGTATCTTTCCATTCAGGATAAACTGGACATCAGCACAATTGTAGCTCATCAAAAGTCTCAAGCAACTAAAGTGTAGAATAAATTCCATAGCTTGGTTCACTGCTGGGTTTGTGCAGTAGCATTAAAACTGTAACTACTGGATCATTTTAGAAATAGTTTAAGCAGAAATATATTGGAGCAAATGTTGTCCTACATCACTAGAGTAAAACACTCGCCTTTTTTTATTTAACGGTTTATATGCATCCTAGGTAAAAACAAGATAGAGATTCAGCGCTAAGTGATGGGTAGGCAGCAACCACAAAGGGAA
>OW240915.1:166246362-166490229 GCA_933207985.1 Pelobates cultripes | reverse complement strand
TCCCTCAAAGTCCCCTTAAAAAACAACAGAAAATACAAAAAAAAGAGGCTGCGCCGCACAGAATAAATATAGTAGGATAACAATAGTGTATCTCAAATAAAGTCTTAGCTTGTTAGTTCTTTCTTAAGGTCAGTTGGTCTTTAACGTGCTTGTTTGGGGGGTATTGTCCACGTGAGTCTTCCCCGGAAAGATCCAATAATATATAAAGACAAAAGATAGAACAAAATAGTGCAATATATCCTATAAGGTAAAATAAAAGATAAGAGAAAGACGGTAGTGCACTCACATGTGAAAGAGCTAAAGCTAGCTCTAGTATGGACAGCGTACAGCGGTATAAACCCCGCTTATGGGATATGGTCCAGATGTCTTGCTTCAAATGTATGTTCAACACTCAAAGCGAATAAAATAGAGACAACCGATAGTGCTCTCTGAATAAAACAATGATGTTAAAATATATAAAAGGGGTTCTCACAAGGGTGAGGCAGACAGACTTCCCACTGGTATAAGCGTTGGTGGTTTGATCCCCACCTAGGATTTCTTGGAGTCCACAGTGATAAAATGCCAGGTAAAAATAAAAAATAATTATAGAGTGTATAAAAGATAATTGGCACAAATAAAAGTAACCAACAGATCTTTAATGAATAAAATACATAATATAAAATCCACAAACGCGTTTCGCCTAAAAGGCTTTCTCAATATGGAATTAGAACATAACACCTGGCAGGGTGAGTTTAAATTGGGTAAGAATTAATTAAAATTGGCGCCTAAAATCCGGTCAGCCAATTGGAATACAGATATAAATAATGTTGGTAAAACTTGTTAATGGGATAAAAATAACATTAGCATAAGGTAGTAGACATGATATATTACATTAGAATATAAAAACAAGCATTGTTTAATAAATGTTTTGCCAATTTCTGCACTTTAGGCCTGCCACAGCACTGTGTGATAAGCTGAACTGTAGGGAGACCAGACACATGACAAGAATACAAACATACATGTATGTACGTAGTGGGGAATTGCGATGCAGCCTAGAACAAAACTAACCCCATTCAACCCCCCCAATAATGACAGACCACTTAGTATGGATGAACAGGCCACAGCATTTATTATCACAAACTAAATTACTGCATAACACATCCATAACTTTAGTTATTAAATCTCTTATTTTTCTGTAACCAAAACGTTAGATATAAATAAGCGTAAATTAACATATATACATATATAACTCCACACATAGTGTTATACAGTGACCCAGCCGTCCTTGCCAATAAACATACAGTGGTTCCTAATCACCACTTCCTCTCACCTCCCCCCTCGTCATAAAAATCATATCTTTCCAATGCCCGCCATCAGCCGACCTTATCCACGCTCGATGGGCACGACACCTCAGGCAACCTAATGTTAACCTTTTGAAGCAGGGGAGGTTGAGACCTTAAAAACTTGTTCATCTTATTCCATATACTTAAACGTAACCCCTCAAACTCAATTGGCAAGGACATACCCCCGCCACAACCCCGCTGTTTTACACCTAAAATCAGCGGGGGACCCCACCACAACCAGCCATGGCCTGTTCCACCACTTCTAGCAGTGCCAGATTAACATAGAATAAATACTGCACCAGGAAATTAAATGACAATTCGTGATCAATCTAAAAAACACAAATAACACAACATAGTGCAAAATATATAATATGATAGACTCCTCATGTAGAGTAAAACTCACAGGATTTAAAGCCATCCCAGGCTCTATAAAATATGCAGGAGGGTGCCTAAAAAGGCTAAAACGATATCCTTGAGGAGAGCAGCACAGGATACAAAGTGCAGAATCCAAAATTTATTGCACAAATAAACAATTAAAACAGGGACAATATGCAGTGTATAAATAGTAAAATATACTAGGCACAAAGCCTAAATAAAAAACACTGCAGAGTAAACAAGAAAAAGTACCAGATACAATCCTTTGATCTAGCAGCAATTGCGTTTCATCTCCAGCCGGAGTCTTCCTCAATGCACCATTAACATAGGCCTCATCCGACCTCCAGCAAGCGCACCCATCCCCTCGAGATAACTAGGCCACATCCGGCAACATCCCAAGGTGAACTGGAATCCCCCAAGCCAAAACAAGAAACCCACCTCGTCCGATTCCCGACGGCAGCGCACCAGGGCACTCACATTGCTGAGCGCACTGCCAACAGGAACAGGTGATAGCCTCAGCCCGGCCCCTGAGAACCTCTGGTAAGAAACAGAATGCGTAACATGTCCAGATTCAAGGGCACCCAAATCCCAAACAGCCACCGAACCCAGGTCATTCCACCCAGACAGATGACAAAAACCCCCGGTACCCGTAGGAGGTGGGACAGCTGACCCAGGACGAGGAGGAGCCACACCTCCCTCATGTATCTGGTGCCAGACCACCAAACCTCCACTCGCCCCCGCCTCCTGTCCCAAATGACATATGAGCATCCCACCCTCCTTATTCCGGGGTGGAGGGGAGGGGGGAGAGACAGTAACCACGGAGAGAAATCCATTTGGAGACTGGAAGGGTTAACCTAAGGAACCTACCACCCTGACCTCCACTATTCAAGCTCCGTGAACCAGTGGCACAAGCACGCCCAGACTGGCGGCGTCTGTAGCCGCCCCCTAACCGGACTGAAATGCCCCCTGAACTCTCCACCATCCTTACCCAGGAATTCAAGCCCCAACTGGAGCACCCCGACGACATGGACGCAGGCGAGAAAACCCGGCTTCGAGAACCAAAAAATGGGAGAGGAGGCCGAACAACCCAGGGGCGCAATAGCCCTCACCGAAGGAAAACAGGACACATTTGGGAACCTGGCACTCCCCCCAATTGAAATGGTATATTTCCAACTATACTGGGAACCTAGCACATCCTGTTAGGAGCCTAACCATTACCCTGTGCATTCCATGTACCTCAAGAGAAAGCAGAAAGGGCCCGGTTAGGTCAACCCCGCAACATCCAAGAACGGAACAGATTCTATTGATGAATCAACCAACCGCTACCAACTGACCTTCCCCATGTACAACAGCTGTCGAGCGGCGACAGCCTGAAGGAAATCCATCCCGATGCTTACTAGAGCCACCAAAACCCCTTCCTACCTGCAGATGACCGTAACATGAACGGGAAGCCACCAAGGAAATGCTCTCAACCAGCCTGATTGGTCACACTTTACCGTAGCTGGCCCCAGACCGCTAGACCGAGCGACCACAACTCCACCGCCTTATAATTCGGCCCCACGGAGCCCCCCACCTGAACAAGATAGAACCCCCGGGAAAAACCCCGCCTGACCAGACACCTCCAGACTCAAGCAGCACCGAGCTAGGCCCTGCAACCAGGATACCACCAGGGTAGATGGTACTGCAACATGATATAGACAGCCTGCACCACCCCACAATTGTCACAATGGTAACCCACGCCTACCATGCCACCAGAATGGGGAAGCTCCAAGACAGCCGGCTGCAAGAGCCCCGATGCTTGCCAGCTTACTGAGCAAGAGACAGCACACCATGGAAAAAACCCAATTAGGCCCAAAAAAAAAAAAAAACCCGCCGCAGCGGCAACAGGTGGAAGTCAGTGGAAGGGACTTAGGGGGCCTGATTGCACAAGCCACCGCTAACGGAGGCCCAAAAGGAAAAACCCCATAACGCAGGGCAACACCGACAGGCAAAGCCCAGCTTACCCAGGAGGGCGACATTAAGAGCACATAGCCACAGAACACTGACAGTCAGAAATACGGCCCGGAAAACAGATGGAACGACAACTGAGTAAATAAGAAATCATGCGAAATTGACCCTGCCCCTCTACAGGCACCATGCCCCAAGGTGGGGGGGGTTCCCGCGGTGCGGACTTCGGGAGCACCCCAAAGTTGGTCGGGAGATAAGCCTACCAAGCTTCTTGGTAAGCCGCTCCCACACCACCCGAAGGAAGTCTCATATGGGTAGAAAGGTCCTGCTCGGAGAGCACTCATGTCCCTATCCCGACAGAATTGCCCGCATGAAAAGACCGCGGGGAACGGGATGGGCCCCCTGCGACCGGAACCCTTGTGCTGGAACGGCACAAGGACCCCATTTTCCGTCTGCAAATTCCCACCAACCCAGCTCACCCTAGGAACGACACGCATCCCAGAGAGTGTCCTGACAGCAGAACAACGTGGAGCATACCGGGGAGCCCTCTCCCCGACACTGCTATCCATAACATACGATGCCCTGACACACTCCTTGCGCGCCATGGGGCGCAACCAATTATGGTATTTTCCCACACACACCACCAGGAGTCCCTTCCAAGCAAGGGGCCCCCCGCGGCATGAGGGAACATATCACTAAGAAAAAAAAACCCTTCACCACTGCTCCCTTGTATTACGCGACATGCGCAAGTCAAGCAGGCCATACTAGCGCCCCGCAGCAGCGTCGAGAGCCACCCTAACCGCCTGCCTTTTGGGAGGCAACGCCAGTGCTAGAAGCTGCGCAGGATGCTGCAGGAAACCGTACTATAACATATGAGAAATACTGATAAATTTATTTAATTTTTTTTTGTTTTGTTTAAATTCCCAAATTTTTACTTAATCCTTTTTTTACTTCTCACATTCCATTCATGTATTCAGTCAGTTTTATGTTTATTTATTTTTTTAAATTGTGAACTTTGTATCTATAATTTTTTGCACTAATACCCCCCCCAGCTCTAAAGGGTGCCCGATCGGATGCAACAAGGGACAACGTACTCACCAGCCAATGCCCGGTGCACCACCCGCAGCATAACACGCGTAGAAGTCCAGGCAGAAGATATTGAAATCAGCTTCCACTGTTTTCTTCGAAGATGTTCTAGGCGCCACCTGCTGGGCATTTCTATGAACTGCAGCCAGGACCTGTGAGAAGGGCATGGAGAGGACGTGCCACCAGGAGGCAGCCGAGGTAAGTAAACAGAGAGAAGAACAGAAGGCAGAGAGAGAAGAACAGAAGGCAGAGGGTGAAGAACAGAAGGCAGAGGGTGAAGAACAGAAGGCAGGGGACGAGATGAGGCACCGCCCCCGGAATGCCAACAGAGGGGGGGTAAACCGGAAACCGAGAAGGGGGGGCGGGGGGGAGCTGAAAACAGGGGGAGGGACCCCCCGGGCGCCATCCTCACTGGTAGGGGAGGCCCTCAGGAGAAGTCCCCCCCCACCCCCAACAGCATTGGAGCAGTCCCCTCTTGGCCCCGCAGGGCCCACTCACTGCCGGGGCCCTGTCCCAGGCCCCGCCGTCGCACCCGCCAAGCGGCGTCTCCAAAAGGCCTCCGGCCGGCCACACAAGGCGCGGGATTCACCGCCCGCCTCCCACAGCCTCCGGCATGAATCCCAACGCCTGAGGCCGCAGCCCGTGATCCGGCTGCAGGAGGAGGAGGCCGCAGGTCCCATGCTGTGGGATTAGGCTGCGCATCCTCCACGGCAGTTGTAGACACGCGGCCGGGTGAAGCCTCGGGCCCGGGCTCTACCTCCTCAACCGGGCCCGAGGAGCAGCATCAGGGGGGTAGCGGAGCCGGCGGGCGGGAATGCCGGCCTCCACCATTGTGGCCCCCAGGGGCAGGGGCCACAGGGAAGGCCCATATGGATGAAGACAGGCCACGGGGGGGAGCACCCACACCGGCAGCCATCATGGGAGAGGGGAGCAGGACCACAGGAAAGGCCCCAGATGGAGACAGGCCGCGGGGGGGAGCACCCACACCGGCAGCCACCCCAGGGGAGAGGGGAGAAGGGCCACAGGGAAGGCCCAGAGGGGCCCAGGCTGTGGGGGGGGAGCACCCACACCGGCAGCCACCCCAGGGGAGAGGATCCAGGAGAGGAGAGCACCTGAATCAGGAGTCGCCGGCCACCATCCACGCTGCAGCAGCTCTGAGGGAAGCCAGAAAGGCTCAACCTCTATCCCTCAAGCTGTGTCAATCTGCAGGCCCAGGCAAACAGGAGCAGGAGGACAGGAAGCTGTTTGCTGGCCCAAATCCCAAGTGGCACTGAGGTAAGACTTCCCCCACACTAATTTACACAGAACATAATCCCACCCACACACTCTTTCCCATCCAATCCCATGCATCTATCCCCACACTCCTACATGTGCCCTTGTCCGCTTAGCTGCACTATCTCCCCAGGGCCTTATATGCAGTAAGTATGTTTCTTTCACATTTGTCTGTCCCTCTTTTTTTCCTTGCTGTGCATGTCTACTAATTTGTTCTTTCATAGGCCAGTTTTATATGTTTACACCAGGCTATGAAATCACCATTTAGTAGACATGTGTTGCATTGCAAATTGAAATGCCATTTATAATCAACAACATTTGCCTTCTTGCTTCTAGTATTTTTAGCTCTACCTATTATTTGAGTGTGATAGCTAGCTTGGAGGAGAGGAGGCACAGCATTGAAATCAAGTTAAAGGACCACTATAGTGCCAGGAAAACATACTCGTTTTCCTGGCACTATAGTGCCCTGAGGGTGCCCCCACCCTCAGGGTCCCCCTCCCGCCCGGCTCTGGAAGGGGGTAATAACTACCTTTTCCAGCTGGGCGGGAGGCTCTCCTCCACTCCTCATCACGCCTCGTTCGCCCGCTTGGCACAGATATCACTTGCAGCGGCAAGAGCTTCTTGTAGCGCATTCAGCAGATCTCCTCAAGAAAGCATTTACAATAACCACAACTGAACGCTAGATATATATGAAAATCCTGGTGAGAAACCCTCGCACTAAAGTAATATCAATAGAGGCTATGCGAGGCACAAGGAAAAGCTTAACCCATTCATAATGCTAGCAGTTTCTCTGAAACTACTATAGTCTCTGTAAATAATTAACACCCTAGAAGGACCTGGCACCCAGACCACTTCATTAAGCTGAAGTGGTCTGGGTGCCTAGAGTGGTCCTTTAAAGGGAGGTCTTCAATTCTTGTGTGTTTGGGGTAAATGGGGTCAGTGATCCTAGGTTAGGTGTGGATCAGTATTTCCATGTATGTGTGACGTTCAATGTGAATCACAGAATTCATGCAGCTTGGTTAACAATCAACTTCCTAAATTTTACACTGGAAATCTTAATCTTGATCTTAATAAATTTCATCCTTTAAAAATCTTTCATCCAAATACACATCTGCTAACCCATGAAATGCTTTTGCTGCAATTCAACTTAGCATGGTCTTCTAGCTAGGACTTTGTCTTTAACCCCTTAGTGACCAGACCGTTTTTCAATTTTCTTCCTGTTTGGAACCAGGGCTGTTTTTATATTTCTGCGGTGTTTGTGTTTAGCTGTAATTTTCCTTTTACTCATTTACTGTATCCACACATATTATATACAGTTTTTCTAGCCATTAAATGGTCTTTCTAAATATACCATTATTTTCATCATATAATATAATTTACTATAAATTTTTTTTAACTATGATGAAAAAATGTAAAAATATTGTAACACTGTTATTTGTCATAGATCTCTGAATCACACCTCACATGTACATATTTTTTTAAAGTAGACGACCCAGGGTATTCAATATGGGATATGTCCAGTCTTTTTTAGTAGCCACTTAGTCACAAACACTGGCCAAAGTTAGCATTTATATTTGTTTGTGTGTTAAAAACAAATTTAAATGCTAACTTTAGCCAGTGTTTGTGCCTAAGTGGCTACTTAGGTTGTCTTCTTTTGCAAATGGTAAGCCATCACAGTGGCGGATCCAGAGCCTGATCTCGGGAGGGGCACTTGTAGATTATTTAAAGAAATAATCCAGACACAATAACAACTACAGCTCAGTGTAGTGGTTATGGTGTCAATAGTGCCGGGACCCCCTCCCAGAGTAAGTAGTCAAACCGTTTGACAACTTACCTGAGGTCTGCTGGGAAATGGGGCAGTAGTAGGGCAGAGGAGCAGTGGTGTGTGTGAGTGGTGCAGTGTGTGTTTGTGTGTGAGGGGGACAGTGTGTGCGCAGTGTGTGTATGAGGGCGGCAGTGTATGTGTGGGACAGTATGTGTGTGTAACAGTTGCAGTGTGTGTGTGAGTATTGCAGTGTATGTGTGTGTATGGGGCGGCAGTGTATGGGGGCAGTGTGTGTGTATCGTGTGTGTAGTGTAGTGTGTGTAGAGTGTGTGTATGGGGGCAGGTGTGTGTGTGTCGGGTAGTGTATGTGTGTGGGGGTGTGTGGTATGGGGGGCAGTGTGTGTATATGGAGGTATGTGTGTGTGTGTGTATGGGGGCAGGTGTGTGTGTGTATGGGGGGTGTATCAGTGTGTGTATGGGGAGTTTGTTTGGTGTATGGGGGCAATGTGTGTGGGGGCAGTATGGGTGTGTAGGGGCAGTGTGTGTGTGGGGGGCAGTCGTGTATGGGGGGCAGTATGGTGTGTGGCGTGTATGGGGGAAGTATGGGGGCAATGTGTGTGTGTGTGTATGGGGGCAGTAGGGCAATGTGTGTATGGAGGGGCAGTATGGGGGGCAATGTGTGTATGGGGGGCAGTATGGGGATCAGTGTATGTGTGTAAAGGGTAGGGGGGCTTTTTAAAAAAAAAAATATTTTTTATTTAGTTTAATATAAATAATCATTATGTCCCCCCTCCCTTCTTACCTTTACTGGGGGGAGGGGGGACATTTCCCTGGTGGTCCGGTGGGGGATTCATTGGTGGTCAGGTGGTGAGAGTGAACTCTAGCCCGCGCTCCAGTTCACTCTCGCGAGATTTGTAGCGTTGCCGTGGTAACCGCGGCAACGCTCCAAATCTCGCGAGAGGAGGACCCGGAGGAGCTGCAGGCTGAGCTCCGGGTCCTCTCTCTTACTCCCTCCCTCCCCCGCCAGCCGCCAGCACAGTGCCTGGGGACCAGGGAGGGAGATCTGTGATCTTCCCCCCGGTCCGCAGGCACATTGCAGGGCTGGCAGGGGAGGGAGAGGGAGACCGGCGGATTTCTCGGGGGGGGCAATTGCCCCGTTGCCCCCCCCTGGATCCGCCACTGAGCCATCATTGGGTAATTCTCATTCCTGGGCTACCATACTCTCTCAAAGGTAACATAACCAATCTAGCAAATTTCAATGTGAAAAAATGGAAAATCAAGCCTTATATTTGACCCTGTAAATCTATAAAACATGGGGGGTACTGTTTTACTCAGGAGACTTTGTTGAACACAAATAGTGTTTCAAAGCAGTAAAATGTATTACAACAACAATGATATCATCAGTGAAAGTGCCATTTGTGTGTGAAAAATGCACACAAACGGCACGGGGGAACGGCGGTGATCGGCGGCGATCGGGTAAGTAATTAGGAATACCTCAGGTGTACCTGGGGTAGAGGGGGTTATTACTTATATATATATTTTTTTTACATAAAAATGACAATTTTGTTAAGCTTTTTTTTTTTACTTTATTTTGCTGAGTGCCTCAACCCCTCTAGGCACTCAGCACACAGGCAGAGCATTGGAAATCTGCCTTATGGCTTCCGATGCTCTGCTACATTGCCGTGCGCCACGTGGGGCAACCCGGAAGTGATCGCTCTTGTGGAGCTATGACCTGGCATTCCGGCAGTCAGGGAAGGTATTGCAGGATGCAAGTTAGGCGGCCGCCTAAGACCTCGCGGTTGCCTAACTTGCCATAGAGCAGACTATGTCAGTTCCTCGGTCCCTCACTGAGGACCCGACACCAGGAAGAGGCCCGTTGGCTTGCACGGTATGCCGCAGGGTGTGAGGCCCCTCCAGTCTGCCCTGAGAGGCAGAGAGCCCCTCCAGTCTGCAGCTTCTATGGGTGTGATCTTCAGACTGTGCAGTGTCTCGCGATCTATGGCCAATTAGAGAGTTGCTGTGGGTTACTACGACAACACTCTGACTTCTGGAGATCGTGAGACACTGCACAGTCTGCATCTCACAACCAGCGGAGCTGCAGGCTGGAGAGCTCTCTGCCTTTTAGGGCAGAATAGAGAAACAGCCCCACCAGACCCCGAGGGATCAAAGACACTGGACCAACAGGGGAAAAAAATGAAGGCATAAACTTACAATTCCCTCCCTCACTGTCACCCCCCACACTCTACCACCCCTTCTCTCTGCCACTCCGCCACCTGTCAACCACTCTGTCACCCCCTCCCTCCCTCAATCACTTTGCCACCTGTCACCCACTCTGTCACCCCTTCAGTCACTATGTCACTTGTCACCCATTACCTCACTCTGCCACCACCTCCCTCCGTCACTCTGTCACCTGTCACCCCCTCTGTCACTCTGCCACTTGTCAGCCCCTACCTCACTCTGCCACTCCCCCCCTCCCTCCCTCAGTAACTCTGTCAACTGTCAACCCCTCCCTCACTCTGCAACCTGTCACCCCCTCCCTCACTCTGCAACCTGTCGCCCCCTCCCTAACTCTACCAACTGTCACCCCCTCCCACACTCTATCACCATCCCACCCCCTCATTCTGCCACCTGTCACCCTCTCCTTCATTCACTCTGACACCTCCTCACTCTGCCATCCAGGGCCAGCCCGTCCACTGGCCTCAGTGGAGCCACGACTCCAGGCAGCACTGACAGGGGCGGCATTTTGTCGCCCCTGTACCTTTATGAAATGTGTAGTGCAGGGCACGGGCTGCCTATTTGCACATATACATAGCAAGTACCACTATATATATGTGCAGTTCCATGCCCTGCTGGAAGACAGTAAAGAGGGGCAGACTGCCTGGCACCCCAACTAGGTGCCACCACAAATCGCTGCTTCCTAGTGCTCAACGAGTACTCCAAGCACTCCACCAGACACCATACCCACTGTAAACCCCACAGCCAGCGTTACAGCTTGGTTAGGGTCTCGCTGTCCTCCATTCACCCTGGACCCAAGACAGGGATCCAGCTTCCAGTGGGTAGATGTCTCCTACTCCAGAGAGTATAGCAGGTTAGCTCTTACAAGAGCTAGTGATTATAATCCAAGGGAGTATAATGAGTATAGCAATTCCCAGAGTGAATATAGCTGTTTCCTCCACACATGAGATAAGGCTCTATGTTGAGGGTGAAGAGAAACTTATTTAATGGGAGCCACATACAGCCTTATATGTCACTCCCTATGCAAGGGGTTTCTGGATACATATTCCAGGGGCATTCCCCTCTGAGGGGAAACTACAGTAAAACATGCACATAATTACATTGGCTCTCAGATCCAGGACACTCCCACACAAAACAGAGTAATCCCAGCCCTGTGCCTGAGAGATAATGGAGTCAGGAACTGTACTAGACTCAATTATCTCCAGGCACAGAAAACATACATTTTAACAACATCATGAAAGTACACCCAAAACACATGGAAACTCCGCAAAAGTAACATCCCCTGTTAGCCCTGATCTGGGGGACTAACATATCCAAAAATCACCCAGATCGGTTCAGGGGATTGAAATTTCCATGGAAGTCATAATTTTGACCGACCTTGCACATGGTCCTATGCCCAAAACAGTTCCAGTGAATCAGAGTTCCAGTGAATCAGGGCTAATGGTCGGTTTCTCTTTCTGGATTACAAAAGTACATAAATCACATGGATGGATCCTTTTAGAGTGCAGAGTGCCTTTTAGTCCTGAGGCAGGAGGCTGGCAAGCAGGCTCCTCCAGGAGCCCATGGTGAGGTTCTGTTCACCACAGGGACCCTGAGAGTAATCTTATACCTCCAGCAGCAGCCAGTACTCATCTCTCACGAGCTGCAAAATCGTTACCATGGGTTGCCATGGCAATGCTCCTCCCAGCACACAATGCATGCCACAGTAACTCTCTCACAGAGTACAGGCTGCTGCTGGAGGTGTAAGATTACTCTCAGGTCCCCCTATTCACTGTCCTCCAGCTCCAGTGGGCCACCAGGGAATCATGTATCCCACCTCCATGCCCACAGATAAGAGGCAGGGAGGGGAAGTATAAGTTAAACATAAAACTGCTTGTGATGAGACCAATCTCGCCACTGTGCATTGGAGGAGCCTGGTTGCCCACCTGCTGCCTTTAGACTATGGCCCCATGTTGAAACGCTTGATTTTCCTCTGCAAAGACACGAAAGCCGGGTGGTGATTCCCCAGATAGCTATGCCATGGAGCCCATTCGTATAATGAAAGACTATGGGAAAGACTTTGGATCCATGGCAGTTGAACTGTATGTGTGTGATCTGAGCGCCATTCAGTAATAATGTGCGCTCAGATCTGAGCTATCTGGGGATATGTTGAATGTACATGTTTTATGCAATGGCTGCACAGTTATATATTTTTATGTATTTTATTGTCTTTTGCTGCCATGTGTTCAATGGAGTTTTGCCTCTGTCCTTGGAGATAATTGGATTACTTCCCAATTATCTCCAGGATAGAAGACTCTGAGGAACTGGTTTTGGGCAGAAAAGCCATGCTTCATTTGGTCACAAAGGACTATGATCTATCTTTTGAACCACTGGACCAATTTGTATGTATTTGTATGTTTGTATTTGGAGTATGCTGATTCTGAAAATGTAAGTTTTATGTGAATGTGATGCAAGCTTTTAAAATAATGAATAATGTGGAAAAACTGTATTTCTCTGCCTGTGATAATTACATTACCCATTGTGTAAGGTAATTGTATCACAGGCAGGGGGGAGGATTTTGTGTGGGAGTGTCTGAGTGTATTGTTCGTGTTTATTGGTTGTTTTCCAAAACCCTGTGGGTGGTACTAATGTCTAAGAATGTGTATATAAGAACAATAAACCCACAGCTCTGTCTGTTCCTGTTTTGACCCTCAACATGGAGCCTTGTCTCGTTCTTGGAGGGATTTATTGTATGCTGTTCCAGTTCGACTGCTAGGAGTGTAAACCTTTCGTATGGTTTTTCCTATTCGACTGCTTACAGCATTCACATGTTTGAGAGCATTCATATGCTTCTCCGGTTCGGTGGATTGGTGTCTTTGGTAGCTGCCTGTGTATCTGGAAGGGGAATACCTCCTAAACGGCTTTTAACCCCTTTTATGCCTGGGGGTGCCCTTACACTGCTCACCCCCACATTTAATTTATCACCATAAACACACTACAACACCACAAACACACACTGCCTCCCTTACACACACACTGCATCCACTAAACACACACACACACACTGCATCCACTATACACACACACACACACACACACTGCATCCACTATACACAGAGACACATTGCATCCACTATGCACACACATTGCATCCACTATGCACACACACTGCATCCACTATACACACACACACTGCATCCCCTATACACACACACACACACACTGCATCCACTATACACACACACACACTGAATCCACTATGCACACACACGCTCTGCATCCACTATCCACACACTGCATCCATTACAAAATACACACACGCTGCATCCACTATACAGACACATAATGCAATCATTACACACACTGCATGCAATTCACAGACACTGATGCCACTGCACACACTGCATCCACTACACAAATACACACTTTGCATCCACTACACAGACACTGTATTCACTATACACACATAGCATAACATAATGGATGTGGGTGTGTTTTGCTTGGTGTGGTTTTGTTGGGGTTGGGGGCGAGGGGGCAGCATTTCATCCTTTGATCCAGGCAGCACAATGCCTTGGGCCGACCCTGGCTTCCAGGGCTCAAATTTGCCATGGACGTATCAGGCACATCCGCGGTCATTAACAGATGTTTTTTGTCGGACGTACCGGATACGTCCGCTGTTACTAAGGGGTTTAAAGACAAATCTCACATGAGTCTCTTCTGTTTCCAGGTTTTAAAGAAAGACAAAACTGTGAAACTGTAAACATTAAGAAAACTAGTCCCTACGTATTCACCTTGAAAACACACAGCATAGACCTAATGAAACAAATTATCATGGATAAACTCAGTTCACATAATATAACAATAAATATATTGGGAGTCTAACACATTCAAATAACTATAGAAAATCTGTTTAAAGCCCTCCCTTCATGTCCACGTTGTGTATTTTATTTACAGTAGCATTATACCATAAAAGTAAGCTGAAGTAAAAAAAAAAAGTTATTGTCCTTATCCCATGACTCCATGGCACCAAATATAGGCATAGGTATGAATATCTACTCCCACTATATGTAAATGTAGACCAATGTTGGAATTAATGTAAACATTTTTGGAAACTCCCTATAAAACAGGGATGGAGCGGTAGATCTCAATGGTCATACAACTCTGATTATGCTTTGTCAGATCTAGATCTACAATTTGACCATCCTTGCAGGGTTGTATTTGTGCAGTGCCTGTGTGTGTGAATTTATGTGTGTTCTTGTAGGGAAGGTGTGTTTGCAAATGTTTGTGTATTTGTCTATATAGCTGATATTAGAATACAGGGATGTACTTACTTGTAGTGTTAGTATTTGAATGCAGGAGTGTGTAGTGTTTGCCCACAAGACTGTTTTTATGTAGAGTGTTGATGTTTGCATGCAGGGATATCTTTCTGTTTAATGTCAGTGTTTAAATGCAGATGTGTGTTTGTGTGTAGTCTTTTAGTGCTTGAATGCAGGAATGTATTTGTGTGTATTGTCAGTGTTTGCATGCAGGGGTGTATTTGTGTGTAGTGTCAGTGTTGGAATACAGAGGTGTATTTGTGAGTGATGTTGGGGTTTACAAGCAGATGCATGTTCACATATACACATACATTGCCTTACACACATACAGATGCACATTGCCACACAAATATACACACGCATACACTGCCACACAGAGAGGCACATAGACACATACACATAAGCACAAGTATACAATCTAAGAAGTAAACACTGACAAACACAGATTGACACACATATGCACATATACACAAATGCACATAAACTGACCAATATACACACAACACACATATATACACTTGAAACACCCTCACTCCGAGTCTAGCTTTGCTCCTGCTGTGTGCACTTTTTTTCTTGAGCCATCAGAGCCCTGGTTTACTCACATCAGCTGAAGTACTGCTAGTTCCGTCCCTGAGTTAGACATGTAGTGCCACATTTAAAAGATTAGTCTTGTACTTTAATGAAATTAGCTTTCTGTATTGCCTAAGTAAAATCAGCATTATCATTTCAATACAAATATAACCTTCAATGCACCTGATATGTTTCTAAACTGAGACAAACCTTTTTTGTGGAAAGAATCTAATTCTTCAGTGAGCTGATTGAAAGTACTGGTCTGACTATCTTCCAAATACAGACCATGAATAACCCTATTCAATAAAACGTGTGGTTCCCATAAATTGCATCAGACACAAGCTTGCAACCCATTTCTCACCTCAAATAATGAAAATATAAAAATAACAACAAGGTCGACTACTTCTTTAACTTCAAAATAAATAATTAGTCCTTCATTAAGCTCTGCAAATGTTTTAGTGGAAAATTATATGCAAATAATATATCTATTTATTACCAAATATTGGTAAACTGGGCACCTTTGGCTGATGATGGATAGAAGGTGCAATCCAACTGAAAAATCTTGTTACAGATAGAGAAATAGATGGACAGACAGAAAAATATACATGCACAATTCTAATAGTGTGTGTAAATAGTTTACCCAATAAAATCTTCCAATTTTACAGTCAGGTTATCCAATTTGTATACAGTTCATTATGGATGCTCATTTTTCTGTCTTATGGTGTGAAAGCAAACTGAATAGCCACTTGCACAGTAGATGGAGTTGGATACAGAGCAATTTAAGAAAGCTGCACAGCATGGAATAAAATATGAGATTGCAGACGGGAAACTGACATCCTGACAGCTCAGACTATTCTGTCCTTAGCAGAAATTTCACCACAAGCTTTTTCATGTCAAACGTTAAAACAACTTGCCTGGCTTCAACAGCATTAATACTGGTGGGGTCACGTAGTAAATTTGCAAGGCTCTCAAATTCAGAACAATATGTTTCTCTTTAATGTACTCTACTGTGAAATATGATACAGGATGCCAGATATAGGATACATTTTCTCTGCTGTGCACTGTTAAGGAAAAAAAAATGTGTTTATTGAAAGATGCATCTAATATGTATATTTTAGTAAATAATATACTACGGCATACCTCATACATTTAGGTACATTTGATTGCCAGAGAGGACACCGCTCTTTGAAGTGGAGTATAAAGTAAGACTTTTAGTTATCAGTCTATGTGCTGACATTGTAAGAGTCATGATGGATGCAATTGTTTTTGGCGACACTCATTTTTCTTCCATGCTTCCTCTCAGAGAACTGCATTAAAGACAGATGGTTCTAGGAAAGCACATTTCAGTTCCCTCTGTCTGATATAAATGAACAAGTGAGAATTAACAGAGAAGAGATGTCTGTGTCACTCAAGGAACAGATGTCCTATTTAGCCCACTAGTTCTCCTTGGTCTACATTTTATGGCCACACAGTGAAAACATTTATATTATTGTCATTCACGAATTAGCCAAAGCCATATGCAGATGTAGCATTTCTTGAAGATCTACTCAATAATACTTGTCTTATTTAATCCATCTATTAATATTTTTCATTTGTATTCCTCTTTACATCCCTTCACTATAGCATTACTGTTTACATTATGTTTAACATCCCTTACATCTCAAATGTCTTTCCTCTGCTTTCTTCCTTGATAGATTTTTCTCACGTCAATATCTGCAAGCCTCTCCAAACACAATTGGTGTTTTATCTAACCCCAGAATCTCTCTTACAGCCAGTGCCCCAAACAGCAAGTCTTCAAGTGTTACAGCCAGAGCCATATGCTGAGGTAGTATTTCTGGAATATTTTACTACCTCGGTTCCATACTCCCTTTGAAAATAATATTCCATCTCTAATTCTTGGAAACTTCAACATTCTATAAAACTCACCCTTGACCTAAGTAGCCTCAAAGCTGCTTTCAATTATTTCTTCCCTCAGAGAGTCCCAGTAGGCTAATTCTATCACACCTACAGCTGGCATCACCCTCAATCTTTTTTTTAGATGCATTCACAGTCTCTAATCCTTTTAACACTCTTTCTTAAATGCCCCCTCCCCCAACATTCTCAACTCAATATAAATCTGTATTCTCTTGACCTCCAGTAACTGTCAGTTGTCCATTTCCAACTTTCATCCATCCCTACCTTCTCTTGTCTTTCTCTGGCTATCTCCTTCTATAACACTACCCTCAGTCCCATGCAAATACATTTCTACTGTGTTTTATACCCCATCAAACACAGCCCTGGCCAATCAGCATCTCCTCATAGAGATTAATTTAATCAATTAATCTCTATGAGGAAAGTTCAGTGTCTGCATGCAGAGGGTGAAGATACTGAATGTTTGGATGCATTTTATGTAGCCATGACCCTCTTCTTGAGGATACTCCAAAGGTTCTCAATAGGATTGAGGTCAGGGGAGGATGGAGGCCACACCATGACTTTCTCTCCTTTTATCCCCATATCAGCCATTGATGCAGAAGTATTCTTTGCAGCATGAGATGGTGCATTGTCATGCCTGAAGATGACTTTATTATGGAAAGCATAGTTCTTCCTTCCGTACCAGGGAAGAAACTGGTCGGTCAGAAACTCCACATACTTTGCAGAGGTCATCTTTACACCTTCGGCGACCCTAAAGGGGCCGACCAGCTCTCTTCCCATGATTCCGGCCCAAAACATGACTCCACCACCACCTTGCTGACATCGCAGCCTTGTTGGAACAGGGTGGCCGTCCACCAACCATCCACTACTCCATCCATCTGGACCATCCAGGGTTGCACGGCACTCATCAGTGAACAGGACTGTTTGAAAATTAGTCTTCATGTATTTTTCTGCCCAATGCAGCCGTTTCTGCTTGTGAGCATTGGTTAGTGGTGGCCGAATAGAAGGTTTATGCACAGTTGCAAGACTCTGGAGGACTCTACACCTTGATGTCCGTGGGGACTCCAGAGGCACCAGCAGCTTCAAATATCTGTTTGCTGCTATGTTATGGTATTTTAGCAGCTGCTCTCTTGAACCGATGCATGGATCTGGCAGAAATCTTCCTCTATGTGCCTTTATCTGCACAAACCCGTCTGTGCTCTGAATCAGCCACAAATCTCTTAATAGTGCAATGATCACGCTTACATTTTTGTGAAATATCTAATGTTTTCATACCTCACCCAAGGTATTGAATTATTTTACTCTTTTCGGCAGCAGAGAGATCATTTCTCTTCCCCATATTGCATGAAAATGGTGCTCTGCTTAATAATGTGGAACATCCTCCTTTAGTAGTTTTTCCTTAAATTGGGCTCACCTGGCAATCTAAGAGATTGTTTTCAGTGATCAAAAGAAACAATGCCATCCATGAGTTAAACTGAAAAACAAAATATTTAATCTTTGTGACACTTAAATAGTCAAATACGTATTTAGGTTGGTGACAGGGCCGCCATCAGGGGGTGACAACCATGACGGTTGTCACGGGCCTGGCGGTCCTGGGGGGTCCGGACTGCTTTGGACATTCTCTCTCTGCACATATATATAGTGATGATCGCTATATATATGTGCAGGCGCAGGCCCCCGGCTTCCTGTACTTGCAGGGGGGGGCCCAGCAGACTGCAGCTGTATGTTACAGCTCTTTACACTCTCAAACTCCCGCGAGACCCGTGGGATTTAGAGATAGGGAAGATCTGTAACATGCATACAGTTGCAGTCTGCTGGGCCCCCCCTGCAAGTATAGGGAGCCAGGGGGCCCCACAATGCCGCCAGGGATGGAATCTCAACCCCCTCCCTGAACCAGGTAAGAAGCAGGGAGGGGGGAATAGCTTTTTTTTACATTTAATGTGGGAGTGGGGAAAATGCTCAATTTACACAACATGCATACACTAGTAAAACACACACACTCTGCATTCACTACACTAACACACACTCTGCATTCATTACACTAACACACACTCTGCATTTACTACACTAACACACACTCTGCATTAACTATACACACAGCATCCAATACACAAACATCCTGTATTCACAGTACCCACACTACATCCACCACACATTCAAACACTCTGCATTCACTATACAGAGACACTGCGTCTAATACACACACTATATCCACTACAGACACTGCATCCACTAAACACATTGCATCTAGTACACACAAACACTACATCCACTACACAAACACACACTACATCCACTACTTAAACACACTCTGCATTCACTATACAAACAGTATCTAATACACACAAACACTACATCCATTACACACATTCTAATTCACTTCCACTAGACACACCACATTCAGTCCTGCATCATTGTCAGCGGACTAGGTAGGAGTCCTGTGGGTGGACTCATGGGCGTGCCTGGAGGGGTGGGGAATAGCGGGGGTGGGCGGGCCAGGGAGGAGGAGCGGGGGGCGAGCAGACCTTGTGCTTTGTCAGGGGCCCCAACATTTCTGGTGTCAGCCCTAATGGATGGGGGGGTAACAGTGTTTTTTTAAAGTACGATAAAGTAAAATGTTATTGCGTATTATACTTGCTTTGAAATTTATCTGTTTTACAACATGCATTATGTAACTAATGTCAAAATTACACAAAAAACTAAAACAAAAAAAAGTTGGAAATGGTTGGTAAACAAATATATAAATTGTACAGATTCTAATTATGATGCTTCTATTCACCTGGAAAATTTCAAAGAAATAAAACATGGATTTAGAAAAAATAGCGACATATGGATCACTTTCAACATATCATTTCTTCTGGTTTATTATGTTCCAAGAATGGATTGCCTGCTGTCCACTATCCACTTACATTCAACAGTTGTGGTGAGAGCTCAACAGTAACATATATTTATCTCAATTCTATCTGTCAAAGCACCTCTTAACTCAATTTTAAAACTGAATGCTTTGGAGAATATATTTTTAGCATAGTGGCCAGGTTTATTTTCATTTATTAGCAAAAACCACTGTAGCTATTCCAAATACCCCAAAACTTTAAAATGTTACTTTTAAGCAGGTTCAGGTAAATCTACTAGTTAAATATAATGAATTATAATAAAACATCTCAAGAAAATTAACAATTATGTGTACATACCTTGAATATTCTGGTATTTTGCTCTTGCTGCACAGTTTAGTATATATCACTAATGATACTTTTTGCTATTATCTACTAATATGAACAACTACTTTATAAACCTCAACTTTAAACAACGTTTTATTGCTCTCTCTACAACATTCAAGAAGAATGCTTTTCATTTACAATACTCCTGGCGAACAAGAATTCATCCCTGGAACATAAAATGCCTTGTCCACGATATTGTGCTGCCTGGGTTCATGGACAAATTGTCACCAAAAAGTCCCACCTCCTAAAGTTACAATCATAACAACCACCTACCACTCCCACTATACGATACAATTAATCTACCTTCTATAGCCACCATTTCATGCCAATGAAGTAGTCTGGGTGCATTGGCCCCGTTTTCTGATATACAGCAATATTTATATTGCAGGGCTAAAGACACTTCTAGTAACTATCTTCATGACAGCCACTAGATGGTGCTTACCTTTTGATTGACACCCATGCACACACTGACAGATGCACACTCTCAGTGAAAAACGTATTGGCCCACACACACACACTCACTTTCCCACACTCTTAAATTACAATTTTTTTTATTTAGGCCCACCTAGCTTCCCAATCTTTGGGAGAACTGGCATGACTCCTCTTACTGGGGTCCAGTGGGTCTTCTCCCTGGGGTCTAGTGTGGGGCTGCTTGATTCTTCTTGTCCGTCCTCACTGTTCCTACACATTCTGTTTAGTGATGTTGGGGCCAGAGTGACATCATATTCTGGCCCCAGACAGAGGGCATGTGAGGAATCAGTGCTCCCTCGCTGCCTGTTCTCAATCCTTCCTGGACACACTATATTTCAGCAAAGTAGGCACCTCCATTCAGGTAAGCAGATGCCTACTCTGCTTTAACAACCAGCCGCCTGCTTCCTGGGGACCCAGGTCAGCCAATGACTAACTGACCAACTCATGGTGGAACAAAGGTGGAACAAAGGGGACCTCAGCCACAACCAGTCATTCCGTCACTGACTGCTCCCTAGGCGGCTGTGCTCCCTAGGTGGCTATGGGGTTGCTTAGTTTGCTTAGCACCAGCCATGGATAACTAGATTACAGAGGACACTGCGCAAGGTTCCCAGTACTTATCTTTCCCCACCAGTCTATTTAAGTTCACCAAAGCACATTAAAGTGCTGAACACATGCACCCTGTGGTCAAATGGCTGAAGGCAGGTGCCTACACTGCCTAATAGGTAATCGGACCCTTGGGGCAAATAATGTCAGTAACTTGGCATTCTCATTTAATCAACATTTGGATAAGTGAAAACAAAGCATTTTAGTTGCTTTACAGAAAGAGTTCAATAGGAATATTGAAGAATGTGAAGACTCCCTTATTATACCCATACTTTTGTATAGAAAAATTATTCAGCACACCTAGAGGAAAGTGCTACATGGACTGGTGCTGCTAGTGTCTGGATGTTTACTCGTATAGTTTGTGTTCTCAGTCCATAGTTCTTAATGCCACTCCACTTCACTAAAATGACACAGGAAACAATAATGCATGGGGCAAATAATGTCAGTAACTTGGCATTCTCATTTAATCAACATTTGGATAAGTGAAAACAAAGCATTTTAGTTGCTTTACAGAAACAGTTCAATAGGAATAGTGTAAGAATTTGAAGACTCATTGATTATACCTTGACTTTTGTATAGGAATATTTTTTAGCACACTTAGAGCAAAATGCTACATGGACTGGTGCTGGTAGTGTTTGGATGTTTACTTGTATAGTTGGTGTTCTCAGTTCATAGGTCTCTCCTAACTTAATGCCACTCCACTAAAATGATACAGTAAACAATACAGGAAACAATAATGCTGTTTTCTACTCCAGAAGGTTTATTTCACTATAAAGTATTACCCTTTGGGTTGCATGGTGCTCATGCTACCTTTCAAAGAATGATGGATAGAATCCTTAGACCCTATAGTGAATAGGTGGCTGCCTACCTTGACAATGTTGTTATACACATCACAGATTGGGAAACACACACCTTCTCTGAGTTCAGGCAGTGATAAAGTCAATCCGAGATGCAAGTCTAATGGCCAATCTAGCCAAATGTACTATAGGTTTGGAAGAGGCTAAGTATTTGAGCTACACTATTGGGAGAGGTCTCCATAAACCACAGAAAAGTTAGGTAGATCCTATTTGGGATTGGCAACATCCTTTGATGAAGAAACAAGTCAGGGCATTTTTTGGCTTAGTGGACTACTACCGTAGATTCATACTTAACTTTGCTATGATCGCAAACCCTTTAACAGAGCTAACAAAGGCAAAATGCCCTGTTATGATAAAATGGACTCCCGTAGTAGAGGAGGCATTTAATGCCCAGAAGGAGGTTTTATGCGCTCAGGTTTTTTTTTTTTTAAATTGCGTTGGTTATTATGGATTTTTATTAGGCCTTTATTGGGGCTGAAAAAAGAAGATTTTAGAAGAAAGAAAACATCAAATGGTAAGTTTATTTTTACAGGTACTTGGTTAAAGGTCCCCCCCTCATTATTTTTAGGGTGAGGGGGGTAGGTAGGAGTTTATTTTTTTGGAGGGGGTGACTAGGGGTTTGGGGACCCCTAGTAACCTGGGGAGGGGGGTTAAATTTGTATTTAGGGCCCCTACCCACCGCTCAGGGGTGGGGACCAAGGGGGAGGACATTAGGTCCCACCCCAATTTGTATTTAGGGCCCCCACCCACCGCTCAGGGGTGGGGGTCAGGGGGAGGACATTAGGTCCCCCCCCCTTATTCTAGTTTAGGGCACCCACCCACCGCTCAGGGGAGGGGGAAGGGGGAGGACATTTTTGGGGATAAAATCAGCCCGGGCCCTTTTTGGATAATGGATATTTGCCAACTCATTCAGAGCTCTGGAAATTGGAAATGAATAGCAGAGACGTGTTCAATAACCAATCCAAATTTTATTATACGTCAGTTATATTTATACCCCGTTTTCATAGCAGGATGGGAGGGGGAAAAATGAGCATATGGGCGTGACAATGATGACAATGACATAGATTGTTTTTCACAAGTTATGAACAGCTGTTTCTAGTTATTTCCTACGTTATATAACGGATGCATATTTGATAAAAAACAGATGTTTACAAATACCGAAATCTTGGACAATTAACAAGAATATTTCGAAATCATTGTCCAAGAACATTTCCCATAAATAGGATTTTAGATAAATTTTATTTCCGAGAATCAGAGATACAATTCCAAATGTATTCTTGGTTCAAATTAACCCTTATATGAACAGCTAGGATATTAAGCAAAATGGATATTCGTATCCTACACCCCTCAATTTGTATTTAGGGCCCCCACCCACCGCTCAGGGGTAGGGGCCAGGGGGGAGGACATTAGGTCCCCCCTTGATCTAGTTTAGGGCCCCCACCCACTGCTCAGGGGTGGGGGCCAGGGGGGAGGACAATAGGTCCCCCCCAATTTGTATTTAGGGCCCCAACCCACCACTCAGCAGTGGGGGCCAGGGGAGAGGACATTAGGTCCCCCCATTTGTATTTAGGGTCTCCACCCATCGCTCAGGGGTGGGGGTAGGGGGAGGACATTAGGTCCCCTCCTATTTTTATTTAGGGCCCCCACCCACCGCTCAGGGGTGGGGGCCAGAGAGGAGGACAATAGGTCCCACCCCTTAATTCTAGTTCAGGGCACCCACCTACCACTCAGGGGTGGGGGCCAGGGAGAGGACATTAGGTCCACCCCCCCCCCAATTTTTATTTAGGGACCCCACCCGCCGCTCAGGGGTGGGGGCCGGTGGGGAGGACAATAGGTCCTATCTAATCCTATCTAATTGAGAAGAAGATGGTGGTTCTTCAGCCAGGCTTATGGGGAATCTTTCTTGCTTTCCATAATTGGGGTTATCCTTATCTAGATTAGGGGTGCCGAAAAGTATTTCCTTAGATGATTTAAAACTACAGCTTCCATAATGCTTTGCCATTCTAAAGGAATTCCTAAGGCATCCAAAGCATTGTGGGAGATGTAGTTCTACAACATCTGGAGATCTACCTTTTGGGCACCCTGATCTAGATGTATTCATGGGTTACATGACACCCTGCAAATATTTTAGGGAGTTAATAATTTGCCTGCTGGCTATGACATCCTATTGAATTAAATAAATTTGTGTGTAACCTGAATATTGGCATATATACAGGGAGTGCAGAATTATTAGGCAAATGAGTATTTTGACCACATCATCCTCTTTATGCATGTTGTCTTACTCCAAGCTGTATAGGCTCGAAAGCCTACTACCAATTAAGCATATTAGGTGATGTGCATCTCTGTAATGAGAAGGGGTGTGGTCTAATGACATCAACACCCTATATCAGGTGTGCATAATTATTAGGCAACTTCCTTTCCTTTGTCAAAATGGGTCAAAAGAAGGACTTGACAGGCTCAGAAAAGTCAAAAATAGTGAGATATCTTGCAGAGGGATGCAGCACTCTTAAAATTGCAAAGCTTCTGAAGCGTGATCATCGAACAATCAAGCATTTCATTCAAAATAGTCAACAGGGTCGCAAGAAGCGTGTGGAACAACCAAGGCGCAAAATAACTGCCCATGAACTGAGAAAAGTCAAGCGTGCAGCTGCCACGATGCCACTTGCCACCAATTTGGCCATATTTCAGAGCTGCAACATCACTGGAGTGCCCAAAAGCACAAGGTGTGCAATACTCAGAGACATGGCCAAGGTAAGAAAGGCTGAAAGATGACCACCACTGAACAAGACACACAAGCTGAAACATCAAGACTGGGCCAAGAAATATCTCAAGACTGATTTTTCTAAGGTTTTATGGACTGATGAAATGAGAGTGAGTCTTGATGGGCCAGATGGATGGGCCCGTGGCTGGATTGGTAAAGGGCAGAGAGCTCTAGTCCGACTCAGACGCCAGCAAGGTGGAGGTGGAGTACTGGTTTGGGCTGGTATCATCAAAGATGAGCTTGTGGGGCCTTTTTAGGGTTGAGGATGGAGTCAAGCTCAACTCCCAGTCCTACTGCCAGTTCCTGGAAGACACCTTCTTCAAGCAGTGGTACAGGAAGAAGTCTGCATCCTTCAAGAAAAACATGATTTTCATGCAGGACAATGCTCCATCACACACGTCCAAGTACCTCACAGCGTGGCTGGCAAGAAAGGGTATAAAAGAAGAAAATCTAATGACATGGCCTCCTTGTTCACCTGGTCTGAACCCCATTGAGAACCTGTGGTCCATCATCAAATGTGAGATTTACAAGGAGGGAAAACAGTACACCTCTCTGAACAGTGTCTGGGAGGCTGTGGTTGCTGCTGCACGCAATGTTGATGGTGAACAGAACAAAACACTGACAGAATCCATGGATGGCAGGCTTTTGAGTGTCCTTGCAAAGAAAGGTAGCTATATTGGTCACTGATTTGTTTTTGTTTTGTTTTTGAATGTCAGAAATGTATATTTGTGAATGTTGAGATGTTATATTGGTTTCACTGGTAATAATAAATAATTGAAATGGGTATATATTTGTTTTTTGTTAAGTTGCCTAATAATTATGCACAGTAATAGTCACCTCCACACACAGATATCCCCCTAACATAGCTATAACTAAAAACAAACTAAAAACTACTTCCAAAAATATTCAGCTTTGATATTAATGAGTTTTTTGGGTTCATTGAGAACATGGTTGTTGTTCAATAATAAAATTAATCCTCAAAAATACAACTTGCCTAATAATTCTGCACTCCCTGTGTATATATATATATATATATATATATATATATATATATATATATATATATATATATATATAAAATCAGTAGCAATGTTTACTACAGTCTGCTAATCTCTGAGCCATTTCATGTTGTATATATATCATGTTCATTTTTTACATCTGTCTTTTTTTTGGTGCAGTCATACACTGGATGTCTTTAGGCTCTGTGTTCTATGCATTCTTATCAATGGACCAATATTTGTTAATGAATAGAGTAGATTATTCTGCATGTTTGAAAGTTTTTTGGGCTTCACAGTGTATTTTTGAAATATGTGGCTCACACGTAGTTAGATATTTTTAAGTGTTAACCACATTTAATGTTGGAGTAGAGATTCACTTTTAGTATACGAAAAACAAATATGTTTTATATGTATGTATACATTGAGATGAAAATTAATATTACATTAAAGTTTAACAAAAACTAATAAAAAGATTATGTGTTTATTACCTGTGTTAGGAAACAGCAGAGATTTCAATGTTTATGCTTTCCTAAACAAACATATCAATGTATAATCAAAGCAGGATAAACACCAAAATATCAGCTTGCTTTACAGTAGTAATGGCTGAACTAATGACTGCTAATCTGAGCATCACAAGACTTCAAGCTTGCAAAAACAGCTGCATTAAAACATTTAAGCTGATACAAACAAATGGAATTGGTTAAAAATAATGAGAATTGTTAACAAGTTACATTTCAGCAAATGTGGAAAAAGTTATTCAGTGATAATTTATGCAATGGAACTGATTACGAGGATTTAAAAACAAATCCACATTTTCAAAATTCTGCCAGAAAATTACTTACTTTATAGCTCAATACCTCAGTAACATACCTTTTATGTTACCATGATTGGAGATTGTATTTTGATATCATCAAAAGCTTTTATGATGTCCTTTTAAATGCAATATAACAATCCAGAGCTCATTACATTTCTACAATAAGACCTATATATAATCCTTGAGTATTAATCCAAAATGAATAAATACACAGATCAGCCTCAACATTTAAACCAATGACAAGTGAAGTGAATAACTGTTCTATCATTACAATGACCATTGACCATGACCAAGACCATTCACCTGTCAATGAAGTGGTCTGAGGATAGGAGAGAGTGTCAAGGGGTCAAGGAGTTAGATTTATTAATCAGCAAATGAACAGCCAGTTCTTTAATGTTATGTGTTGGAAGCAGGAAAATTGGGCAAGTGAAAAAAATAGTGGTCAGAGCATCTCAAAAATCGCAAGTCTTGTGGGGTGTTCTAATTATGCAGTGGTTAGTAACTACCAAAAGTAATGCAAGGAAGGACAACTGGTGAATCGGCAGCAGAGAAGGGTAGTCACACAGAAGATTAGAGCTCAGATTGCTAAAAAACTTAATGCTGACTATGCTAGAAATGTGTCAGAACACACAGTGCATTGCAGTATGCTGTGTAAGAGGCTGCATAGCCACAAATTGGTCAGAGTGCCCACAATGACCCCTGATCACTGCCAAAAGCAACTTCAATTGGGATGGAAAAAGGTTGCCTGGTCTGATGTATCACATTTTCTTATTCTTAGATAAGGTGGATGGCGTGTTTGTACAGCGCTACGTGTGATGGCACTATATGATGGCACTATATAAATAATTAAATAATAATTATAATAATAATAATAATAATAATAATAATATGCATCATTTACCTGGGGATGAGATGGCAGCAGGATGCACTATGAGAAGAAAGCAGGAAGGCAGAGGCAGTGTTATCTCCGGGATGTGCTGGAACAACACATCAGATTCACGGTGACACCACCTCGCAATTTTCAGGGCTTAAAGGATCTGCTACTAATGTCTTGGTGACAGATACCAAAGAACATGTTCAAAGGTCTTGTGGAGGACATGCTTTGATGCATCAGAGCTGTTTTCATAGCACAAAGGGGGCCTAGACTATATTAAAGGGACACTGTAGGCAGCTAGACCACTTTAGCTCATTGAAGTGGTCTGGGTGCTGTGTTCCTTTTGCACGTAGTGCTGCAATGTTGAACATTGCAGTTCCAGAGAAATGCAATGTTTACATTGCAGCACTAAATCTGCCCTCAGTGGCTGTCTACCGTGCTTCCGGAATCGTAACAGACTTTTGGTCTGTTATATGGGGAGGTCTAATGCGTGTGCGGCATTTGCCGAGCATGCGCATTAGACCCCGCTCATCGCAGGACGGAGGGGGCAGAGCTTCGACCCAGCACTGAGGGACATCAGTGCTGTGATAAGGTAAGTAAATAAATGGTTTTTAACCCTTTATTTACCGGGGAAAGGGGGGGCGAGAGGGAGGGAGGAGGCAGAGGGATCAGTAGTGCCAGGAATACAGTTTTAGCCGACCTGAGTTTTCTCGCCGTGTACAATTCTAAAAGCAGTTTGTAAATGTTATGGATAGGAAGCTAATACTGTAGTTGAAATAATTATTATAATTTTATTCCAAGAAAATCCAGAGTTTCAAAGCAAAACGACTCACAGAATTATGTTACAGCAGCACATAATACTTAGGCTGCTCTTTGTAATGCCAGGAAGGAGGTCTAGCAGCTCTGACCTGCACCTCTGTTGGCAGCAGACCCTAAGTAGATGTCTCCCGTGCTCCTGCCAATCAGAGCATTGCCATAAATTACCCCAACAAAGTTGTTACCCTTTACATTCCTGAGCTCACGAGACAGTTACTCAGAGTCTGCACCAAGTACAGACCAGATTCCCAGCACACTAGTCCCTTTAAGGACCTAAGGCCGGCCCAGGTACATTTTACAGAAATAATTTTAAAGATGCTGCCTAATTCCACCTACCTATAGCTAATTTTCAATGGCTGATGATTTTATTTTCTAACTAACTGTAGTTGAGTCAAATGTTTTAAATAGTTTACAATAAGAGAGTTTACAACCATCTGTTAGTGTAATGTTCTCATGTTAGTTATTTTAGTCAACATCATGCAAATTGTTTGCAAATGCTCTAACACAGGGGTCTTCAAACTCTGCCACCCCCCAAATGTTGCTGAACTACAACTCCCATGATTGTTTGAATTACATAGATAGCCAGAGAATCATGGGAGCTGTAGTTCAGCAACATCAGGGGGGCCAGAGTTTGAGGACCCTTGCTCTAAAACTTATGTTCTAATTAATGGAGACTTAAATTTACAGGTGCGCGCGTGTGACCAGGGACGCGCGCATGCACGCACGGCTTGCCGCTGAGCTCTTAAAGCGATACTACCATAATTTCATGAATCCTGGTAACCCTGGTATTCTCTTCCCTAGCCTATCAGATCTCTCTTAGCCTTATTTATACCTCCCTCCTACATCAATTCATTGCCCTGTTGTGGTCTATTGTAGCCCGAGAGTGCATTCTGTATACTTGTGTGTTTCCTGGTATCTGACTTCGGCTTGTCTCTGGTTATCCGTATTTTCTGGCTTCCTTGACCCTTGGCTTAGTTTCTGGTTTATTCTTCCTTCTCCTACCCTGACCTCGGCTCGTCTGATTATTCTGTTACTCTTCTTACTTACTTACTTTTCTTCACGTTAAGTCCGGACAAAGTGTTTTACTTTGCTATGTAATTCCTATTGGATAATTAATTATACAAGTTGTGTGTATACATTAGGAAATATTGCCTCTTAATATCACGTGTAACCAGTTCTGGTAACCTCCTTTGTGTTTTCGCAATGTAAGATTCTTACTTTTTCATACTTTTCGAAAAATGTTGTTTTGGTAATATTAGTTATATCTTCACTGGTTCACTGTTTCAAGTGGTTTGTAGGTATGCGCATGTTTGCTTTTCACGTTTATTGAATCTTGTTCTTATATGTTACCTGAATGCATTCCACTTGCGTTTCACAATAACAGATGGGATTTAGTACCGGTTTCACACGGCGCTTGGGAAGAGTCCCTTTCACGTTTGGTATATTAACCTGGATATATACTGTTGGATGTCCTGAGGAAAGTCTAGATATGTGGCCGGAAACATCATTGATGTAGTTTAATAAAGTATTTAAAGCATTTGGAAGCAAGACTAGTGGGTGCGCTCCTTCGTGATACATATATTATTTATATATATATATATATTTTTTTTTTCAGAGGCTTATGCTATGATACAACGCTGGATTTTGTTATTCTTTAAAACCATTTCTATGTATGACCTTTAGGAAACAATCCATTTACAATCGGAGAGGCTGCTTTCTTCATTCTACAAAGCATTTTTCACAATATTTTCTGGTAATTGCACATTAATAGTTTCTTCTATTGAGGTTGCATTCCTTGGCAATTCTAGATAACATGGTAGTTCCTATTTACAGCTTTCTGGTAATTACTTTGACATTTCCACATATGTAAGCTGACTTGTCAAATCCTGTAAATCTCGCTTCTGCATACCAGAGTCCTAGAAATTTTCAAAGACTGACATTTTATTTTCAAATATAAAATATGATATATTGTAACTATGGAATGTCGAAGAAATTCTCAGATGAACCTGTTTCCTAACATCTATATCAGTATAACCTTTGGAGTTTTAAACACCTTTAATATAAATATCTTGTATATTCTGAGTCATTTAATAACCATTTTATTTCTTTAACACAGTGTTTATAAGTTACATGCAATGTTGCCTGTGCTATTTAGTTACTACTATATATGCTCTCTATGCATGTGAATGCCATGGTGAAAAAAATTGAAATCCTTTAAGGGCTAATGAAGGTCAATGCTGTCATAATACATCACATAACACATCACAGCAGAACCCTTTGTATACCAAGGACATTTTGTTTTAAACAAAAAATACTATACCATTTATTTGAAAAATGAAAATGAAGCACAAAGCAGCACTGTGTATAGACTGATATTCAGGAATGCTTACAACACAATTTGTAAAATGTGCTGATAATTTCTTACTAGTGTTTTGTATTTCACAGAAATCTTGGAAGGATAAAACATTTTAGAGATTAAAGTTAATTTAACATATATAGAAGGTGAAACCAAAATAGATAAATAAAAAAATCAAACGTATGCTTGGAACAAAGTGTTACGTGTGGTGTTTCCCCAAGGCTTCCCGGTGGGCCGTCGGCACCTGGGTCTGCTGTCGGCCGCTGGCAGGGGCGGGCTGGGCCGGGAGGCAATTGTCCCCCAGGCCGCCCTAAATTCTTGTAAGACCGGCCGCGGCGGGCCGGCCCTTTAAATACTGCAGCCGCCTGAGCACTCTGTGAAGAGCCTCAGGCGGCTGCAGCTTCTCCCCTCCCTTTCCCTGTAGCGTGGCCGAGCTGCGTCCGACAGGAAACAGAAACTCCTGTTCCGCGCGGAGTTTCTGTTTCCTGTACCTGGCCGGACTGACAGGAAGTGCACACTCAGTGTGCACCTTCCTATCACTCCGGCCGGCCACCGCGGACCGGAGTGCAGCTCGGCCACGCTACAGTGGGAGGGGGTAAGAAGAGGGAGGGGGAATAAGAAGAGGGGAGGGGGGAACAAAAAGGGAGGGAGGGAACAAGAAGAGGAGGGGGAATAAGACGAGGAGGGGGAACAAGAAGAGGAGGGAGGGATAAGAAGAGGGAGGGGGAAATAAAATGAGGGAGGGGGGAATAAGATGAGGGAGGCGGGGGGGAACAAAAAGAGTGGGGAAATAAGAAGAGGGAGAGGGGAATAAGAAGATGGGAAGGAGGGAATAAGAAGAGGGAGGGAGGGAACAAGAAGAGGGAGGGAGGGGAATAAGATGAGGGAGGGGGGAATAAGATGAGTGGAGGGCGGGAATAAGAAGAGGGGAGGGGGGGAATGGGAAGAGGGAGGGGGGGAATAAGAAGAGGGGAGGGGAGGGATAAGAAGAGGGAGGGAGGAAACAAAAAGAGGGGAGGGGGGAATAAAAGATTGAGGAGGGGGGAATAAGATGAGGGGGGAATAAGAAGAGTGGAGGGCGGGGAATAAGAAGAGGGGAGGGGGGGAATAAGAAGAGGGGAGGGAGGGAATAAAAAGAGGGGAGGGAGGGAGGGAATAAAAAGAGGGGAGGGGGGAAATAAGAAGAAGGGGCAGCTCTATAGGACAGGGGCCAAGACAGGGAGCTCTTTCACACTACGCGCGCACACACACACAATGCATCCCCATACATACACAGAAACACACAACATGCTTCCCTACACACAGAGAAACACACAATGCATCCATTACACACACACACACACACACAATGCAACCCTTACACACAAAGACAAATGCATCCTTTGCACACATACACAGAAACAGACAATGCAAACCCATACACACGCATGCAAACACACACACTTCTTTTCTTACATACACACAGAAACACAATGCATCTCATGCACACACATACAGACACACACCTTTGCATCCCTTATGCATACAAACACAGATTCACACAATGCATCCCTTACACACAACCAGAAACACATAATACATCCCTTATACACAAATACACACTGCTTCCACTACACACAAACACACTGCATCACCTGCACAAACTGGTAACCCCAAACACTACATACCATAAGCACACATATTAGATCCTCTACAATAACACATAACACATCCCCTACACACTCCACTCCCTGTGAGCGAACTCATGGGTGGGTGGAACTTATGAGTGGGCCTTATGGGCATACTCACCGTCAGGCCCTGGGGCCCAGACATTGAGCTGTGTAAGGCCCCAAAAAATGGAGCTGCTTCCCAATTCTCCCAGAACATTGACCTTAGGACCACAGTTGCAAACAGCCTCCAGAGATCCTGTTCTACACCAGACCAGTGGAGCCAAACTGCAGCCCATCATCATCCTCATCTGCTTGTAAGTAGGCAATCTAGTATATTATTAGTGACACTAATCTATAATTTACCTCACATTAAAGGGACACTATAGCTTAATGAAGTGGTTCTGGTGTCTATAGCTGGTCCCTGCAAGCTTTTTAATGTAAACACACACTGTGTGCAGCACTGGCGTTAGTTCATATGGCAGGTCATATGGGTGGGGCATTGTGATGTGACATGTGGGGGCAGCAAATTTTTATTTTGTCTAGGGCTGCAAAAATCCTTGCACCGGCTCTGATCCTGGGCAGGTGCACCAGTCTACTTGACTGGTTTTGCCCCCCAGGCCTAAGGCTGCCAGCCCTCCCCTGGCCGCTGGGGAGGTCTTTTGGCGGCCGCTGGCGGACTTGTCCTGGCGGCCGCTGAGGGAGCTGCGCAAGCTGCGCTGGCTCTGCTCCCCAGCACGCAGCTGAATGAGACCGGCGCCGGAATATGACGCCATATTCCGGCGCCAGTCTCATTCAGCAGCGCGGGAGGGCACTAACACAGGAAGCACCTCTAGTGACCGTCTGAGTGACTGTCACTAGCAGTGTCACTTTGAAGCAATGTAAACACTGCCTTTGTCTGAAAAGTCAGTGTTTACGTTGAAATGCCTGTAGGGACATGCTATAGACACCAGTACCACCACATTAAGCTGTGTGTGTGCGTCTGCTAGTGAGTGAGCTTGCTTGCATGCGTGTGCCTGCTAGTGAGTGAGCTTGTGTTTTTATGTCAATGAGCTGATGTAAATCAGTAAGATTGTTTGTCTATGAGGCTGTGTATCAATGAGCTTGTGTGTGTCACTGAAATGTCAGTGAAATTGCCTGTGTCTGCATGTGCGTATGCTTACTGTATAATTAAACGTTTTACCCTGAAAGGACCAATATTTTATATTAGAAAAGGCTATATATATATATATATATATATATATATATATATATATATATATTACTCAATCATCTGTCCTGGCAAGACATAGCCTTACATATTACACGCGACAATATATGGTGCAGTGACTTATGGGGCTGGCACAAATTTTTTTTCCAGGGCTGCTTTGTATCCCCAGTCCGGCCCTGGGCTCCATACTCGGCCCCCTACTATTTATATTATTTATAAATGATCTGCCTAGCGTCCAGAGGCATACACACCGCGGTCGCAGGGGTCGCAGCTTCGACCAGGCCCGGCCGCCCTGCGGACCCCTGCAACCGGGTACCAGGCCTCTGCCACATTTTGCAGCCACGGCCCGCGCTGCAAACCGCTGGGCCGCATATGGAGGGGTCCATCGGGTGGTCCATGCTGTCAGGGCCACCCAATGGATATGGACTGTGAGGGGCCCTGTCTGCGCTGGGCACTTTAAGAGCACGACCGCACCCCCTGTGATTACATCATCACTGGGAGGAAGTGATTCCCCAGTCACTCCTCCCAGCATACTGAGAGCCCAGTTGGGAGGAAGGAGGAGGAGGAGGAGGAGGGAGTCAGAGTGGGAACTCTGACTCCCATCAGGCTGAGCCATCACTGGACCCCAGGGAAAGTAACAAGGTAGGAAACATTTTCTGTATGTGTGTGTGTTTCTCTGTATGTATGTGTCTGTGTCTCTGTATGTGTATGTGTGTGTGTGTCTCTGTATGTATGTGTGTCTGTGTCTCTGGATGTATGTGTGTGTGTGTGTCTCTGTATGTGTGTGTGTGTTTCTGTATGTGTCTGTGCCTCTGTATGTGTGTGTGTCTGTGTCTCTGTATGTGTGTCTCTCTGTATGTGTGTGTGTGTGTCTCTGTATGTATGTGTGTGTCTCTGTATGTGTGTGTCTCTGTATGTGAAGCTTGGTTGCTTCACCTAAGTGCTGCTTCTAAGTGTGTAGTTGGAGATATTCTGGAGAGTTTTACAGAAGCTTCAACTGTCTAAGAGTTGTGCTAAGAGCTGTATGTGTGTGTCTGTATGTGAAGCTTGGTTGCTTCACCTAAGTGCTGCTTCTAAGTGTGTAGTTGGAGATATTCTGGAGAGTTTTACAGAAGCTTCAACTGTCTAAGAGTTGTGCTAAGAGCTTTCTTTTCTACTGTTACAGATAAGATTCATCTGTAGGAAAAGGTTACTGATTGCACAAGGTTTGAATTCCTGTTGGTAATTATAAGGCATTTGATTTGATTAAGCTAGTTACTTGCTATTGATTGCTGGTTAATTAGCTATTGTTTGCAAATAAGCAGAGGCCTACCCAGGTGTTAAACATTCCTAGTGGGTGGTGATTTTAGGAGTTATATAAGGCTTGTTGTCATTAGCTTGGCTAATATAGCTTGGTTGCTTCACCTAAGTGTTGCTTCTAAGTGTGTAGTTGGAGATATTCTGGAGAGTTTTACAGAAGCTTCAACTGTCTAAGAGTTGTGCTAAGAGCTTTCTTTTCTACTGTTACAGGTAAGATTCATCTGTAGGAAAAGGTTACTGATTGCACAAGGTTTGAATTCCTGTTGGTAATTATAAGGCATTTGATTTGATTAAGCTAGTTACTTGCTATTGATTGCTGGTTAATTAGCTATTGTTTGCAAATAAGCAGAGGCCTACCCAGGTGTTAAACATTCCTAGTGGGTGGTGATTTTAGGAGTTATATAAGGCTTGTTGTCATTAGCTTGGCTAATATAGCTTGGTTGCTTCACCTAAGTGTTGCTTGTAAGTGTGTAGTTGGAGATATTCTGGAGAGTTTTACAGAAGCTTCAACTGTCTAAGAGTTGTGCTAAGAGCTTTCTTTTCTACTGTTACAGGTAAGATTCATCTGTAGGAAAAGGTTACTGATTGCACAAGGTTTGAATTCCTGTTGGTAATTATAAGGCATTTGATTTGATTAAGCTAGTTACTTGCTATTGATTGCTGGTTAATTAGCTATTGTTTGCAAATAAGCAGAGGCCTACCCAGGTGTTAAACATTCCTAGTTGGTGGTGATTTTAGGAGTTATATAAGGCTTGTTGTCATTAGCTTGGCTAATATAGCTTGGTTGCTTCACCTAAGTGTTGCTTCTAAGTGTGTAGTTGAAGATATTCTGGAGAGTTTTACAGAAGCTTCAACTGTCTAACAGTTGTGCTAAGAGCTTTCTTTCTACTTTTACAGGTAAGATGCATCTGTAGGAAAAGGTTACTGATTGCACAAGGTTTGAATTCCTGTTGGTAATTATAAGGCATTTGATTTGATTAAGCTAGTTACTTGCTATTGGTTGCTGGTTAATTAGCTTTTGTTTGCAAATAAGCAGAGGCCTACCCAGGTGTTAAACATTCCTAGTTGGTGGTGATTTTAGGAGTTATATAAGGCTTGTTGTCATTAGCTTGGCTAATATAGCTTGGTTGCTTCACCTAAGTGTTGCTTCTAAGTGTGTAGTTGAAGATATTCTGGAGAGTTTTACAGAAGCTACAACTGTCTAAGAGTTGTGCCAAGAGCTTTCTTTTCTACTGTTACAGGTAAGATTCATCTGTAGGAAAAGGTTACTGATTGCACAAGGTTTGAATTCCTGTTGGTAATTATAAGGCATTTGATTTAATTAAGCTAGTTACTTGCTATTGATTGCTGGATAATTAGCTATTGTTTGCAAATAAGCAGAGGCCTACCCAGGTGTTAAACATTCATAGTTGGTGGTGATTTTAGGAGTTATATAAGGCTTGTTGTCATTAGCTTGGCTAATATAGCTTGGTTGCTTCACCTAAGTGTTGCTTCTAAGTGTATAGTTGGAGATATTCTGAAGATAACCTGGAGGTAATCTGAGGTATTCAGGAGGATAAAGAAAAATACAGAAAATGTTATCATACTTACCGTAATTTTCTTTTCCTGGCTATTATTCATGGCAGCATCACTTATGGGTTAGCTCCGCCCCAATCAGGTACAGGACAGGAAAAATCAATTAATCTGGACCCGACTGGGGTATAAAAGGTCCCTCCTTCTTCCAACCCACAGTCGAGTTCCAAAAATTCATAAACACTTAAGGGAGGGTTGCTGATGCTGCCATGAATAATAGCCAGGAAAAGAAAATTACGGTAAGTATGATAACATTTTCTGTATTCCTGGCTAATCATGGCAGCATCACTTATGGGTAATACCCAAGCTTCACCATAGGGAGGGGAAAAAAAAAATACTCTAAACCAGATAATGCTGAAATAAGTTTAATTAGATAGATTCAACAGAGGATAGAACACCTCTACCAAAGGCCGTAGAGGATGAAGCTGTGACGAAGTGCCCTTCGCCACTTGGTACTGGAGAGGCCTGCTTGCCAGCCTCCTCCCCTGTGACTATGACTCTTTGATGTATTTGCCTTTAAAGCCCCTATTCTACCTTCAGACAGACTATTTATGTAGGCTGCTTTATTTATCTTATGTTTTAGTCACCCTGTACCCATTATAGGTGCAGGGTGTGTGTAATGTAATTGTTTATAGTGTGTGTGTGTACTGTGTAATGTATTGCCTGCTCTCTTGTATTGTTGAGGTTTGCTACCAACTAGGTGGGTTTGGCTATGGAGCTGGTCTAGTGCCCTCTGTTGGCAGCAACAGCAATATGCACTACCTGAATTGCAAGACTGGTTCATTTGCATATTCGGGAAGATTTGCATATTGCTAATTCTGCAGGCAGGTGAGATATTTAATGTTAAATATTGTCTCCCCCCACCCCTTTAAAAATGTACCATTGTGTTGTGATAAGTCACTGTGTGTTGCTTGATGTGTTTTGACTGTTTGTGATTTTATTGAGGTTTCACAACAATGTTATTGTGGTGACTGTATTGGCTGGTCCCAAGGGAATAAAGGTTTTGACAGTTCTTCTTGATCCCTCTAAACGTAGCCTTGTCTCGTTATTGGAGGGAGCTGTTATAATCACACTGGGGATTGCTATGCTCTGCATGCTCCCCTGAGCTTGAGTCACTTAGCTCTTTTAAGAGCTTGTTCCTGACACGCTCTCCTTGGAGGAGGGGTCTTCACCACACAGTCCTGGATGCTGGAGGTTCGTACAGGGTGGAAGGAAGAGTTTTTTCCCACACAGTCCTGGAGGACAGAAGCTGATCCAGGGTGGAAGGAAGACGGCGAGACTCCAGTCAAGATACAGCGGTTGCGGAGTCTGCGGTGGTTGTGGTGTCTGCTGCAGCGCTTGGAGTCCTCAGGAAGCGCTAGGAGCATCCGTCAACGGAGGGTACTCAGTCGGAGTACAAGGAGCTCCGTTACAGAAGCCAAATCCAGTTTGTAGTGCTTGATAAACGTAAGAGGTGAAGACCAGGTAGCTGCATTACAGATGTCGTCAGCTGGAACTTCTGCCCAATTTGCCCAAGATGTTGCCAAAGCCCTTGTAGAGTGAGACTTTATCTTACTAGGAGGAGTAAGGTCTTTTAATTGATAAGCCTTGATTATAGTATTGGAGATCCAGCGTCTCAAGGTGGAGGTAGATTCTGCTTCCCCTCTCCTGGTACCTATCGGCAGAACAAATAGCTGATGAGACTTTCGAAATTGATTTGAAACTTCAACGTATTTGAGTAGACACTGTCTGACGTCCAACTGATGAAGTTTCACTTCTTCTGGAGAAGAAGGAGATGGATAAAAGGAAGGGATAATAACTTCCTGTAGAATGTGGAAATTCAAGACTACTTTAGGCAGAAACTCTTGTTTAGGTCTTAAAACCACTCTGTCGTGGAATACCTGGAAATGGTTTTCATCACAAGAGAAGGCATGGATTTCTGACATGCGTTTTGCTGTAGTTATAGCCACCAAAAATAAGGTCTTATATGTAAGTAAGACAATACCCAGCTCATCTAAAGGAGCAAAGGGGTTTTCAGACAAAACCTCTAATACCATCGGTAAATTCCAAGGCGGAGAATAATTCCTTTTCGGAGGTCTTATGCGAATTGTTGCTTTAAAGAATCTGGCAATAATAGGATCAGATGCCCATGACTTGTTGCAGAGAGCAGATAAAGCTGATGATTGGACTTTCAAAGTATTAAGGCTCAGCCCTTTTTCCAGGCCTGTATGAAGAAAATTTATAATATTGATGTTAGAGGGCTGCAGGAAATCAAAGTTGTTAGCTAGAGATCAGGAACGAAACACCTCCCATATCTTATGGTAGCAAGAAGAAGTCGACCCTTTTCTGGATTTAAGGAGGGTATTAACCACAGGCTCAGAAATGCCTTAAGCTAGAAGTCTCTCCTTTTTTCAAGAGCCATGCCCCCCTATTTCAGCTGGTTGGGGTTCGGATGAACAGCCGGTCCCTGGGTCAAGATGTCTGGTCTGTGAGGAAGAGGCCAAGGAGGTTCCAGGCTCAACTTGTTCAGGAGAGGAAACCAAGGTCTGCAAGGCCAAATTGGGATGATGGCAATTACCTTCAGACCTTCTTTCCATATCTTTCTTAGTAGTCTGTAAATCATAGGTAGGGGAGGGAATGCGTACCCCAGGTCGAATTTCCATGTAACGGACAGAGCATCCTGTCCTGCTGCTCGAGGATCCGCATGTAGAGAGTAAAACTTTTCTACCTGGGTATTGTTGTATGATGCCATAAGATCGATCTGGGGTACTCCCCACCTCAGGGTAATCAACTGAAATAAGTCCGGATGTAACTTCCACTCTTCCTGGAGAATCCTTGTTCTGCTGAGATAATCTGCTAATAAATATTCTGGCCCTGGAAGGTAAACTGCTTTCAACCCTTGTAAATGGCGTTGCGCAAACTTCATTATAGGAGATAGTTCCATCAGAAGAGAATATAAGATGCGACCGCTCTGTTGTCTGTATGTATTCTCACCCAAGCATTCCTCCGGAGATGACGGAACCCCTTTAACTCCCTGAGAACCGCTCTCATTTCTCTTAAATTCAAATGAAGTTTTGACTCCTTCCATAACCATGTTCCTTGAATCCACGAGTTGTTCAAGTGTGCTCCCCATCCCAGGAGACTGGCATCTGTTGTTATGGTTATCCAAACCGGTTCTTCCAGGGGAAACCCTTGACATAGGTTTTCTTCTTTTGTCCACCAATACAGATCTGTTGAAATCCTCGGGAGGAAACAAATCTTCTGATCCCAATTCCCTGTTTTTGTATCAAAGTGTATGAGAAAATGCCTCTGAATAGGTCGCATCTTCCATTGGGCCCATTTCACTAGGTCTATCGTGGAAGTAAGAGACCCCAATAGGCTCATGAATTCTCTTGCTATGATGTAGGATTTCTGATGCAGTCCTCTGATTTTCTTCACGATTCGCTCCTTTCTTTCTGTAGATAGGGATACCAGGCCTTTCTCCGAATCTATATTTGCTCCCAGGAATATCATCCTCTGTGAAGGAACCAAAGAACTCTTTTTGGGATTTATCAACCAACCATGCTCTTGAAGGTATGTGATGGTAATTCCGGTGTGGAGATTCACAATATGTCTGGATGGGCCTATTATTAAAAAATCATCGAGATAAATTAGAAACATAAATGAGAAAAGAAAAGTAAAACAAGGATTAGTTAGATTAAAAACAAAAGAAGGAAAAGGACAGAGTATATAGGGTATTGAAATAATTCAAATCCCTAATCTCTGTAAAGGTTACAGGAGGTATAGGGGGCGTAACCCCTGCAAATTATGAGAAAAAGGAGAAAAAATGAACTGGAAGACCACCAAAGTCAAAGACAGAGGTGGAAAACCTATTCATTCATAGATCTATACCTCCCAAAAAAAGTAAGTGTACTATATGTAACGGGTTCCAAAACCTTTAATGAAAAATGACATATATATTAAAATTATACATAACTGGCTAAAAAGTTGGCCAGAAAGAGTTCCCGTAGGGGATATTAGTGAGTGGAATAAATATTCACAATTGCTAACTAGAGTATAACCCTAATGTAAGTTGTATAAATTACCTGGTATAAGGAACGCTATTATAAAGGAAAAAACAGAAAGAAAGTAATATCTGTACAGAGTGAGCCTTATCCAGGATTTAGTATCAAAGTAGAGAGGAAAAAAGAGGAGGGGGATAAAGTTTAAATAAAGGTATAACCTGGTAGTGATGGTATCCCTACTTGAAATGGGACAGCTGCAACAACATGCAAAAAATGTATATTATTGACAACAAAAAATGGGTGATATAAATGTTAGGCTCATAACCAAAAGCTGTTTGTTGCCAGGAACAAAAAAATGCCCCACTTATATGTCCTCACTTGCCCTAAGCTGCTAGCTGTCTCCCAAAATACAGGGAAAAATAAATTAACTACCTGCTGCTTCGAGGCAGCCTAAAGATTGTCCCTATAGTCCCCACTCCTATGAGTCTAATGAGACTCTACACCATCATAGAAAAAAATCAAACAAAAGGGATGTCTAGTTAGAAGAAAAAAGAAAATAATAAAAAAAGGCACACAAAACAAAAAACTCAAAATAAATGCATCGGCATTCTAAAATTGCTCGACGCGCGTTTCGGCGTATCTAACCGCCTTTGTCAAGAGCTGAAAAGTGTCTGTGTAGATGTCCATGTTAAAAAGGTAAGTAGGTCCCGCCCCTCAAGGCAAACTGCCAATTGCCATCCCAGACGTCACCATTACCGGGTTTGTAACATTGGTTACTCCCAGTGATTCCCATTAACCAATAGGCGGCCCGGAGGAAGGGGGCGTGGTCACGTTCCGACCCACGTGGGATACATAGTAAGTACCGTAGGTCTGTAAGTTTGAAACCGCCCCTACTAAATATGCCACAAATTGGTCTCTCACTTATCAGGTGAGAGACATAGGAGGCGTATTAAGTTCTATTTACATTTACATAGTAATCCGATCTCTTCTCCTTAGAGACCCACATCTGAAAGATGTATTGGGCTCTCGGGTTACCATTACAGCTAGGAGGGGTAAAAACCTCCGTGATTTGCTGTCCCCCAGTCATTATTCATGTACACAGAGTCCACAACCTTCGTGGCTGGGACGTCAAATCCCAGTGGGCACGTTTCAATGTGGAAAATGTGTAGCGTGCAAATACATCTTAAGGGATTCTAAGAGAGTACAAGACAGTGAGGGAAAACATTCCTTCCAAATCTCCCATTTTTTTAACTGTAATTCGGTGGGAGTAATTTATCTCCTCACATGCAGCTGTAAAATGCTGTATGTGGGGAAGACATTCAGACCTTTCAAGGAACGTATAAAAGAACACGTGAGATGTACCAAAAATCGTGTAGAGACCCCTATCTCTAGACACCTTAAAGAACACCATGATGGGCTGTCTAGAAATATACGCTTCTGTGGTCTTGAGCTGGCCAAACGGGAGTCCAGACGAGGAGATTTTGATAAAATCTTACGTCAAAAGGAATAGCGTTCCTTATACCAGGTAATTTATACAACTTACATTAGGGTTATACTCTAGTTAGCAATTGTGAATATTTATTTCACTCACTAATATCCCCTACGGGAACTCTTTCTGGCCAACTTTTTAGCCAGTTATGTATAATTTTAATATATATGTCATTTTTCATTAAAGGTTTTGGAACCCGTTACATATAGTACACTTACTTTTTTTGGGAGGTATAGATCTATGAATGAATAGGTTTTCCACCTCTGTCTTTGACTTTGGTGGTCTTCCAGTTCATTTTTTCTCCTTTTTTAACAAAAGAAGGAAGGTATGTAGAAGAGGATAAAGGTCTAGCTGACTGCCTCAATGAATATTTTTGTTCTGTATTTACAGATGAAAATGAAGGAAAAGGACCTCAGTTGAGAAAAAGGATAAATGAGTCATTTATTACACGTGAGTTTACAGAGGAAGAGGTTCTATTTCAACTGTCAAAAGTAAAGACAAATAAGTCAATGGGACCTGATGGAATACACCCAAAGCTATTAAAAGAGCTTAGTGGTGTACTAGCAAAACCATTAACAGATTTATTTAACCAATCACTGTTAACAGGAGTAGTCCCAGAAGATTGGAAGTTAGCGAATGTTGTGCCCATTTACAAGAAAGGTAATAGGGAGGAGTCGGGCAACTATAGGCCAGTAAGCCTTACTTCAGTAGTGGGGAAAGTGATGGAAACCATGTTAAAGGATAGGATTGTTGAACATCTAAAAACACATGGATTTCAAGATCAGAGACAACATGGATTTACTTCAGGGAGATCATGCCAAACTAATCTTATTGATTTTTTTGATTGGGTAACTAAAATTATAGATCAGGGTGGTGCAGTAGACATTGCTTACCTAGATTTTAGTAAGGCTTTTGACACTGTTGCACATAGAAGGCTTATCAATAAACTGCAATCTTTAAATTTGGATTCCAATATCGTTGAATGGGTAAGGCAGTGGCTGAGTGATAGGCAACAGAGGGTTGTAGTTAATGGAATATATTCGAAGCTTGGACTTGTCACCAGTGGGGTACCTCAGTGATCTGTACTTGGACCCATTCTCTTTAATATTTTTATTAGTGATATTGCAGAAGGTCTTGATGGTAAGTTATGTCTTTTTGCTGATGATACTAAGATATGTAACAGGGTTGATGTTCCAGGAGGGATAAGCCAAATGGCAAATGATTTAGGTAAACTAGAAAAATGGTCAGAATTGTGGCAACTGACATTTAATGTGGATAAGTGCAAGATAATGCATCTTGGACGTAAAAACCCAAGGGCAGACTACAGAATATTTGATAGAGTTCTAACCTCAACATATGAGGAAAGGGATTTAGGGGTGATTATTTCTGATGACTTAAAGGTAGGCAGACAATGTAATAGAGCAGCAGGAAATGCTAGCAGAATGCTTGGTTGTATAGGGAGAGGTATTAGCAGTAGAAAGAGGGAAGTGCTCATGCCATTGTACAGAACACTGGTGAGACCTCACTTGGAGTATTGTACGCAGTACTGGAGACCGTATCTTCAGAAGGATATTGATACCTTAGAGGGTTCAGAGAAGGGCTACTAAACTGGTTCATGGATTGCGGGATAAAACTTACCAGGAAAGGTTAAAGGATCTTAACATGTATAGCTTGGAGGAAAGACGAGACAGGGGGGATATGATAGAAACATTTAAATATATAAAGGGAATCAACACAGTAAAGGAGGAGACTATATTTAAAAGAAGAAAAACTACCACAACAAGAGGACATAGTCTTAAATTAGAGGGACAAAGGTTTAAAAATAATATCAGGAAGTATTACTTTACTGAGAGGGTAGTGGATGCATGGAATAGCCTTCCAGCTGAAGTGGTAGAGGTTAACACAGTAAAGGAGTTTAAGCATGCGTGGGATAGGTATAAGGCCATCCTAACTATAAGATAAGGCTAGGGACTAATGAAAGTATTTAGAAAATTGGGCAGACTAGATGGGCCGAATGGTTCTTATCTGCCGTCACATTCTATGTTTTCTATGTTTCTATGTCTCTATGTATGCAGTGGTGTACACACAATCCATGGGGCCCCATATGTATGTGTCTGTGTCTATGTATGTGTGTGTGTCTATGTATGTGTGTGTGTGTCTCTGTGTGTGTCTGTGTCTCTGTATGTGTCTGTGCCTATGTGTGTGTGTGTGCCTGTGTCTCTGTATGTATGTGTCTGTGTGTATATATGTGTGTGTCTGTATGTATGTGTCTGTCGAGGGATGTGTGTGTGTGTCTGTCTGTGTGTATGTTTGTGTGTGTGTCTGTATGTATGTATGTATGTGTCAGGGGGGATGGGAGGGCACGGATTGGGGGAGAGAGGGGAGCACAGATCGGGAGAGAGAGGGGAGGGAGGGGGGAGATGGGAGGGAGGGGGCCCACGGATCAGTTTCGCACAGGGGCCCCAGGGATTGTGTGTACGCCACTGCTAGCATCTGCAAAGCCTCAACTGTACACATGTATACAGAAGACAAAAAAAAGTACTTGAGGTAATAGGTGTAGCGGGGCCTGGGTAACCCAGCTGGTTATTCCCTTTCTTAATAATAGGTCAGATCCATTTCCCCAGTAACTGGATGGCACACAATTCCAGGTTACAACTTTTGACAATCTTTATTTGGGCACACAGCTTTTTATGCACAGAACCCCACAGGGGGTCTCCATCCAACACAATACAATCCCAGACAGAAGGGGGCTGGGTTACAGATAACCATCCCCCTCTCTAGTAGAAACTAACAGGACACATGAAAACACATTACATGCAGGGGAGTGAAGTTTGGGGCTCGGAGCCCCGGGATGGGGATGGGTTACAGGGTTGAAACTTATATTAATATATAGCCCTGGGTCCCACCTGGGATCCCTGCAAAAAGCGTGGCAAGTGGATGTTTAGAGCCCGAGATATTAGCATCCAAAGTCTGGGGCTCGAGGCTCTGTACATCCCCGAAGTTAGTTCCAAGGAGTTGCTTGGTTTAGTCCGGTGAATTCAAACTTCGCGCCTAAACCAAGCAACAGCCAATTGGCTGAAAAGGCGCAAACCAAATAGTGCCAATCAGTGTTCAGGAGAAGAAGAAGTATCGCCGCCCAATCAGAAGAAAGGGTGCGAGGCCTGATTGCACCAATCTGCTGAAAGGAACGAAACCAATTTGTGCCAATCAGCGTCCGGAGTGAGAGGGGCCTCGCCGCCTAATCAGATTAAAGGGTGCAAAACCTTGTTTGCATTGGTGCTCCTGTTCTGATTGGTCACTGGTGCCCCGCAGCGACCAATCAGCACCTACTCGTGCCGACCAACCTGAAGAATGGTGCAAACCCAGTTTGAAGGGGCGCTCTTTCTCCCATTGGTCAACACAGACTTCCGCGTGGCCAGCGGGAGCCTGCCGCCATTAAACTGACTCACACCTCCAGAGATTGGCATGCATCCCTCTCTCCAGTGGATTAACCCCTCGGATATCCGCTGGAGAGACCATTCTAACTGGCCGCAATGAGCCTATCCTCGCAGCTGCCAGGTAGGGGGGGTAACAGTGATTATAGCTACGTTGGGGAGCAGGTAGGACAATCCCCGACATGAGGATCGAAGACAGAGTGCGCAGACCGGTTCGGGAGACGAATGCTCCCACTGGTGGGCGTTCGGTGATACGAACTGGCGGCCACCCTGGGGAAGCATGCGCCGCTTGTTCCCTTGTGTTCTGTGGTTTTCACACCCCGTTAGCGAGGTGTAAACATTCTAACTAAATGTTCTAAATGGAGTATCAGGGTGGTCCGGTGCAAGGGAAGTAATTAATGAGTGCTCTCCTGGGTGGCCACCCATTCGTACCGACAAGCAACAGCCAGGGGGAGCATTCATACCCTGAAAGGAGACACTTCCCTTGTCTGGGTTTCAAACCCGGTACCTCGCTAACAGAGGTTAGTTGAAAGAGGGGCCATTGTGCGGGTCCCTGAGATTGGTTTGGATGCTCTTTGGTCACGGGCTGGTTTTGCTTGTGTTCCTGTGCCCGAGGGACAAAGAGGCCAGCTTTTTTCCAGTGGGCGGGCTTTCCTTTGCCTGGGAGACAAAGGGACAGTCCCTTTTTCCTGCGCCTGGGCTCCCAGGCACAGAGGCTCCTAGGAAGACCCCCCATATGACACCTTCCACAGCCTAACAAGAAGTCGCTCCCACAGACTGGGTCCCCATTTTGGCCAGGAAGTTAGCACCCGAGGACAAGCTCCGGGATTACAACTTTGTAAAACAGGTCCTGCTAGCCAGGTATGCCGTATGCAGGCATACCGCAGGAAGTTCAGGGAGACGAAGAAAGTGAAGAAGGACTCCCATGTGTAATGGGCCTGTCACATCACCCAACCCACCCAGAACTGGATGAACTTGCAGCAGGCAAAGTCTCCCGAAGAGATCCTCTGGCTGTTTATGCTGGAGCACTTTTACAATGGGCTCCCTGCCAAGGTGCAGGAATAGGTGAGAGACAGGCGGCCCAAGACCTTAACTGAAGCAGCCCAGCGGGCAGACGAGTATACCCAATGCCCCACTACCTCTCACAACTCCTGACCCCCCCATACGACACCTTCCACTGCCTACCCCGCGGAAACTAGACGGCTCCGCGGTTCCCTGACTCTGACACCACCACAGTGTGCCCAGACCTGGGCAGACTGGCAATGCTTTCAGTGCTACCAGCCCGATCACGTCAAGCAGAATTGCCACCAGTCCAGAATCCGACCCCAGTAGGTGAGTCCAGTGGCCCCCACTGTCCCGCGAGTAGCAGCTTTCTGTTACCAAGTGGCCCCTACGGACACCCATAACCCCAATGAAGAAGCCTGGCACTTTCTGCATGAGGTGAATCCCATCCAAGCCACCACCGAAAACCGGGGCCACCGGTTTTCGGTGGTGGCAGACGGTCCAGCTGAATGGGCACCCTGTACAGGGGCTGCCAGACACCAGGGCCACCCTGACCTTAGTTCAACCCCAGCTCATTACAGAGGAGGAGAAGACTGGGGGAACAGTCGCCATCTGGGTAGCACTGCTCACGTTCACCTCGATTGGGGCGCTGGAGACCAGTCATGGACCAGCTGACCTGGGCCTCCTTACCTCCACCTATATGCCCCTCCAGACTCTGGAAGAAACTAACCAGGTGATGACCCGGCAGCAGGCCCGCACCACCCGGAATGGCTCACACTCTGAGGCTCAGGTAGGCACATGTACTCGTCCCCATACCCCAGTTCTACGTATTCGCCCCTGTAGGCAGGCCCCCGTGCTTGTCCCCTTACCCCAGTTCCCTGTAGCCCTTCCCCTGTCCTGGCCCTTTTACCTTGGGATACCCCTGCTGAGTTTGGGAGGGAAGAATATCTGACCTTACCCTCTAGACGTATAGGGATTGTGTGGCCACTGGCCAGGTGAGAGACAGTTGCCGAAGCCCTGATTTGAGTGTTCTCCCAGATGGGTTTTCCCTGGGAGCTCATCTCGGATTGGGGCACCCAGTTTACTGTCGAGATGACTAACCAACTGTGGAGGTTATGCTGCATTAAACCGTTTGCCCCAGACAAATGGCCTGTGCGAGCGCTTCAATGGCACATTGAATCAGATGCTCCGTACTTTTGCAGTGATTCACAAGGACTGGGAAATATACCTGCAGCATCTCCTGTTCGCATATCAGGAGGTGCCCCAGGAATCCACAGGATTCTCTCCATTTGAATTAATGTTCAGGCTGAGGGTAAGAGGTCACCTAGATCTTGTCCCGGAGCACTGGGAGGGTGCTGGGGAACAGGAAGGGACCCCCATTATTCCCTATCTACTGGAATTTAGGGACTGACTGGAGGAATTCACTCACTTGGTGCGTGGGAACTTCTAGGTGGCCCAGAAGCGCCAGCACACTTGGTATGATCAGGTTGCCAGGATCTGTAGCTTTCAGGTAGGTCAGAAGTTTTTTAAATCAGTCTGGTACGACAGGCTGCAGGCTGCCTGGCAGGGTCCATACCGGGTAGTGGACCAGAAATGTGACACTACCTATGTGATCGGTACATGTTCGGGCCCTGGGGCTAGATGCCTGTTACCATGCTAAAGCCCTACCACGAACGGACAGAGGATATAGCCGCCATATGTGTTCCAGCCTCAGAAGATTTTGATAATCTTCCCCTGCCTGATCTCCTTGAGGATGAAGCTCTAGCAGGGTCTATAGATGAAGTCCACTTAAGGGACAGACTAACCGAGAAGGAAAGCAGACAGGCACAGCAGATGCTGTCTGCAAAGAGGGAGACGTTCTCCAATCTGCCCGGGTTTACCCTACTGGCCACCCACCGGGTAGAGACACCCGACCAACAACCTCTGCAGCAAACCCCATACAGAATAACAAAGGCGGTGTGGGAGAATATGAGAAAAGAGATGCTTCGGCTAGGGGTCATCGAACCATCCAAGAGTCCTTGGGCCTCCCCAGTAGTGCTGGTCCCGAAACTGTCATGTATTCATCCGCTTTTAAAAATGTGATTAATGTAATTTACTGTTCAGTACCTCACCACTATAGATAGTGTAAGGAGTACTGGCAGATTTCCCTAGCGGCAGATTCTGTTCCCAAGTCATCCTTCGTCACCCCATTTGGTTTGTACCAATTTAAGGTAATGCCATTTGGGATGAAGAATGCCCTGGCCACCTTCCATAGGATGGTGGGCCGGCTGTTGGAGGGCCTACAGGATTATGCCTGTGCATACCTGGATGACATAATCATATACAGCGACACTTGGTAGGGGGCTGTTCTAGACCAGACTAGGGAGGCAGAATTAAGCCTAAAACCCAGTAAGTGCCACATAGGAATGGCAGAAGTACAGTACCTAGGACACCGGGTAGGGTGTGGGACATAGAAGCCCGAGCCAACCAAGGTAGCTAACTGGCCGCATCCCCGCATATAGACCCAGGTTATGGCCTTCCTAGGGACTGCTGGAGAGAAGTTTGTCCCCAACTACAGCACCCTAGCTAAGCGCCTTACCGACTTGACCCAAAAGACCCTGCCCAGACAGGTAGATTGGACCCCAGAGTGTGAGCAGGCATTCCAAGGCCTGATAAATGCCCCTGCCCTGGCTGCTCCTAATCCCAAAAAACTTTCTCGTCCACACAGATGCCTCCATGTTTGGATTAGGAGAAGTGCTGAGCCAGGTCAGGGACGATGGCGGAGAACACCCCGTTGCTTACCTCAACTGGAAGATATTACCCTGGGAAGTGAGCTACACCACCATTGAAAAGGACTGCCTGGTGGTGGTGTGGGTGTTCAAACAACTGCAGCCCTACCTCTATGAACAGCAATTCACACTGGTAAGCAAAATGCGAATGCCGACGGGTTGTCAAGACAGACGGCCCTGGAGAGGTGATCCATTAATACTCCCCTGGACATCCCCAAGTCAATCCATTGGGATCCGACTGTGTATGCCAGCTTGTGGTTAAGGGGGAGCTGTGTGGCAGAACCGCTGCCTGTTCATGATTTTCCCTTGTATATTATGTGTATTTCCTTTAGTTTTGTGTATTGTGCCCGCTCTTGAATGGGGACCACCCCAATATCTTATTTAGAATGTTAGGTTGGTTGCTACAACTAAGTGCTGCTTTAAAGTGTGTGATTAGAGATATTCTGGAGAGTTTTACAGAATCTTCAACTGTCTAAGATTTTGCTAAGAGTTTTCTTTTTTACTGTTAAAGGTAAACTTCAACTATAGGAAAAGGTTACTGATTGTACAGGGTTTGATTTCCTGTTGGTAATTGGTAAGGTATTTGATTAGCTAGGTGTTTTCTATTGATTGTTGGTTAATTAGCTATTGTTTGCAAGCAAACATAGGCCTACCTAGGTATTAAACATTCCTAGTGGGTGGTGCTTTTAGGAGTTGTAGGGTTGAGGTCATTAGTTTGGCTAATATAGCTTGGTTGCTACATCTAAGTGCTGCTTCAAAGTGTGTGATTAGAGATATTCTGGAGATAAACTGGAGGTAATCTGGGGTATACAGGAGGACAAAAAAATAAGACTGGTTTGATTTAAATTATTCATTTCATTAAAATGGCAGACTTAGTTCAGTGTAATAGTTGTTATGCATTTGTTTCACGTTGCACTTTTAGGAGATTTGGATGCTGTCTAATCTGTAGACAGTTCTCAATATTGAGGCAGGAGATTGTGTTTTTGAAGTCTGAGATTTGTAAATTATCTGGTAAACAAACTCAGGCTGGAACTGTTGCAAAGCCACTGCCGCAGAGACGTAGTAGGAATGGCAGATGGATTACTGTAGGATCTGGTAGACTTAGAGTTGTGGATAAAAGGCATTTTGCACAGTCTGTTGCTCATTTTCAGCACGTTCAGAGTGTAATGGTGTTATGGAGACAGGCTCAGGCATCAATTGTAGTGGTGTTATGGAGACAGGCTCAGGCACTGAGTGTAGTGGTGTTATTGAGACAAGCTCAGGCATTGAGTGTAGTAATGTTGTTGAGACAGGCTCAGGCACTGAGGGTAGTGATGTTGTGGAGGCAGGTTCCAGCACTGAGGGTAGTGGTGTTGTGGAGACAGGCTCAGGCACTGAGCGTAATGGTGTTGTGGAGACCTGCTCAGGCACAGAGTGTAGTGGTGTTAGAGAGACATTCTCAGGCACCAAGTGTAGTGGTGTTGTGGAGACAGGCTTGGAGACTATGGTGAGGCCTAATAGAAAGCAATTGTTGTTGGGGGATTCTATCATAAGAGGTGTGGAGATGGACAATGGTGGTCTTGTGAGATGTCTTCCCGGAGCTACTCCTCACAGAGACAGGAAACGCATTTGTAATATTGTTAAGCGAGCAAAGTAGGAAGGGGAATTTGATGTACTTGTCCATCTAGGGACAAATGACTTGGCTTGCAATAAAGTTTCAGAGGTAAAGGAAGTTTTTTTGTGTTTTTGACAATGATATACGGCAGGTTGCTTCCACACTGGCATTCTTTGAATTTCTGCTTGTGCATAACACTCAGAACGACAGGCGGATGCGTATTAGGGACTTTAACTTGTGTCTTGGTGAATGGTATCGGGAGCAAGGATTTGGCTTTATTTCTCATGGTAGCTCTGTTTGGAATGGAAATAAACTGTACAAAAAAGATAGTTTGCATGATTCTCAAAAGGGAACAAATGTTCTCAGTGAGCAGTTAAAAGGTTTTGCTAGGATGTATTCAAACTAGGAGGGGGGGCGGGCAAAAGGGTGATAAAACATCAATCCAATTGTCCCTCAAAACAAGGACAGAAGGTGCCTGTAGCAAGTGTGTTTAAAAATGATAAGCTTAGAGTCATGTCTAGAAATGCTCGCAGTTTAAGGAATAAGATCCATGAACTTGTGGCAATCATGGCAACTGATAATGTAGATTTAGTCGCTGTTACTGAGACATGGTATAATGAGAAAAATGACTGGGACATAGCAATACCAGGGCACTCTTTATATAGAAAAGAAAGGGAAGGCAAGAAAGGGGGAAGAGTGGCCCTGTATATGAAGGATAGCATAAAATCTAGCCTAATAAAAGTTAGTGAGGTGAACATAAAGTCCGCTTGGGTTACGTTAGAATTTGGTAATCACATAGTAACTCGAGTAGGTGTGATTTATAGGCCCCCAGGACAAATAGAAGTTAGATAATCTACTAGTTGAAGAAATAGCTAAAATGACAATGAAGGGGGGAAATTATCATCATGTGTGACTTTAAACTTCCTGATGTGAACTGGAACACCAAAATAGCTGCTTGTGCCAAGAGCACACATATTCTAAACTTCCTACTGGTATTGTCTCTAAAACAAGTCGTTGAGGAGTCAACTCGTAGAGAGGTCATACTAGATTTAGTGATAACAAATGGAGATTTGGTATCAGATGTTACTGTAGGTGAAAGTTTAGGATCCAGTGATCATCAGTCAGTGAGGTTTAAAATAAGAACAGTGACTGAGTCACACCACACAAAAACAAAAGATTTAGACTTTAGAAAAACAAACTTTTCTTAAATTAGAATATGGGTAGAGGAGTCATTATCAGACTGGAGCAATTTAAATGGAGTCCAAAAGAAATGGGATTATTTAAAAGTTGCACAGCAATGGAGTATATTCGAAGCATGGGATTGTCACCAGTGGGGTACCTCAGGGATCTCTATTTGGACCCATTCTCTTTAATATTTGTATTAGTGATATTGCTGATGATATTAAGATATGTAACAGGGTTGATGTTCCAGGAGGGATAAGCCAAATGGCAAATAATTTAGGTAAACTAGAAAAATGATCAGAGTTGTGGCAACTGACATTTAATGTGGATAAGTGCAAGATAATGCATCTTGGACGTTAAAACCCAAGGGCAGAGTACAGAATATTTGATAGAGTCCTAACCTCAATATCTGAGGAAAGGGATTTAGGGGTAATTATTTCTGATGACTTAAAAGTAGGCAGACAATGTAATCGAGTGGCAGGAAATGTATAGGGAGAGGTATTAGCAGTAGAAAGAGGGAAGTGCTAATGCCATTGTACAGAACACTGGTGAGACCTCAGTTTGAGTATTGTACGCAGTACTGGAGACCGTATCTTCAGAAAGATATTGATACTTTAGAGAAAGTTCAGAGAAGGGTTACTAAACTGGTTCATGGATTGCAGGATAAAACTTACAAGGAAAGGTTAAAGGAACTTAACATGTATAGCTAGGAGGAAAGACGAGACGGGGGATGTGATAGAAACATTTAAATACATAAAGGGAATCAACATAGTAAAAGAGGAGACTATATTTAAAAGAAGCAAAACTACCACAACAAGAGGACAAAGTCTTAAATTAGAGGGGCAAATGTTTGAAAACAATATCAGGAAGTATTACTTTACTGAGAGGGTGGTGGATGCATGAAATAGCCTTCCAGCTGAAGTGGTAGAGGTTAATACAGTGAAGGCGTTTAAGCATGCGTCGGATAGGCATACGGCAATCCTAACTATAAGATAAGGTATAGTATTTCGAAAATTGGGCAGACTAGATGGGCAGAATGGTTCTTATCTGCCGTCACATTCTATGTTTCTATGTTTCTATGTAGAATGTTCTCACCTCACAACATCAGTGGCAAACCGCAAACATCAAACCGCAAACTGCAAGGGAAACAATGAATAAGCACTCTACGGCTGCCCTTTTGTTAGACAAACGCCAACAAGGGGAAGCGTTCGTGGGTTGCTTCCCGGCCAGTTCATTCCCTGAATAAGGACCTCCCCAAAACCCCATTAGAACATTCGCACTAATTAATCAGAACGTTTGCACTTGCAACATAGGCGTGAAACCGCAAGGGAAGTAATTAATGAGTCCTCTCCTGGGTGGCCATCATTAGTACCGATGAACGGTGGCCTGGGGGAGCATTCATACCCTGAAAGGAGACGCTTCCATTGTCTGGGTTCCAAAACAGGACCTTGCGTATGGAGGTTAGTCGAAAGAGGAGCCGTTGTGCGTGTCCCTGAGATTGGTGTGGACACTTTTGGGGCACTGGCTTGTATGGCAGGCTTTTCTGTGCCCGAGGGACAAAGAGACCAGCTGGGAGACAAAGGGATGGTCCCTTTTCCCTGTGCCTGTACTCCCAGGCACAGAGGCTCCTGGGAAGAAGTCCCCTGGTGGTTGGTGTGGGAAACCCTGTGTATTTAGAGGTGGGCTTTGGGGACAAAGGGAACAGAGTCCCTTCCCGCGCTAGGACCCCAGCGCTAGGACCCCCTGTATGATTGTGTGGTAGACCCCTTGCATGGGGTTATGCATAAAAGCCGTGTGTGGCCAATAAAATTGTGTTGTACCTCCAGGACTGTGTGTCGTCCACTTACTGGGGGGAAATGGGTCTCCTCATACTCTAGGTGGTTCCTGACTGGCTGAAGTGAGGGAATTAGCGGAGGTAATCGGTCGGGTTACCCGTGGTCCGCTACACATGTCTTTTATATATGTGCTGCAGGAGCCTGAATTTAAAGAGTCACTATAGTCACCAGAACAACTACATCTTAATGTAGTTGTTCTGGTGTCTATACTATGTTTCTGCAGGCTTTTACATTGCTTTTTCAGAGAAAAGACCGTGTTTACATTATTGCCTAGGAACACCTCTAGTGGCCACTCCTCAGACAGCCAATAGAGGTGTTTCCTAGGTCCATGCTTGAAAACTGTATCCAAAAAAATTAAATTGAGGCATATATAATATATGTATTTTTTGGCACATAAACGTTGCAGAAATAAATATCTACTATAAATATATATATATATATATAAAGCTAAGCCTTAATGTATTATATGTTAATGTAGTCTGATGTATTGTTTATTTTTTTTTATTATACTGTACATGTTCATATGCAAATTGAAATCTGATTAGATGTCTGTGTTTATACAACATTGCCAAGGTCACTTCTATTTAAGAACAGAGATGTTAATTTGAGTTAATTGTCCAGATAAATACTGTTGATGCATTTCTAACAAACCGGAAAAATTTCAATAAGAGCCCAAGTAAAGGCCAGTCACATTCTGCTGCATTGTCTGTGTATTTAAAAAAAAAAAACTTGAATACATTTATTTTAGTCATCAGTTCTTGTCAGAGGAGGACATAGTAGACAGAGGCAATGCAAACTCTCATCCCAACTACTCTCCAGGCAAATAAAAAAAGAGAAAGGCTGAATTAGGGACAGCAGCAAATCGTAACTACTGCCTTGGAGTGTAACTAATACGAATCTTATATGTCCCCTAAGATTAAAGTGAAACTATAACTTTGAAATTTGCACCATGGAATTAAACATTGAAAATCACAAAGTCCTGCGTTCAAACTCCCATCACTCCTGGGCAGCAGCAATGACCATAGCACACATCAGCCCCAATATATACAAAACAACCAAAGAATAAAAGAGTTACCTGCGCACTAGCGCAAATCCCTATGCATATTTAAATAAATGGAGGTTATTTAGTAATTTAAATGGCGATTAGACGTAAGCGAACCTTCCACATAAAGGCAAACCTCTTAGGTGGGTCCTACACTAACAATTCACCTTGCTTCCTTCAGCTTCAGGCAAATAAATCTCTAATGAGACAGAGAGGGGTATTTTTCTAAACCCCTATATACTTATTAACCCTTAATATGGAACACATGAGATTGGTGGCAGCATTGTAACAAGGCTGTGTGATACACAAAAATATTTAAAATCACTTGGGTTAACCATATTTTCATGAAATGCTATTTTTTACTTTCAAATTTATATTAAAGATTTAGCAAATTACATCACAATCCAGTTCAGGCAAGGCAAAGCCAGGACACACCTTGTGAATGAGGAAGAGAATTGTTTCTCCTCTTCCCTGTGTACTTTCTCTATGCTGACTGTTAGATGCAAAGGACACAACCTATAAACCAATACAAAATCATGGTGGGGAGTACACATACAGGGAGTGCAGAATTATTAGGCAAATGAGTATTTTGACCACATCATCCTCTTTATGCATGTTGACTTACTCCAAGCTGTATAGGCTCGAAAGCCTACTACCAATTAAGCATATTAGGTGATGTGCATCTCTGTAATGAGAAGGGGTGTGGTCTAATGACATCAACACCCTATATCAGGTGTGCATAATTATTAGGCAACTTCCTTTCCTTTGGCAAAATGGGTCAAAAGAAGGACTTGACAGGCTCAGAAAAGTCAAAAATAGTGAGATATCTTGCAGAGGGATGCAGCACTCTTAAAATTGCAAAGCTTCTGAAGCGTGATCATCGAACAATCAAGCGTTTCATTCAAAATAGTCAACAGGGTCGCAAGAAGCGTGTGGAAAAACCAAGGCGCAAAATAACTGCCCATGAACTGAGAAAAGTCAAGCGTGCAGCTGCCACGATGCCACTTGCCACCAGTTTGGCCATATTTCAGAGCTGCAACATCACTGGAGTGCCCAAAAGCACAAGGTGTGCAATACTCAGAGACATGGCCAAGGTAAGAAAGGCTGAAAGACGACCACCACTGAACAAGACACACAAGCTGAAGCGTCAAGACTGGGCCAAGAAATATCTCAAGACTGATTTTTCTAAGGTTTTATGGACTGATGAAATGAGAGTGAGTCTTGATGGGCCAGATGGATGGGCCCGTGGCTGGATTGGTAAAGGGCAGAGAGCTCCAGTCCGACTCAGACGCCAGCAAGGTGGAGGTGGAGTACTGGTTTGGGCTGGTATCATCAAAGATGAGCTTGTGGGGCCTTTTCGGGTTGAGGATGGAGTCAAGCTCAGCTCCCAGTCCTACTGCCAGTTCCTGGAAGACACCTTCTTCAAGCAGTGGTACAGGAAGAAGTCTGCATCCTTCAAGAAAAACATGATTTTCATGCAGGACAATGCTCCATCACACGCGTCCAAGTACTCCACAGCGTGGCTGGCAAGAAAGGGTATAAAAGAAGAAAATCTAATGACATGGCCTCCTTGTTCACCTGATCTGAACCCCATTGAGAACCTGTGGTCCATCATCAAATGTGAGATTTACAAGGAGGAAAACAGTACACCTCTCTGAACAGTGTCTGGGAGGCTGTGGTTGCTGCTGCACGCAATGTTGATGGTGAACAGATCAAAACACTGACAGAATCCATGGATGGCAGGCTTTTGAGTGTCCTTGCAAAGAAAGGTGGCTATATTGGTCACTGATTTGTTTTTGTTTTGTTTTTGAATGTCAGAAATGTATATTTGTGAATGTTGAGATGTTATATTGGTTTCACTGGTAATAATAAATAATTGAAATGGGTATATATTTGTTTTTGTTAAGTTGCCTAATAATTATGCACAGTAATAGTCACCTGCACACACAGATATCCCCCTAACATAGCTATAACTAAAAACAAACTAAAAACTACTTCCCAAAATATTCAGCTTTGATATTAATGAGTTTTTTGGGTTCATTGAGAACATGGTTGTTGTTCAATAATAAAATTAATCCTCAAAAATACAACTTGCCTAATAATTCTGCACTCCCTGTATAATACTAACAATAAATACTTATAATGGTTTTCTCAATAGCTATACATTTGTCTAGATCTATATCAAAAACATAAAGACAAATACTTGCATAGTATAATACTGTTTTTAAAGGTATTAATAGCAAGGTTTTTTCATAGAACTACTCACATTTATCAGAGCCACTTATAGCAGTCTCAGGCTGTGAAGGCATGTAGTTTGGTCAAGTATCTCCACCACAGCACAAAAATGATTGCTGGAGGAGGAGGCTTGGCCACCATGCGAGATACAAGCAAAGTGCCAAAGTTTTTCATTAGATCTCTCAATCTTGCCTAAAAAGATGTATTTAACTAATTATTTCAACCACAACTCGACTGTCACTACTTGGCGATGCTCCGGTGGTTTCACTGACACTGCTGCTTTTGAGCTTGGCCACTGTTTTGCTCTGATTTCCTTGCAGCACACTTGCTGGGTAGACCTGAGAAAGGCAGCCGCTCTCCTAGGGTTTTGACCACCTTACTAATTGTCTACAAGCTGAAATAATGGCGACGCCTGAGGCCTCCTCTCTGTCCTCGATGTGGGTGGCGTCCACTCTAAGCATGCTGGATGCCATATTCAAGAGATTCTTGACCGGATTTGAAATAGGCGTGAAGGTCAAAATACCTTTTGTCTACCCAGAGCATGCAGGAAGTTTGCCATTGTCTATCGCAGGTTGCCAACGGAGAGGCAAAGAAGGAACAGTGTATCTCCCGGAGTCCAGTCTGTTGAAGATAACAAAAGATGTGCAGTATATATTAAGCAAGCATGTCCTTGATGTCTGGTAACTTACCTTACTATATACCTGTCATTGTGTTTTTCTGATTCCATGTATTGCTTTTGACATACCGTGTTTGCATTACTCATACTGATGTTATCTATATTTTCTGTAACTGCACAACAACAACAACAACAAAAATGGCCAGAGAAGGTGGAGGCATCCAGTTTTGGGATAAAAAGGTGTGGCTTTCCACATTTAGATTTATTCCTCCAAACCCCACAAAAAAAACATACAGGATGTGTTAAATATAATAGTTATAAGGAAGCATAATATTTCATTATTACAGGTAAGTGACTGTAGCGGACCACGGGTAACCCGACTAGTTACCTCCGCTAATTTCCTTCCTTCAGCTGGTCAGGAAATATTTAGAGTGTAAAGAGACCCATTTCCCCCCCAGAAACTGGACGACACACAGTCCTGGAGGTACAACACTGACTGAACTCTGTGTATTTCGTCGCACAAGGTTTTACATGCACAGACCCCTACATGGGGTCTACACCACAAAACAACAGGGGGTTCCATCCAAAGAAGCTGATGGGGGATGGAAGAGGGACAACATCTTGCTGTGACCGGAAAATGAAGGGGGAGAGGCATAGACAAGCAATGCATTTCACTTAACTACACTTAACTACACAGAGATGCTGCCCCCCCCCTTTTTGTTGACCCACAGTTGCATATACAGATACACGTAAAACAGTCACAAAAATTGCCCTGCAAGCTTATGGCCCACACCAATCAAATCAGGCAATCCATCACTTATCTCCCCCCAGTAGAAATAGACCCTCCCTGAGTCCACAGTCTATGTCCTTGGGGTCCAATGTGACTGGACATGTGTGGGGGGGGGGCACATGTGGGTATGGCACTCAGTGTGACGGTGTTCCCTTGTCCACCTCTGATAGCCGCAGCATGATCCCCATGGATCAGCTCGCTGCTGTCTGAAGTGGACACAGTCTTGCTATTAATACCTTTAAAAACAGTATTATACAGGGAGTGCAGAATTATTAGGCAAGTTGTATTTTTGAGGATTAATTTTATTATTGAACAACAACCATGTTCTCAATGAACCCAAAAAACTCATTAATATCAAAGCTGAATATTTTTGGAAGTAGTTTTTAGTTTGTTTTTAGTTTTAGCTATGTTAGGGGATATCTGTGTGTGCAGGTGACTATTACTGTGCATAATTATTAGGCAACTTAACAAAAAACAAATATATACCCATTTCAATTATTTATTATTACCAGTGAAACCAATATAACATCTCAACATTCACAAATATACATTTCTGACATTCAAAACAAAACAAAAACAAATCAGTGACCAATATAGCCACCTTTCTTTGCAAGGACACTCAAAAGCCTGCCATCCATGGATTCTGTCAGTGTTTTGATCTGTTCACCATCAACATTGCGTGCAGCAGCAACCACAGCCTCCCAGACACTGTTCAGAGAGGTGTACTGTTTTCCCTCCTTGTAAATCTCACATTTGATGATGGACCACAGGTTCTCAATGGGGTTCAGATCAGGTGAACAAGGAGGCCATGTCATTAGATTTTCTTCTTTTATACCCTTTCTTGCCAGCCACGCTGTGGAGTACTTGGACGCGTGTGATGGAGCATTGTCCTGCATGAAAATCATGTTTTTCTTGAAGGATGCAGACTTCTTCCTGTACCACTGCTTGAAGAAGGTGTCTTCCAGGAACTGGCAGTAGGACTGGGAGTTGAGCTTGACTCCATCCTCAACCCGAAAAGCCCCACAAGCTCATCTTTGATGATACCAGCCCAAACCAGTACTCCACCTCCACCTTGCTGGCGTCTGAGTCGGACTGGAGCTCTCTGCCCTTTACCAATCCAGCCACGGGCCCATCCATCTGGCCCATCAAGACTCACTCTCATTTCATCAGTCCATAAAACCTTAGAAAAATCAGTCTTGAGATATTTCTTGGCCCAGTCTTGACGTTTCAGCTTGTGTGTCTTGTTCGGTGGTGGTCGTCTTTCAGCCTTTCTTACCTTGGCCATGTCTCTGAGTATTGCACACCTTGTGCTTTGGGCACTCCAGTGATGTTGCAGCTCTGAAATATGGCCAAACTGGTGGCAAGTGGCATCGTGGCAGCTGCACGCTTGACTTTTCTCAGTTCATGGGCAGTTATTTTGCGCCTTGGTTTTCCCACACGCTTCTTGCGACCCTGTTGACTATTTTGAATGAAACGCTTGATTGTTCGATGATCACGCTTCAGAAGCTTGGCAATTTTAAGAGTGCTGCATCCCTCTGCAAGATATCTCACTATTTTGACTTTTCTGAGCCTGTCAAGTCCTTCTTTTGACCCATTTTGCCAAAGGAAAGGAAGTTGCCTAATAATTATGCACACCTGATATAGGGTGTTGATGTCATTAGACCACACCCTTCTCATTACAGAGATGCACATCACCTAATATGCTTAATTGGTAGTAGGCTTTCGAGCCTATACAGCTTGGAGTAAGTCAACATGCATAAAGAGGATGATGTGGTCAAAATACTCATTTGCCTAATAATTCTGCACTCCCTGTACTATGCAAGTATTTGTCTTTATGTTTTTGATATAGATCTGGACAAATGTATACCTATTGAGAAAACCATTATAAGTATTTATTGTTAGTATTATATGTGTACTCCCCACCTTGATTTTGTATTGTTTTATAGGTTGTGTCCTTTGCATCTAACAGTCAGCATAGAGAAAGTACACAGGGAAGAGGAGAAACAATTCTCTTCCTCATTCACAAGATGTGTCCTGTCTTTGCCTTGCCTAAACTGGATTGTGATGTAATTTGCTAAATCTTTAATATAAATTTGAAAGTAAAAAATAGCATTTCATGAAAATATGGTTAACCCAAGTGATTTTAAATATTTTTGTGTATCACACAGCCTTGTTACAATGCTGCCACCAATCTCATGTGTTCCATATTAAGGGTTAATAAGTATATAGGGGTTTAGAAAAATACCTCTGTGCCCACAACAGTAACTGACCTCAGCCAGCCCCTACAGTCCTGTGATCTGGCCAGCTTTGCACCAGGCACCCTGCACCCTCCTAGGGACTTAGACATAAAGCGACTTTAGCCCAGGTGGCTGTCCAGCCCAGGTTCCGGTACACAGGGGCCTCAGAGCCTGTAAAAAATCCCACCCACACAAGTATGCCCTCCTGGGCCATTCCATCACCTGTGTTCCTGCAGTTTTCCCGGTTGGCTGAGGATGATGGGCATAGGTTGTGGAGTCCATCTCAGCCCCGCTTCCTGTTCAGCCCCCACACTGCCACTGGGGAGGAAGGAAAACATGTTTCTCTCCCTGTAACGCACTCTGCTGCTGGGGAGAGAGAAGGACTGTCTCTTCTCCCAATAACATACTCTGCCACTGGGGAGAGAGACAGATTGTCTTCACTCCCAACAACTCCCACTGCCCCTCTGCGCTGCAGGTGCCTGGCCCCAATATTCCTTGTGTCCTGTACATATTCCTCAGTGGGGTTGGGTCTATAGAAAGCCAGCAGCCTAGTCTGCAGATTGTCAAACTCTGACTTACTGTAGTTGGGCGCCATGCTTTTTACAATAACAAACGTTGGTTCCGTTCGGCTGGGAGGTGCCATCCCACCACTTGCCACCAATTTTAGCAGACCCTGAGTAACCCGACCGGTTACCTCCGCTAATATCTTCCTTCAGTGGTTCAGGAACCACTTAGAGTATCAAGAGACCCATCCCTCCAGTAACTGAACGACACACAGCTTGGAGGTACAACACTGACTGAACTCTGTTTATTTTGTCACACAAGGTTTTACATGCACAGACCCCTACATGGGGTCTACAACAAAAAACAACAGGGGTTTTCAACCCAAGAAGCTGATGGGGTTGAAAGAGGGAGAACATACAGCAGTGACAGGAAAAGAAAGGGGGAGCTAGAGAGGCATAGATGAGCAATGCATTTCACTTAATTATACTTTACAGAGCTGTTGCTCCCCCTCCTTTGTTGACCCACAGCTGCATATAAAGACACACATAAAACAGTAACAAAAATGTCGCTGCAAGCTTGTGGCCCATGCCAAACAAATCAGGCCATCCATCACAAATCTCTCCCCACAGAAATAGACAGACCTGTGGCCAAACCCACGACGGGCCTGCAACAAGTCGTGAGTCCACAGTCCAAGTCCTTGGGGTCCAATGTGACTGGACAAGTGGGGGTGGCACATGTGGGTATTGCACTCAGTGACAGCGTTCTGTCACAGTGACAATTCCCCTTTAATAAAACTCTAATTATACATAACCGAACTGTAAAAAATACATAATATAAAAATGTAACATGAAGAAGAAAAATGTGTGTCCCTATAATGAAATTAAAAGATGCTTTAAAAATCTCGAAGATACTTTATTAAATCAAAAAAAGGGGGAGACTAACATACAAATATATCGTGAGAACTATAGCTACTATTCATGAGCTAATGTGGCTCCACACAACAGAGGGTAGTAGCCTAAAAAGAAGAGTACACAAGGAGACCGGAGAAAAAGTAATAGGTACGTATAAGAAGCAAAGTGCAGCCTGGAACGATTTCGTGCTTAACCAGGATTTAATATCAAATCCTGACGTAATCGAGCTCTGCAAAGTCGTGGCTGTAGCTAAAAGATGTTAATGCAACAATGTAACATAGCGTCTCAAATGTTGCACTAAGCATAGGATACAATGTTAACAAATCTGTTCATACTACAAAAAGCCCTAGTAGTAAAGGAAAAAAGTAGTTCCCAGTAGGTAATATATGTCCCGCTACACTTACATATCCCGATAAACGTGGGACGGAATTCTCTCACAATACTGAGCTCCCTAAAAGCAAAAAGAGACTTTGGCTGGACGCTAGAATTTCGTTCATAGGTAAAGATAATTGATGATTTGGTGTCAAATACCGAAGGCAATAAAGACGTAATCCATGGCTGTAGCCAAAAGATGTTAATGCAACAATGTAACTAATATGTATCTGCTCAATAACATAGCGTCTCAAATGTTGCACTAACCATAAAATACAATGTTGACAAATGTATTCATATTGCAAGCAGCCCCAGTAGTAAAGGAAAAAGTTATCCCCAATAGATTATGTATGTCCCTCTACACTTGCATATCCAAATAAACGTGGGACAAAATTCTCTCATAATGCTGAGCTCCCTAAAAACGAAAGAAGGCTTTGGTTGAACACTAAAATTTTGTTCATAGGTAAAGATAATAAATAGGGAATAAAATAGTCGGAATAGTACCTTCATAGGCACCTTGTATAATAAAGGAGTAGAGAAGAAAATACAAGATTACGTACTTAGACAGAGATTACATCAAAAAATGAAAGGCTACTCTTGACTTTTATAGTAAAGAGGGGGACCAGAAGACTCCATCTTCACCCTCTGGCAAGTCCTCTCATTAGCTCGCAAGAGAGAGAGAGAAGACCTGCTGGAGGGGAAAGATAGAGTCTGCTGTCCCCCTACTTAAAGGACCACTATAGTGCCAGGAAAACATACTCGTTTTCCTGGCACTATAGTGCCCTGAGGGTGCCTCCACCCTAAGGGACCCCCTCCCGCCGGGCTCTGGGGAGAGGAAGGGGTTAAACACTCACCTTTCTCCAGCGCCGGGCGGGGAGCTCTCCTCCCCCTCTCCTCCTCTTCGGCAGGCAGGAGCTGCGCGTGCATTCAGCCAGTCTCATAGGAAAGCATTCATAATGTCAATGAGAGAGCCACTAGAGGCTTTAGAGGCTGGATTAACCCATTTAAAAAAATGGGTTAACCCTAGCTGGACCAGGCACCCAGACCACTTCAGTGTGGTCCTTTAACTATATTGCCATGGAGTATAATGTCACCCCTCCTTTGCCAATTGTAAGGGGGCGTAAAATAAAAATAGAATTAAACATTTTCAACAGCCAACAAAAATAACAAAATAATGCTGATCCATCCTTCCTGCCAACAGAACACAGCCCCTCCCCCATCCCATAAATGTAACCACACACACATTGCATCATCTACAAAAACACATACACTGCATTCACTTTACACACGCACTACATTCACTGTACACACAAAGATGGACTAACTATACACACTGAATCCACCATCCTACTGTCTCGCCATACATGTTAAGATCCTTTAACCTTTCCTGGAAAGTTTTACCCTGCAATCCATGAACCAGTTTAGTAGCCCTTCTCTGAACCCTCTCTAAGGTATCAATATCCTTCTGAAAATACGGTCTCCAGTACTGTGTACAATACTCTAAGTGAGGTCTCACCAGTGTTCTGTACAATGGCATGAGCACTTCCCTCTTTCTACTGCTAATACCTCTCCCTATACAACTAAGCATTCTGCTAGCATTTCCTACTGTTCTATTACATCGCCTGCACACCAGGGTCATCTTAAGTAGATTTGAGCCATCTCTGCCTTCATGCTCTCATAACTGTTAAAGCTCTCCTTCCGTTTGGCCTTCTAGGCTTATCCTACCTTTACCTCCCACACCGTTCAAATAGTACTCTTACCCAGATATACCAACATTTTCTCAGTCTAGTAGCTGTTCTAGTTCAACTCGTTGCACTCACACATTCAAACTGCTAGAAAGAATGTAAATACATACGCACACAAATGAGTGTTAATAAAATCTACCTATCTCTGTGTTTGTCTCTGTTCTCCATTCCCTAGCACTGTGCTAGAATAGAAGTAAAACCATATACTTTATGGTCCATTAGTGACATCTGGTGGTCAAAAACAGAATAGATGGGACTATTTCTATGCTATTAAAATACATCCTGCTCTGAGTTTATAATTTCTGGTTTACGTATATCTAACGTGAAGATCCAACATATTTCCCTTTGGTTTGCATTTTTTATGAATCCTCTCATGACCATAATACTTTAAAAATCAATTTACTAAGTGGTGTCAGAAAAAAAAGCAAATTTATGTTAAACAAATCGCTTAGTAGGTGGTGTAACTGAGTTGTGTTGCAAAAAAAAGAGTTCCAGCTCTAGAACCCCAATGAGAGGCAGTGGCACCTCTTTCAGGAAGGGTTCTGGTCAAGGCTGTGGTACAGGCTAGAAGATTAAACTGCATAGGATAATGCATAAGAAACACTGCATAAGATATTTCAGATCCTGGACACAGCCTCCCTGGAGATCAACTAGTCGTTTCTCTTTAGTTCTTCCTTACTATACTCTATCACTTTACACTATTCTCTTTCTTCTCATGTTAAACTAAAGTAAAACCTGGCAGAATGCAGAGAATGGCAATGATAAAGCTCAATATTACTAAATGCTCTATCTGCAACCCTAATACGCAAAAGGTGCAATATGGCATCCAATGCTAAATTACTGTACCATTTATTGTGTCACTATGTATTGCTTGATTGATGTACAAACTGTCAACTTTGAATGTTAATATGGCCATAACTATGCTGGAATGCCAATGTATAAAAAAAAAAAAAAAGAGTTCCAAGCATTCATTTCAATTGCTTGAGATCTGGGGAGAAAGTAATGCAGATAAAGATTTACTGTATTTTGATACATACCAGGTAACCACAACATTATCATTTAGTCCTCATTGAACTGATATTTACATTTCAGTTGGCACATTTGGCAAAAATTAAACAACCCTTACATTATATAAATAATGCTCTTATATAAATAATCTTTACCTTTTCAAAAAAACATTTAAAAAAAACCAAATTGCCTGAAATGTTCTGTGCATGCATATGATTCCAATCAAATTTACTACCTTTAAACTTACACCAAAACAAAATGGAGATGTATATATACACCTAAAATTTGGATGTGTAGCAGCTCTTAAACAGTAAAGAAATAATTTTAAAAAATTTGCTCATTGCTAGATGTATCTTAAATGAGCAATAACACAACTATGTATGCATCATTAACTGTCCCATATCGCCATTTCCAACAATCAGGTGTCATCAGTACACTAATCGACCACAACTCGACCATACTCTATGACAAGTAAAACCAGAAGGTAAAAGGTCCCTTAATCTTCACGCATCCTCCACCTGCATAACCTTTTTTTTTTTTTTAATTATTCTTTATTTTGTTCACTCAGCAGGCAATAAAGAAAAGAACAATACAATATGTGGGCTGTTGCCCATAACGGTCACATGTAATAACAAAAGCATTTTCACTGGCTGAGATACGGTGTCGCTCTGAGTGGGTTTTTGTTTTTTAAAACAGGAGCATGTAAGTCAACAAAGTGTTAAAACATCAGTATGACCCCTTGGAACCTGTATGTGATTTACTTAAAAGAGGGTCTATGAGTTGAGGCGTTCTGGGGATCAGGGGTGGCCCCCTCTATGGCTTCACCGTAGTAGCTTAACTTTACAATCTGGGGGGGGGGTGCATGCGCCAGTGTTTTCGTTGGGCGTTTCTAGCTCAGGGTATCGTTCTGTGTGTGCCCTTCTACATCTGATTTTAATGTGGGAAAGGGAGTTCGTGAATGGGGTGTTACTGTGGTACTTTCTGGTATGGTTGAGGCCAAGTGGTCACCCCATATAGGACAACAGACAAGCAATCGCACAAAAATATAAAATATATATATATATATATATATATATATATATATATATATATATAAATTTACAAATTCTGGCACTCTTCCCCAACAAAATCTCAAACAGAAATTAAACAACATCAAACCAATCCGATGATCACGATTCCACTTATGTTCCATTCTGAAAGTCAAAGGTTTTCACAAAAAATCAAAAAGAGATGGGACATTCTATCTTCTGATAGAACATTGAATCCCATTTTTTTACAATCACCACGCATTGCGTTTGCACGTAATAGGAACTTAAAAGATATTTTGGTGAGAACAGACTTGCCGAGTTATTATAATCCTCAAAAGGAAAACATAAAGAAAGGTTGCTTCAAGTGTTCAGGTTGCGTTACCTTTGGTCATATGCTGACAGGTTCGTCTTTTGCACATCCACATACAGGCAAACGGATTCAAATTAAATACCGTTTGACCTGTTTAAGTGATCATGTTGTGTATTTGATCTCTTGCCCTTGTGGCAAATATTACGTGGGCAAGACGGATATGACAGTCCGAGACCGCATGAGAGGCCATAGATCGGGAATTATGACGGCATTTAGAGATGGCAAGACTGATAAGCCGGTGGCAAAACACTTCTTAGAATTTCAACACCGTTTACCAACCCTCAAGTTCATCGTGATTGATCACATTCCTCCTTTGATTAGAGGGGGTGACAGATCCAATATTTTACTGCAAAAAGAGACATTCTGGATTCATTACCTGGACAATGTTCAACCTAAGGGATTGAATGAATACAATTCCTTTAGTTGTTTTTTGAATACTCGTTAATAGATTACTCTATCGGGTTGGGCTGTAGTAATCTTTAGCCCGTTTTTAAGTTGATGTTTTTCTGCATCAATTTCATTATCACTTTTTGAATTAATAGACCAAATGGTTCACTGTACAAGTAATTTTGAGCCCGCTTCCTTGATTTAGATTCCATATGTCTGGATAGTTAGATTCTGTGTGGGACATTTTGAAATTTATTGAAATTGATTCCTATTACATACCAGTAATGTTGTGATCGGTTCTTATATGTATATGACATAATACAGTTTTTTGCAGTGTAGGTCTATACGGGACATTTTGTAATGTTTGGAATATTTCATAATATATTGTTATCATATATTAGGATTAGATATCAGTGTGGTGATGGTTTGCCAGATTGGTGCAGTTCCTTTGGAGGTATTTCTGGTCATTTTTTCACAGTAGTTTATGTCGTCACGTCACCACTCATCTCTCTTTGTGTTGTTTAGAGATTTGTTTTCTTTCTCTTTTCCTTTTTCTCGTTCTTTTTCTTTATTATATTGTTTGGTTATTTGCACTTTTTTGACAGGTTCGGATTATATATTTGGATCCATATATTTTCAGATTCACACAGTCTCATTACACCTTCACTTGAGTCACCAGTAGCATCACACATCACATACTTCATCACTTGTACATTTGTTATTCTTTTACATTTACACTTAGCCGAGCTTCATACACACTCAGATTCAGATTTAGTTGTAGATTTATTTTCTCACATCATTTAGTCATTTTCTGATCATTTTTCTGATCATTTTTTATCTTTATACCTCCAATATGTTCTGCTAAATACATTATAACATTATACTCAGCATGTAACAATATTATCTTCCTCCATGTATGTTGCTATTCCTGCTATTTCTCCTGTCTTATATTTCACACGCACAGAACAGTTTTGTAGCAACTGAGATCAGTTGCGATCACATGATTATACATTGTATTGCCGTTACTAGGCAACTGTTAGTTTGCGATCACATGACATGACGTCATCACGCACGCTAGGACGCAATTTCCGGCGTTGGTCACAGGGGCATGTCGGAGTAATGGGGTTCACACAGTGATAGGGTAAGTTTATCTGTAGACATGCTATATATTGTTTGTTTTTACATTGTTTGGACATCTTGATAAAGACCGCTTGACGGTCGAAAAAGTTGATGTATTTTGTCTAATATTTAATATACATTTTTTACAAACCCAGTGAGTGCTCTCATTTTCCTGGATTATATATATATATATATATATATATAAAAAATAATTATGTGAGAGCTAAAATTTAAACGCTGGCATAATGTCTTTCAAACAAATGACAAGTTTAGGCATAATATACATAGTCACTGAGTGTGTCGGCGGGGTCTGTGGCATCCTATAGGTTGAAGTTTCTTCCTGCCTGTGTTTCTCCTTCACGTTGTGCCGCCTGCTGGGTTGGCGCGCCGGGATGATCTGGGCACAAACTCCCTTACTGTGGTGGGGTCCAGCATGGTCAGAGCGGTCGTGGATTCGGCTTGCGGTGTTTTCAGGCCCAATTGTGTCAGGTGAGAGTCCAGCTCCTGTAGGTTTCTTGCCCGGTATGCGGACCCTTGAAAGGTGAATGTCACGAGCCTCTGTGTACCCCAGCAGTACTGGATGTCCTGTGTTCTTAGGTGTTGCAGGCTCGGTTGTAGCCCCTTACGCCAGCTGAGTGTGCTTTTAGTTAGATCTGGGAATATCTGTAGATGAGAATCTTCAAACAGTAGTGGGGTTTTCCCCCTGCAAGCTTCCAGGACAGTGGCTTTATCTTGGTGGGTTTGGAACTTCTCGATGAGGTCAGCTGAGGCATTGGAGGGTGCTTTTGCCGGCTTGGGTAGGCGGAACATTCTGTCTAGTTTCACCTGTTTAGCTTGTTTGGGTTGTAGCAACGTTGCCAAGAGGCGCCGCACGTAATGTGGGATGTCGGCATTCCCAATGGTATCAGGTATCCCTCTGATTTTTAAGTTATTTCTCCGCCTATAGTCTTCCAAGGCCTCCACTTTGTCTGCTGTGTCTTGTTGTAGTTTGTGGAGTTCTGACATTCTCTGTACCAGAGTGGTGAGTTGGCTGCCGTGGGCAGTGACGTTGGTCTCCAGAGAGGTAAGCCGCGTGTTGGCCCTTTCCATGGCCTCTTTGAAGGCTGCTCTGTCAGAAGCTAGGTCTTGTCTGAGGTCTCCAAACATTTTCATTAGGAGGGCTGCAGTGGCCGGTTCTCCTGCTTGGGGTGCTTTGGTCGTGTGCCCCTTGGATTGGGTTGCCGTTGCACCTTCCCCCAGGTCCGGATAAAAATCTTCTGAGGAGTCAGAGTACTCTGCTTCCCCCAGCGCCATTTTCTCCCATGCGGCCTTCTGCGAGTTCCTCAGGAGTTCGCCGATATCGTGGCTGAAAGGGGGCTTGTCTGGCCTTAGTTTTTTGTTTTTCTTGCCCTTTTTGCTTCTCCCGCCAGTGGGTAAGGTGTGGGGTGAGTAGATGCCCAATCTCCGCCGGTAGATCGGTTAATTTGCTTGTGTTGGCACGGAGCTTTGCACGATGTGTCCGTGCTGGTCCATGGCTAGCTCCCCCCCGCATAACCTTTTTAAGTATGATTTTGACTCTTTTTGGTATTCTCCACAACATGTATTTCCTAAGCTCTGGATGCTGTTGCAGACCAGTCCACAAATGGCTCAACGTTTATGCCATGTACCTAAATGGAATAAGAACTGCTACTAGCTGCAATATTATTGTCCAGTCCTCTGTGCTTTCATAATTATTCCCACCATGTCTAAAGTGTAGTTCTACCATGTGCTGACAACCTGCCTTAATAGTTTGCTAGCCTCAAACTGCGGTGGAAATAACCAGTAATCATCTTGCACTGCTCAAGTGTGGCTTGCATCTTTGTATTGGCTTTGTTAATTGCACCCTTTACCACAAGATGTAGGATGTACACATGTGCAATTTGTATCGGTCCGAATTTAAAGTGCCGAACCGAATTGCCGAGGTGCCTAATTGCTGAACCGAATAGCCGAAGTGCCGAATTTCAGAAGTGCTTCAGATTTCTAAAAAGTGGCAAAACAGGAGAGGGAGGGAAAATTAAGGGAATGACAGGAATCTAGCCCTAACACTACCTCTAACCCAAGCCCTACCCCTAACCCTGTTAGGGGTAGAGTTAGATGTAGGGAATTACCGAAGTCCCAAAGTCCAGAATTTTGGAAGTGCCGAATTGCCGAAGTCCCGAATTGCCAAAGTCCCATATTTCGGAAGTGCTGAACCAAACCAATTGTTTTGCCCATGCACATCCCTAGTAGGATATATACAAAACAGTATAGATTGAAATCCTTGCTGTCCTATGGATCCAGGCCCAACCTTATATATGCTGCTATGGCTGGACCTTTTACACTAATACTACCATGCCCAGGCACCATAATCTGACACCAGTGTGCCATCAAGAAAAGCAAGGCTTGCTGGCCACTAGGAACACTCCATAAATATGTGGTGAAGTGCACCCACTGACCTACAGCCTTAGGCAGTTGCTCCTTCAATAGAAATATGCAGGAATGGTACAGTGATAGGACTTTATTCCCGCTTAATGTGAATTGTGAGGGAAGCAAGGGCTAGTATCAGATGTTAAAATAATTCTCCTATAATCATAGAAAGGTAAGCGTCCCCCTACAGCATTTAACTGGGCAATTAGGCAGGTGATTTTGTTAAAAGAAAAATAGCAACTAGAAGAACTTTTGTAATATACCAAGAATGGTGTAAAATAATATAGGTAATAGCAAATACCGCCCACAGGGTCCGCCTCCAAATACCGCCCACAGAAATACACAGACACAAACACACACACTGATACAAAAGGACACAGATACAGATTCAGGTGAGTGGTGCAGAATCCAAGTAGGTGCTAAGTAAAAGTGACTAACAGTGCGTATCTTCACTAACTATAACACTTAATGTTAGTGTCAATGTGGGAAAAACTAGGCAAGATGAACTTTTTCTCTTCTTTTTTTTTTTTTAATTGAATAACACACTTTCCTAAAAAAAATATTTTCTTTCTCCAAACTGTTAACAGGAAGATCAATGACAAAATGTCAATCTCCTTTCTACCACTCAAAGTTGTTTCAAGTACTCCTGGCAGTAACTAGCTAGATGCATTAGCAAACTAAACACTTTCACTAGCATCAGTAATCTGTCACTGTTTTGCTAATATTAATATCTGACTACATATGATTTTACCTCAGGGCAGAATTAAAGGCACATACATTGTCTAGCAGCAATACATAAGTATTTATAATATTTGGATATGAAGACTAAATAAAAAAAGAGCAGCAATATCGTATTCTATGCCCTGTAATTCATAAATTCTTTGATTCAAGACAATAGCATAAACATATTGCAATTGTAATAAATGTAAACAGTGAAATAAAAGTGAAACGAAAATGCACTGGTTTCCATGAATAAAAGAGGTATATCTAATTTGCATCTTCAGTAGAAAACTGGATTCCCACTACTTTAGGTAAGTTCATTTAGGTAAGTATTATATTATAATAAGGAATACAAATTACCACGGTCTTTGGATTTGGATGTGGGCCTTTCTATCAGGACTAGTGGTGACCTTTCCTTTTTCCTCCGAATCTCTTGAGAATCTCTTGCAAAAGATGGGCCACACTTTCCTTTCCCTTTCTGTCTTTTTGTGTGTGCTTTTTATCAGTGTCTTTCTCTTGTTCCTCATTTTTCTTATGTTATACTCTGATGCCTAATTCTCAGGCCACTTAATTACTCTGCTATCTACCCCTGGTTATGGATTGGGTGGATTCTGAGGATTCATTGAATCATGCAAATAGATTACTATAATCATTAATTAAGAAAGTTATTGTTTGCCTGACTCCAGGTGGCAGGTTACTTTCTGCAGCTATGAATTAACATTGACTAAAATGTCTGTCCTTAGGTTAAAAAAATACAAATATGACCCATGATATTCACAAATATGCAAAGCATGTTTCATATATTTGTAAACAATAATAAAAATATGATCTTCATATAATTACATTGATAAATCATTCGTTCATACTTGTGTATATTGTCAAATTGATTATGATCAATGATATTGTTTAATTCATAGTATTTTCATAAAACATGGTACATCATCCCCACGTAGAATAATCACTTCATAACATAATAATTAAATATCAACCTGACGGGATGAAGTCATTAATCATCTGGGACTGTAGGATTCACATATAGATATTTTAAAATGCTTAGTAAATTTGTATACCTTTAATCTAAATCTTCCAACATATATAGCAATCTTGTCCTTTTGTAACTCTGTAACTGCTGGATGAACTAACTCTATTTACCCACCTGGCAAATCATTTTGTGGCATCCTAAATTCATGTCATACATTCAATATTGGATTGCTAACATTAAAATAATTACATGATCAGTTATATTAACTTGGTTAATAGTCTCTCTTAGAAAGCAGTTTTTCACAGAAACTAGAAGTTTATTGAAGAAGGTTTTTTTTTTGTTATTGGTAAACTCCATATGTTGTTTTCTTTACTATTGTCCAGAATAATGTGCCACTTTACTCATTTTAACAAAACAGTTTTTACAAAAAATATGAAACACAAAAAGTACTTTAAAAAGACACTGCAGTCACCACAACAACTAAAAGTAATTGTAGTGGTTCTGGTGTGTATAGGATGTCTCTACGGGCTTTTTAATGTAAACACTACACTACCTTTTCATAGAAAAAGCAATGTTTACATTACTGCTTAGAGCGTCTGGAATTGGTCAATGCTTTATAGGTATGGGTTAGCATTTTGAATTGACTCCTATAGGATACTGGAAGCCAATGTAAGGACTGACAGAGGGGTGAGGTGTGAGAGGACCGACTAGACAGGAAAATCAGTCTGGAGGCAGCATTCATTACAGACTGTAGCGGGGCAGTACGGTTTTTGGGAAGACCAATTAGGAGAGGGTTACCATAAGCCATGCAGGAAATTACTAGAGCATGGACAAGCATCTTGCGTAAGAAAGGGGCGGATGCGGGCTATGTTTTTAAGATAGAATCTACAGGATTTGGTAACATGCTGTATGTGAGGCTCAAAGGTGAGGCCAGAATCAAGTATGACACCAAGACAGCGTGCTTGCAAGGATAGACTGATGTAGGTGTACATAATAGTGGACCATTGCCTCTTTTTTCAAGACTCTTTTCTGTATCATAGTCAGTTTCCTCTTCTCTTCTGTAACAAGAGGCACTGATGTCACCGACAAAGTCTCTACTCATCTCTCCCTTAGTTGCCTCCTCCTTCCAGATGGTATCAACCCCTTTGTCTATTCAGCTACATCCAGGCAGATATCAACCCCTCCACCTGTCCTCCTTCTTCCAGGCAGTTATTGACCACTTTCCTGCACTGAATATAACTACTGCCTTTACAAAGACACTTGCAGCACACAGGCTAGCATTTGCCATCATCTTTACAAAGACGCTTGTTGCTTTCAGGCCAGCTATTTTCTTTAAGGACTCCACTACCAGAGTCTATGCTACCCTCTATTTCTTGTAACTCCCCAACAAGCAACTAAGGGAGAGATCAGCAGAGACTTTGTTGGTGACATCAGTGCCTCTCATTACAGAAGAGCAGAGGAAACTGGGGGGAAACACCACCATGTGGAAGTTCTGACCGACCGCACACATGGTCCTATGCCCAAAACAGTACCAGGGCATTTGGTGTTTTGGGCGATCAACTTTCGGGAGCTCCTGTGACCGCAATATGGGGTGCTCTACCTGGGTCTTGGGTATTGTTTGTTCCCCTTAGTCTCAGTCACCTTCCTTTCAAAAAGCGCTCTCCTGGCAGATTTCAAAGTCGTTTAAAACTTCGGACCAAGTTGTCCGGGAACCGCACGGTCAACTCATGATGAAAACAGTTCCATAACATTCATGGGTGAGGTAACTGGAACCCACAAAGTCCTAATGCCGAAATTAGTTCCATAGCGATCATGGCTAAGTACCTCTGGAAATATTCATGAATTTGGTTCACTCGATCGGCCACCAGAGAGCCAGTTTTCCATTCAATACACATGAAGGGAAAGCGCCGAACCAGGGACACCCAGGGCAAGCTACTAATGGTGGTTGGGGAGATTTAACTTTGTATGTGGCCCATAGTCGTTATGCAGGAGGCTAGCTAGCAGGCTCCTCCAGGAGTTCATGACAAACGTCCTGGGTAAGGAGTGCTTGTCACAAACAGGTTAAAAAACCTGCTCCCCCTAACTGAACTACCATGTGCTTACAAGTCAAAACAAGAACAATTATTTTGTTTTTTATTGATTAATGCTTTACCCTGATGAACACTAGATCTTGTCAGTATTAATTGTTTATTTTAGGGTTCATTTACAAATAAAGATAACAGTTTTTGAATCTTATGTGACACACAGCTCCTTACATCTCTTCTTACATATAGAATACAGGTTTGTCAAATCAGTGTCTAATTTGTACTGTGATTTGTAGCTCATCAAATATTCCACAAGATGGCAGCCTAAGAATGTATTTGCTAATAGGAAACAGAACAAATCCTTTCATGTAACCTTTTCCTTTATAAAATATACAGTTTACTGAGATGAGCTAAATGATTTACTCATTTACATAGATTGTATAGAAGTGAACAAAATTCTGAAACAAATAGGACATACTTGACTTGGGAAATGGTGGGCCTAGTTGGTGATGACACATTTCATGTCTTTCATGTTTGCAGAACATAAAATGTATTTCTGTGTGAACAATTACACCTTCTCAGAAAGATTGTTTTATCTGTGAGAGATCTGTTTCCAGGTTTATAATCTTGGACTCACAGGATAAATCATTAAACATTAAATAAAAGTGGAAAAAGTAAACTAAACCATAATTGACACAGTGATGACAAAGTGTATCTCAGAACATTACATACAATTGCATGATATCAAGTTTAGAAAAGTAGAGAGTGTGATTCAATGTATGAGGGCAGTATATGAAAGAATAGCGGTAAAAGTTTAATTTAAAAAAAGTAGGTTCAGGACAACTATGCAAATGGTAACAGGAACATCTGGATATATTTGGGGAAGCCCCTGGTAATTATAAAAAGCAGGAAGTATTCTTGGTTGTGGGATAGACAGAATGTTGGGTTGGTGAACATGTTTCTCGCCACCATAGACCACAACTGATATAGAATCATAGGCCAGGACTACATCTTTCATAATGCTTTTACCAGGGCATGTGCAAGACTATTTTGTGCCCTATGCAAGACCAGCTCCTTGAACTCCCCCAAGACAAAAACTGTTCAACCGTAATTCACCTCTTTCATATTAAGTGCACCCACACTTATTTTATATAATTTCATTCAGGAGAAATAGAGCTTTCTTTTAACATCAAGTATTTAGCTATAAAAGATAATCTAATATGAATAAAATATAAAAAAAAAGTGAATAAATTAAGAAATGTTGTTATTTTTTTTAGTTCTGCATGATATTTTAACTGTGAATGTCATAATACTGTTTGCTTTTACTGCAATAAAATACACATATTTGTATACAGCGATGTTCTACGTGTAAAACAGTACCCCTATGTACAGGTTTTATGGTGTCTTGGGAAGTTACAGGGTCGAATATAACATTGTAACGGCACCCCTAGGCATAAAAGGGGTTAAGAGACGTTTATGAGATATTCCCTTCCAGATATACAGGCAGCTACTGTAGACACCAATCCACCGAACCGGAGAAGCATACAAATGCTCTCAAACATACGAATGCTGCAAACAGCCGAATAGGAAAACACATATGAATAGGTTTACACTCCTAGCAGTCGAACTGGAACAGCATACAACAAGTCCCCCCAAGAACAAGACAAGGCTCCGTTTTGAGGGTCAAGCAGGAACAGAGCTGTGGGTTTATTGTTCTTTTATACACATTCTTACACATTAGTACCACCCACAGGGTTTTGGAAAACAATCAATAAACACGTACAATACACTCAGACACTCCCACACAAAATCCTCCCCTCTGCCTGTGATATAATTACCTTACACAATGGGTAATGTAATTATCACATGCAGAGAAATACAGTTTTTCCACATTATTCATATTTTAAAAGTATGCATCACATTCACATAAAACTTACATTTTCAGAATCAGCATACTCCAAATACAAACATACAACAAAATCATACAAATTGGTCCAGTGGTTCAAAAGATAGATCGTAGTCCTTTGTGACCAAATGAAGCATGGATTTTCTGCCAAAAACCAGTTCCACAGAGTCTTCTATCCTGGAGATAATTGGGAAGTAATCCAATTATCTCCAAGGACAGAGGCAAAACTCAATTGAACACATGGCAGCAAAAGACAATAAAATACATAAAAATATATAACTCTGCAGCCATTGCATAAAACAGGTACATTCAACATATCCCCAGATAGCTTAGATCTGAGCGCACATTATTACTGAATGGCACTCAGAGCACACACATACAGTTCAATTGCCATGGAGCCAAAGTCTTTCCCATAGTCTTTCATTATACGAATGGGCTCCATGGCATAGCTATCTGGGGTATCACCACTCAAACAGGGCAAGCACCAAATAACCCGGCTTTCGTGTCTTTGCAGGGGAAAATCAAGCGTTTCAACATGGGGCCATAGTCTAAAGGGAGCAGGCAGGCAACCAGGCTACTCCAATGCAATGTGGCGAGGTTGCTCTCGTCACAAGCATGTTACATTTTTTTTTTTTCACTTTGAAATTCACCAGATTGGTTATGTTGCCTTTGAGACCATATAGTAGCCTAGGAATGAGAATTACCCCCATGATGGCATACCATTTGCAATAGTAGAAAACCCAAAGTATTGCAAATAGGATATGCCCAGTCTTTTGTCAATATGTACAGACTTTCAGCTGTTTGCAGTGAACAAATCAAACAAAAGCAATTAAAATAGCTCAACACAATGCAGGCTTCAAGTTGTTTCCCCAAATTCAACTGAAAATGCAACTTATAATGACTTCTCCAGTCTCAAAATTATTCAACCCCTCCATGGAAAGCATCTTTAGTATTTAATAGAGCACATCTTGCTGTTATGAGCTGCTGCAAACTAGATGCATAGCCAGACAGCAGCTTCTGGCAGCGTTAATGAGGAATCTTAACCTATTGCTAATGAGCCCTGGCCTCCAGTTCAGTAATATTGCAACTACGTTCTTATAATCCCACCAGAGACTTTCTATGGGGTTCAAATCAGGTGACTGTGATGGCCACTGTATACTTTTCCAGGATTACTTCTGCAACCAAGCCTTGTGGGAATTTGAGGTATGCTTGGGATCATTATCTGGTTGGATGTTTCAATGACACCCAAGCTTCAGCTTCCTCACAGACAGCATGACGTTTTCTCCTAGGATTTCTTGATACTTCAGTGAATCCATCTTGCAATTCACATACTGCAGATTTCCAGTGCCAGAGGATGCCAAGCAGTCCCAGAGCATCATTGAGCCACCACCATACCATTGGTCTAGTGGACCAAAAAGTTCCAGTTTTGTTTCATCACTCCACAGAACAGAATCTAAAAACATTTGTGTATCATTTATATGATTTTGAAGCATATTGTAGCTGACTTTTCTTGTGCTTTTGAGTCAGTAGTGGTGTACGTGTTGGAGTTCTGGCATGGAAACCTTCTGCGTTTAGCATGCACCTTACTGTTTTCACTGAAATCCAGTGGTTGTTACCATCAAGTGTTGATGCAGGTCTTTTGCAGTCTCTCAAGGGTTTTTCACAACCTGTCTTCTCAGAAATCTGGTTGCAGCCCCTTCCGTTTTCTGCCCCATCAAGGTTGTGTAACCACAGTTCCTTCAACTTTGAAGCAAACTATGCTTCCAATGGTGTCTCTTGGAACTTCCATTGCTATCTTTTTGTATGCTGTTCCTTGTTTGGGAAGGGCGATGATCTCTTCTCTTAACTTTGTGGACAATTCTTTTGACTTTGCCATATTTCTAACATGCAGTCAAATGTGACACTCAACAAACCCCTAGCCAGGCATTTCAAGTGTTTCAGCTCAAGCACACCTAGTGAAACTCATGTAGCCCTTGATTAGTTGCATCAGGTGTGCTTAAGGCAACATCAGTTTTGCATATTTTTGCTCTTCTGAGGAATTTTATTAAGGGGATTGAATAATTTTGAGACAGGAGAAGTCATTATAAGTTGCATTTTCAGTTGAAATTGGGGAAATCATTTTATACATTTGTTGTGTTGCGCTATTTCAATTGCTTTTGTTTAATTTGTTTATTGCAAACAGGTGAAAGTCTGTAAATTTCAACTATAAACCTGATTTTTTAATGGGGGTTGCATACATTTAATTACAACTGTGTATTGGGGATCCCAAGTCTCCCAGTTTATTAATAAGTATCTGCAAAATTCTATAGGTTACTCTTGCCTTTTTTCCTGACAAATATTAGTTTGAATAAATTTCCATAATGAATGGAAAAAAAGTGCCAGGCAATGACATTAGAATTTTTTTTAAAATTTATATATAAAAATATTTTACCAGGAAAGATACATTGCGATTTCTCTCGTTTTCAAATATGTACTGGGTCCACAAAACATTGCATTGATACATTATGGTACAATAAAATACAAAAACAATATTAACAAACAATATATGCTAAATTTAACATAGAATGGAGCAGAATAGATAAAGAATCTTTGGCAGGATTAACATTTTAAATGCTGCTATGTGACCAAGCCAAGATAGGATTTTATGTTTTCATTTCTGGAGAGTAACACATTTCTTTCAATGTTTTCTCATAATTTTGAGAGTACAGTTGTGAGGAATTATTTGTACCCCTAATATCCATTTTCATCTGAATTTTCTGCATTTTTTCATACAAGTACCATACAATGCAATACAATGAATCAACTCCATCACCTTAGTGTACAATAGACCAAGCAAATACATTCTGCAGGTTGTATTTTTACTCAGCTGTTAGCACTCGTCCTCTCCCAATAAAATACAATTTGTATGATATAATGCTAATAATAAGAAACTGCAAAATAGATTAAAAAATAACAATGTAAACTTGTTTCATTCTATAAAATATGATGAAAAAACATAATTAAAAAAAACCATTAACAGTATCAGCAAAATGAGTATGCCAACTGGACACATGTTTCTAATGAGTAAGGCGGTCAAAATAGGAGGGGATAAAAAATTATTCCAGTCAAATCAGAGCTGACAAAAACAAATCCAAAAAAGAGATATATAAAGAGATGGAAAATCAATGCAATAAAATCCTAAGCAGGAAAACTCAAACTGAGGTCATGCCACTGGATAAAGAATGGATCCAATATAATAAAATAAACGATTGCTGAAATTACAGACCTAATATTTGTCTTTAAAAAAGTCTCTCATCTGGATGAAGTGTAGGGACAGCCCCAGTAAGTAAGCAAAGCAATTAACAGATACACTGTATAGTCTCAAGAAAACCAAAAGTGATATAAAAAGGCACCCAAAAAAGTGAATATCCTTTGAGCAGCAAAAATACTGTATTTTAACTGAGAAAAACTCCTAAAAGACAACCAAGTTTTTTGGAAGCTCATTCTCTAGAATAGTCCAGCAGGGAGACCTGTGGCGGCTCTAGAGTTTGTGAGGCCTTTGTGAGTGGGAGCAAAAATGGGGCTCTCACTAATACCCAAAGTGAAATAAATATGGGTTGCATTGTGTGTGTATAAGGTGTGGTAGTTCAATTGAAGGGTGGGATTGCAGTGCTGTATACAGAAAGCTCCCTGTGCTCAGGTGTTGTGAGCTCTATGATGGTAGTTATAGCATAATTTGCAAACAAAATTAATTTCCAATAAACAAATTGAATTTGTAATTATGCTAATCATTTAAACACAATTGTGGTGTATAGCTGCATAGCGTAGCAGTCGTGTCTACATAAGTGACAGTGTCAAAGGGTTATTGTAAACAAACATGAACATTTTGACTGGGCAAAATATCTTTAAAAAAAATAATTTATTAAATAATAAAGTTACAAATAAGATAATGTCTCTGTCAGCATGTATATGTGTCTTGGACTGTTTGTGTGTGGGTTAGCTGCTTGTGGTGTGTGTGTGTGTGTGCATTGTGTTTATGGCAAAGCTATGTTTGATGCATGGGTGTGTGTGATGAATGTCTTCAGCTGGTGCGAGGGGAGGTGCAAGGGGGGTGCAAGGGTTAGTGCGACATAGTTGGAGGAGAGAGTGTGACACAGTGGCGTACACACCAGGGTCGCAGGGGTCGCGGCTGCGACCGGGCCTGGCCTACCAGGGGGCACGGCCGCCCCTGCAACCCGGTATGTAGCCACAGGGCCAGCCTCTTCTCCTTGGGGGCCCAAGAGCCAACCACCCCAGGGCCCCCCGAGGCTGGCCCTGCTGACCCTGGTGGGCGGGTGGCCGGTCGGGCAGGCGGGCGCGCGAGGGAGCACGTCATCTTCCGGCGCCGGCATCCCTACGCGGCGCGCGAGGGAGCTGAAAAGGAAGCACTGAGTGCTCCCTCGTGCGCCCGACCGGCCACCTGCCCGCCAGGGTCAGCAGGGCCACTGGACCCCAGGGAATCCCCCCAGCACTCCAAAAGGTAAGGAGGCTGGGGGGATTACATTTTACAAAACAAAAACAAAAAAACACATGTGTTAGTGTTAGAGAGTGAGAGTGAGTGTGAGAGTGAGTGTTAGAGTGAGTGTTAGTGTGTGTGTCTGCTAGTGAGTGTTAGTGTGTGTGAGTGTTAGTATGTGTGTCTGCTAGTGAGTGTTAGTGTGTGTGAGTGTTAGTATGTGTGTCTGCTAGTGAGTGTTAGTGTGTGTGAGTGTTAGTATGTGTGTCTGCTAGTGAGTGTTAGTGTGTGTGAGTGTTAGTATGTGTGAGTGTTAGTGTGTGTGAGTGTTAGTGTGTGTGTCTGCTAGTGAGTGTTAGTGTGTGTGAGTGTTAGTGTGTGTGTCTGCTAGTGAGTGTCAGTGAGTCTGTTTGATGTCTGTTAGTGAGTGTGTGTTTGTCAATGAGAGTGTATGTTTTGTAAGTGAGTGTGTATGTATGTCTGTCGCTGACTGTATCTGTCAGTAAATGTGTGTGTCTGTTAGCTAGTGTGTATGCGTTTGTAAGTGTGTGTGTCTTCAGCACTTTCCTTTCTCCAGCGCCGGACTCCCTTGGCGCTGGGGATCCCTCAGCCTCTCAGCTCCGAATGCGACCGCGCACGCATTCAAACCGCCCATAGGAAAGCATTACTCAATGCTTTCCTATGGACATTCAGTGTGCTCCTCTAGCGGCTGTCAGTGAGACAGCCACTAGAGGCTGGATTAACCCTCAGTGAAACATAGCAGTTTCTCTGAAATTGCTATGTTTTCAGCTGCAGGGTTAAAACTAGAGGGACCTGACACCCAGACAACTTCATTGAGCTAAAGTGATCTGGGTGTCTGTAGTGGTCCTTTAAGTGTGTGTGCATCTGCATATACTGGCGTACATACCGCGGTCGCAGAGGTCGCAGCCCTGTAACCCCTGCGACCAGGTGCCCACCGCCATGTGTTGCGGCCCGGCCCGCGTGCGGGGGCGGGCCCGCGGATCAAATTTCGCACCGGGGCCCCATGGGTCATGTGTACGCCACTGGTGTGACAGGGTGAGTAGAGGTAAGTGTGACAGGATTAGGGGGTGTTAATGTGACATAGAGAGTTTGGCATTTTTGGGGAGAATGTGTCATGGTTGGAGGAAGGAGAGTGACAGACAAGGTAAGGCAAGTATGAAAGGATTGTGGGGGTTATGTGACAGGGCAAGCGTGGCATTGTTGGGGGATGAGTGTGATAGGATTGGAGGGGTTAATGTGACAGGGTTAGTGTAGCGTGGTCTCGAGGAGTATCACAGGATTGCAGTGAATGTGGCTTGGTTGGAGGAGGGAGTGTAACAGAGCAAGGGGAGGTGAGTGTGACATATTTAAGGGGTGTTAATGTGACAGGGTGAGTGTGGCACAGTGGGGGTGTGAGTATCATAGGGTTTGGGTAAGTGTAACATGGTTAAAAGAGGAAGTGTGACAGAGAAAGATAAGGTGAGTGTGACATGATTAAGGGGTGTTAATGTGACAAGATTAGAGTCGTTAATATGATAGGGTGATTGTGGCAGGGTTTGGGGGAGTGTCGCATGGATTGGAGTAGTTTAGCAAATTTAGCAAATTTATTAGTGAAGCATCAACGTTTCGGATCTGTTCTCGATTCTATCTAAAGTCTTGAGATCTGTCTTGAGAAAGAATCGAGAACAGATCCAACACATTGATGCTACACTAATAAATTTACTAAATTTCTTTCACAAACAAGACCTGCGAGTGCCCACTTTTCCTTTCGGAAATATTTAGATATATATTGGTTCCAGCGTGGTGCGCAAGGCATTACATCATTCCGTTTGGAAAAGCAATTGGAGAATAGTGAATGCCCTCATCCCTGTATTGTATATATGTGTTTATATCCTGTTACTTATGTGATTTCACAGTTGTGACATGCTGGTGCTCTGCTTAGGTTAAAATATGTTTTCAAATATTTTAAATATTTAAATATTCTTCAATCAATATATGCTGCTGAATCAATATTCTTTTCTTCCACTAGATGGCACAATGAAATGCAAAACACATTTTAACTTTTGGTATCATTTGCTATGACAAGGGTGGAAGATTTTTTTTTAGTTATTTCAAACATATTTTTTAATGCATTGGAAGAGTCATGAAAGGCAATGTGTAAATCAGCCTATATTCAAGCGTTAATAAGGTTGTTACAGACCAATTACAGAGGAGTTTGTTCACTAAACAGTGAATTACTTGACGTAAAATAGCTGAGCTAAACTATTAATCAACTGAATTATAGTCACAGCTTTTTTTGCCTACATTTTTAAAATCAACTTTTCAGTTCACCATAATTTAATGTTTAGCTAATAAACCCTACTACTTACAATTATATCTGCCTGTAGTATTGATGCTAAACCATGAAATACAAAATTATGTTAAACCATAAAGAATCAAATACTTGAGTAGTCAGAGATTATTAGAGGTTGTTGTATTTATATGGTGAATTTATACCTTTTCGATGACTACTCTGAAGCACGCTGCTTTGTATTAAAAAAAATAAAAATCAGTCTGGCAGCTGTTGGGTGAGAAGAGATGCTGATTTTCCCCCTTCTTAGTTACTATGGAAACAACAAATGTTGCTAAGGAAGTGACGGTGTGAAAATTCAATAGGTAAAGATATGCTTTGCATCGAGCAGTAGTATCAGACCATATTTGGCAAAAAGTAGAATGATTTTAACAAATACATCTGAGCTGTTTATTGAAATAGTTTTCAAAATATTGCATAGCAGTCATTAATATCTTACATTTATTGCCCTTAGTAATGGAATGCAACCTCATATCTTTATTATTATGTATACTGATGAATTGTGATATTTAAAGGGACTCTCCAGTGCCAGGAAAACATATTAGTTTTCCTGGCACTGCAGGACCCTGCAGTGCCACTTTCCCCCCCACCCCCATCCCAAGTTGCTGAAGGGGTTAAAACCCCTTCAGTGACTTACCGGAGTTCAGCACCAATGTCCCTCGGCGTTGAGTCAGGCACCGCCTACTCTCCTCCCGACATCTGCTGGTGAGACCTAATGCGCATGCGCGGCAATGGCCGTGCACGCGCATTACACCTCCCAATAGGAAAGCATTATTCAATGCTTTCCTAAGAGGATTTCGGCAATGCTGGAGGTCCTCACATAGCATGAGGACGTCCAGCGTCGCTTAAAACACTTTTCGTGTTCTAAGAACACGGAAGTCCCTCTAGTGACTGTCTCATAGACAGCCCTTAGAGGAGGACTTAACCCTGCAAGGTAATTATTGCAGTTTATAAAAGCTGCAATATTTACTCTTGCAGGGTTAAGGGTAGTGGGAGTTGGCACCCAGACCACTCCAATAGGCAGAAGTGGTCTGGGTGCCTGGAGTGTCCCTTTAAAGATAATCACAGGTATGTGGAGATGTTTTCAAGGCTACATGCACAGTTTTTCTGTACACAAATAATTTTAAATATTAAATATTGCTTGTTATATGGTTGGTTGTAAAGCACTGTTATCATTTTAGATTAAGTATTACCTTTTTAATGGAGAATGGTAAATTAAAATAATAAAATAAATTAAGGCAGTCAGTAACATTCACACAAATGCAAACAATAGCAATATTATGCATAGCCATTACTGAAGCAAATGATCTTGTGGAGAACTTTTTGGAATTCTTACATTGCCTAGAAAGCAGGGCCGGTGCAAGGACTTTTGGGTATATAGGCGAAGATGCCTTTTTTGACCCCACCCCCCAAAAAAAATAACATCTTCACCTGTGTGCCTCTTACCCTTCCTTTTGTGTTTATTATCCCCTCTTTTAAATGTCTTACACCCTTTAGTGTATCTTATCTCCTATTTTTTTCCATTGTGTGTCTTACACCTCCCTTGTGTATCTCTAACAACCCCCTTGTGTGTCTCTTATCTCCCCTCTTTGTATGTCTCTTACATCCGCCCACATTTTGTATGTCTTACTCCTCTTAGCCCCTTTGTGTGACTCCTTCTCTCCCTGCCCCTTTGTGTATATTGCTCATCCCAGCTCCTTTGTCTTGTGTCTCTTTCACCCCCAGCCCATCTGTCTCCCCCCTTCCCCTCTGTGTGTCTCTTTTTCCCTTTCTCAAGACCTGCTGTGTATTTCTTTCACATCCAGCCTCTCTCCCCTCTCCGTCCCTTAGTGGTCCCCTCCCTTCCCTGTCACTTAGTGTTCCTATCCTCTCTCCCTTCTTTTCCCTGTCCCTTAGTGTTTCTCTCCCCTCCCCTTTCCCTCATCCTCTTAGTGGTCCCCTCCTCTTCCTGGTGTGCCTCATACCTCTCTTGTAGCATGGCAGGGCAGAGCGGGTCGTTGTACAGGAACTTCAGTTTTCTGTACCCACCTGGACTGACAGGAAGTGCTCTCTCAGTGAACACTTCCTGTCAGTCCAGCAAGGTACAGGAAGCATAAGCTCCTGTACCGCGGTCCGCACCGCTCGGCCACACTACAAGAAACTGTTAGAACTGTTCATGTAGATTTTGAGTGAAGGTGAAAGTGAAACTAACATTGTATGAGATTTAGCTTCTGCTGCGTCACGAGGGAAAAAAGGTGTTTAACCCCTTAAGGACACATGACATGTGTGACATGTCATGATTCCCTTTTATTCCAGAAGTTTGGTCCTTAAGGGGTTAAAAGCTGTCAGTTTCTTCCGAGTGCTGCAGTAAATATACTATAGAGATCTTAAAGGACCACTATAGTGCCAGGAAAACATACTCGTTTTCCTGGCACTATAGTGCCCTGAGGGTGCCCCCCACCCTCAGGGCCCCCTCCCGCCGGGCTCTAGGGGGTGAAAGGGGTTAAATTTACCTCTTTTTCCAGCGCCTGGCAGGGGACTCTCCTCGTCCTGTCCTCCTCCTTCTCGTCGTCATCGGCTGAATGCGCATGCACGGCACGAGTCGCGCGCGCATTCAGCCAGTCCATAGGAAAGCATTCTCAATGCTTTCCTATGGACGCTGGTGTCTTCTCACTGTGAAAATCACAGTGAGAAGCGCAGAAGCACCTCTAGCAGCTGCCAATGAGACAGCCACTAGAGGCTAGATTAACTCTATTTTAAACATAGCAGTTTCTCTGAAACTGTTATGTTTATAGAAAAAAGGGTTAATTCTAGGTGGACCAGGCACCCAGACCACTTCATTAACCTGAAGTGGTCTGGGTGCCTATAGTGGTGCTTTAAGATCATATAACTTTGAACATTGTGTAAACTTGAAAATAATTGCATGACGTTGCAAGAGCAAGATTGATGTGTGAATGCTCGATCTAAAAAGATTGAGGAGTGATTCTGAAGATTGATTCAAGAATACAAGTTGTGCTCAGTCAGTAGATGCACCTATACACTTTAAAGGTGTGTAGAACGCCAGTGCTGGCTGGGGAGCGCTAGTGCTGGCTGGGGAGCGCTACCCTTGAACAAGACAGCATCCTGAATAAGGCTGAATTGCTGCTAATTCAATAAGCTCAATACCAGGTATTAAGATGAGGTCACCAGTACCACAAGATTGTTCTGGGTGATTTTGACATGAATGGGTGATTGTGCTTGGTCAGTAACAGTGCACCTACGCACCTTAACAGTTGGAAGGGTGTTCCTGAAAGTGTGAAATTGTTTGCTCGATCATAGACGCCCCTATACACTTTACAGAGTGAGTGGAAAGCCAGTGTGGTCAGCCTGCAGCCAGAATAGTCGCCTGGGCAGGCTTGAGTGAAGAATAATAATGATAAAAAGTGCAATATATACAGTGAGAACAGTGTGAGTGCGATCTAACACCTGAGTGGGAAACCCCTTATATCACTCGAGAATAAGCACAAATACAATACATACAATAGGTGGATCACACTCCTTGAAATATCTAAAAGAAAATAAAAACATCAAAATAGTATAATATTGTCAGCAAATGGATATCCAGAATATAAATGAAGATGATCAGGTACTCACAAACCGAGATCCAAACAAGAACATGTGTCTCTCATAGGAACAGCACTGGGACCATTAGTAGGATGTTCCTTTCCTTCTGTGGATCTTCTGATGACCAAAAAGAAGAAGCTGAAAACACTTACTCTTGCAGTAAAGTGTTTATTAATCCCAATAATAAAAGCAGGAACAAAGGTGGGGAGAATATCTCCAATAAAACATAAAATGTAGAATTTAATAAAAGAGTCCAAGAAAAGGAGTCTCTGTAATACCGAAACGCGTTTCGCCCCGTGCCAGGGGCTTCCTCACTCGGTGATGCTTCTTCTCTGCTTTACTGTCCTTTTATATCTGTATGTCGCCGGTATTCTGTCTTTGGAATACAAAAATTTTCACGGTGGAACGCATTTCCGGTTTTGCCGTGCGTCACTTCCGGGTTATGACGTCATCCCGTTGCGGACTTCGGCCCGGTTTCCGGCATAATGACGTCATGTTGACATGGCAACGAGCCGGCTGGAACGCACACTGTATGACGTGTGCGTTCCATTTCGGAACATTTATAGCAAAAAGTAAGAAAGCATACATAAATAGCCAAAGCATTATAACTGCATCATATTATCATTCTTATTACCCCAAACCATTTAAATAGGGTGAAATAGTGATGAATAAAGTGCTTATACATTGTGAATTTCCATAGTTGATAAATCAATCTATGTTCTACTATTCAAAAGTGGCTGTGCTTATCTTCATATTTCTATTTTCTAAAAGAGTGTTTCTATTCTGTTTAAATTCTTTATTTATACCTAAAGTAAATAAATAAGGTGCTTATATATTGTGAATTTTTATCAGAGTTTATAAATCAGTATTATAGTATTTTAAAGTGCCAGTGCTTATATTCCTATCTTTTATGAAAATCTATTTTTATTTTACAAAATTCATTATTAATACCTTCGAATATAAGAATAATTTACTAATCTTCTTGTGCAGATAAACTTTCTTTTTTTTTAAATATTTTTAAAAAATTACATGTTTCGAAATCGGAGTTCAAGCCGTGTGGAACGAGGATATTGAAATTAAAAATAAATTTCATCTCCTCTAGCCCTATTTTTTTGATATAATCACCTCCTCTCCAGTCATGTGTAACTATTTTTAAAGGGCAAAAAAACAATTGGTCAGGACTTTGATTATGATGGGTCTTAAAGTGGTTGGCGACGCTATGGGTCTCCAAACCTTTTCTTATGTCTTGTATGTGTTCAGAGATTCTGATGTGGAAGCATCTAATGGTTCTGCCAACATATAATAAATTACAAGGACATTTTAAAATATAGATTACACCTTTAGAGAAGCAGGTTAGTTTGTCTTTAATAACAAAATCTTTATCAATAAATTCTCGAAGGTCACTGAAATGTCTTTTCTTACTGTTGGTGGATTTGCATGCCTGACAATTTCCACAACCGTAATACCCATTTTGTAGGCCCGGGAAATGGTTAATTTTAATGGGGCTTTCGCTACTTTTTACAAGAATGTTTTTCAAGTTTTTTGCCCCTCTATATATGATGTGGGGTTTTGCTGGGAGAATCTTTTTTAAAACTGGATCACTTTGTAGCACATGCCAATATTTCTTTATGACTTTTCTGATGTTTTTATTATTCCCGTTATAGTTGCAAATAAGCGGTACTTTATTATCAGATTGGAGAGGAATCTTTTGGGGTTTATAAGTAAGTAATTCTTTTTGTGATAGGGTTCTTGTATTCTCCATTGTTATAGTTAAATTATTCTCCTGATATCCTTTCTCTAAAAAGTGTTCTTTTACTTTTGTGGCTTGTTGGATATAATCATCGTCTTTAGTGCAATTGCATCTGATTCTCATGAATTGGCCTTTCGGGGCATTATGTAGCCATGGTTTATGGTGGCAACCGTTACTCTTGATGTATCCATTTGCATCGACAGTTTTAAAAAAGTTTTTGGTTAAGAGATATTCCAATGGATGGAGTCTAGCACTTGCAGAGTTTGTATCGTGTCCTTAAGATGTGAAGGGTTTTTTGCAATAAGGGGTTGGAGTAGGATATCTATATATTCGGAGACCCTGGAGGATATAGAGTGTATACCGGATATAATAGGGCGACCTGGGGGATTCGAGATATTTTTGTGGACTTTTGGTAAGTAATAAAATACAGGAATCTTTGGATGTGTGACCTGTAGATATTTACTCTCTTTTTCAGTTAAAATAGCCTTTTCTAGTCCTTTCTCTATAAATTTTTCAAAGAGCTGTTTAATTTTGTTTGTAGGATTGGAAGGGAGTTTCTGGTAGATTGTTACGTCTGAGAGAATCCTTCCGGATTCTTCTAAATATTTTTCCCTAGGGAGTATTACAATACCACCCCCCTTATCGGCTAGTTTAATGATTATATCTTTATCTCTTTGTAATTGTTTGAGAGTGTTCTTCTCTTGTCTGGTCATATTTAGTTGATATTTGTTTAATTTTTTAATATTATTCATTTCTCCCATTACCATCATCTCGAATTATCTCATTTCATCAGAGATCATATGTTGGCCCTGAATAAAAATATGTAGATCTAAAAATTGAATATCTGTGGGGCTATGGGTAGTTGTTAAAATAATGCCCCATTCATTATCATTTAAAAATGATAAAAACATTTCTTAAAGATGGATATTTCCATTCCAAATAAAAAAGATATCATCGATATATCGGTGATAGGACACCAAATTTGACACCCAGGGATGGGATGAAAAGATAAAATGCTCCTCCCAGTACGCCATAAATAAATTGGCGTAACTGGGTGCAAATTTGGTGCCTATCGCTTTTCTCCTTAATTTGTAAATAAAATGAGTTGTTAAACCAAAAGAAATTGTTGGTGAGAATGAGATAAATACCTTCTAAAATAAATTTGATTTGTCTTGTTTAAAATCTGCTTTAATCAAAAAATGTTGTACTGCTTGAATCCCTATATCGTGAGGGATAATTGTGTAAAGAGACGTCACGTCGCTAGTGACCAGATGGTAAGAGATATTCCAATGGATGGAGTCTAGCACTTGCAGAGTTTGTATCGTGTCCTTAAGATGTGAAGGGTTTTTTGCAATAAGGGGTTGGAGTAGGATATCTATATATTCGGAGACCCTGGAGGATATAGAGTGTATACCGGATATAATAGGGCGACCTGGGGGATTCGAGATATTTTTGTGGACTTTTGGTAAGTAATAAAATACAGGAATATTTGGATGTGTGACCTGTAGATATTTACTCTCTTTTTCAGTTAAAATAGCCTTTTCTAGTCCTTTCTCTATAAATTTTTCAAAGAGCTGTTTAATTTTGTTTGTAGGATTGGAAGGGAGTTTCTGGTAGATTGCTACGTCTGAGAGAATCCTTCCGGATTCTTCTAAATATTTTTCCCTAGGGAGTATTACAATACCACCCCCCTTATCGGCAAGTTTAATGATTATATCTTTATCTCTTTGTAATTGTTTGAGAGTGTTCTTCTCTTGTCTGGTCATATTTAGTTGATATTTGTTTAATTTTTTAATATTATTCATTTCTCCCATTACCATCATCTCGAATGATCTCATTTCATCAGAGATCATATGCTTTGGGAAGAAAGAAGATTTTTCTTTTAAAGTGGTTTGTATATAGGGGGTTACTATTTCCCTATTTATTACCTCTTCCTTTCCATAAAAAAAATTTTTACGACATAAATTCCTCATAAATTTATTCATATCAACAAAAAAATCGAATTTATTAAATTCTGCTGTAGCTGCGAATTTGAGGCCTTTTTAAAAAATAATAATTCTTTTTTAGTAAATGTATGGTCTGTCAGGTTAAAAATTCCTTTGGAATCTATCTCTTCCCCCTCTTTATTAGATTGCCTAGTTCTTCTTCGTCTTCTTCCATCTCTCTTTCTCTGGATCTTTGGCGTTTGCCCGGGGATTCCCATGATTTGGGCTGTTCTAATCTTTTTAACCTCTCTGTTATGGATCCCTTCTGAAAAAAAGATTGGTGGTCCTCAGCTATTCTTGATTCTCTATTAGGGGTTACTGACCTTTGATCTCTGTCCCTATTTCTTCTCCTACTATCTCTTTCTGATTGTCTTATTGAATAATCTTCTATATGGTTTGTGTCGAAATTTGATGTAGATGTTGGATTCATTCTTTGTGTAAATCCTGATGTGGAATAGCTTTCGAAACATGTCATTTTAAAAAAATATTTAAAAAAAAAAAAAAGTTTATCTGCACAAGAAGATTAGTAAATTATTCTTATATTCAAAGGTATTAATAATGAATTTAGTAAAATAAAAATAGATTTTCATAAAAGATAGGAATATAATCACTGGCAATTTAAAATACTATAATACTGATTTATAAACTCTGATAAAAATTCACAATATATAAGCACCTTATTTATTTACTTTAGGTATAAATAATTTAAACAGAATAGAAACACTCTTTTAGAAAATAGAAATATGAAGATAGGCACAGCCACTTTTGAATATTAGAACATAGATTGATTTATCAACTATGGAAATTCACAATGTATAAGCACTTTATTCATCACTATTTCACCCTATTTAAATGGTTTGGGGTAATAAGAATGATAATATGATGCAGTTATAATGCTTTGGCTATTTATGTATGCTTTCTTACTTTTTGCTATAAATGTTCTGAAATGGAGCGCACACGTCATACAGTGTGCGTTCCAGCCGGCTCGTTGCCATGTCAACATGACGTCATTACGCCGGAAACCGGGCCGACGTCCGCAACTGGATGACGTCATAACCCGGAAGTGACGCACGGTGAAACCGGAAATGCGTTCCACCGCAAAAAATTTTGTGTTCCAGATTAATAAACACTTTACTGCAAGAGTAAGTGTTTTCAGCTTCTTCTTAATGGTCATCAGAAGATCCACAGAAGGAAAGGAACATCCTACTAATGGTCCCAGTGCTGTTCCCATGAGAGCCACATGTTCTTGTTTGGCTCTCGGTTTGTGAGTACCTGATCATCTTCATTTATATTCTGGATATCCATTTGCTGACAATATTATACTATTTTGTTGTTTTTATTTTCTTTTGTTGTTTTTATTTTCTTTTAGATATTTCAAGGAGTGTGATCCACCTATTGTATGTATTGTATTTGAGTGAAGAATAAGACAATAAGCCAGACACCAGGTGTCTGGATTAGTACACATTCAAGTGAAATAAAATAAACACATAGAACACATATCCCCAAGGAGTGCAAGTTTTTTTTTTTTTTTTTTAAACCATAGGACATTTGCACAATGTTTAAAAAGAATAAGAAACAGGGTGATGACGCCATCATTCCCGGATGGGAAGATGAGCCATATGCATTGATTGCCAGCGAATGGGCTTGTTCAACTGGTAAATGTGACTATGAATGTGAAAAAAGTGAAATGCCTGAAAGAGATTCCAAAAGATAAGTGGCAGAAAAGAGGTTGGGTAATACTTACTGCATCTAGACAGGCACACAATGATAAATGTCAGATAGAAAAAAAAAAGCATTTGTATGAAATGTTCTTACAAAAATCTGTGATGAAGGTAACTATGGCCAAGATTAGCAAGAGGAAGATGCAGGTGTGTTTAGCACAAGTAGAACCCGATTGGGATCCTGAAACTTGGGATGGCAACATCTGGAGCTCAGATGAAGAGTCCGAAGGGGTAAATGCATTGCCTGTGGTCACAAGAAAGTTGGAGTACACTGACCTGGGGTAAGTTAGCAAGACCTCTATTGAAGACTATACACAGCAAGAGATGACTGATATTCTTTCAACCTTCAGACAGCGGTCAAAGGAACCGCTGGATGAGTGGGTTGTCAGACTAGCTGAAACAGGAGCAGGAGGTATTAATCTTGATGCCATACACTCACCAAAGTTGTCTACTATCTCAGAGGATGAGAATGTCAGGAGGATGTTGTTAAACAGACCTCCCGCAGTAGATGGGAGTCCGGCTTCACTCACTCTCCTGGAGCTTGTCCAGATAGGGTTAAAATTGCGGTATCCATCTGTCAGTGACTGGCCAGATAATGACAAACCATGGTACGGGCTGACAGATGCAGTAAGGAAACTGAAACAGCAGATGGTCACACAGGCTATCCAGAATTCACAACAGCTGGATAGACTGATGGAAATACCTGTGACAGTTCAAATAAGAAATAAGATCATAAAAACTGCCCCTCCAGCATATAAGTGGGTGATAATGACACTGCTTGTAAATCAAACCAGAAACACATTGAAGCAATTATGCAATTAGGTGAATTGTGAGACTTCGCAACCAAGGACCCAGACACACAAGAACCCTGGTGATGGAAGCTTCCCAAGACAAGGTTCATCGACATTCAGACCATCTGGGATACCAAAGGATGGAAATACTGAAAACAGGGTAAGTAGAAAAGAAATGTTCCTGGCTCTCCTCAGAGAAGGGGTAAGTAAAGAGGATATTGATGGGAAAGATACTCCCACTCTCCTGAGATTATACAAGAAAAAGTGACATCATAAAAAAGGCCTCAAGGTAAATAATCTGTGGACAGAGGCTCCAACACCTTGGGGATAATCAGATAAACTACCATCCTTTCCCCAGGCAAAGGAGACACCAAAGCTACCTGCTTTGATTCCTACAGCACCTCTCTTGTCATGAGGAGGAGAGGTAGTTAGCGTTCAGGGAAATTTGGGGAGGAGTTGGAAAATAACTTTAAAAATCTTGGTGAAATTAGCAAGCATGTGTAAGACTTGTTGGAAAGAATGGAAGCAAGTAGGGAAAGGAAAGTGAGTTCATTGTACCCTGATTTAGAGGAATTCGCACACAAAGAATTACCTAACCTGGGAGACTTATATATGACAGACCTAAGAGATAGGAATTGACTGGTGAGGCAAGCTCCATTGATTGACATTTCAGTAAAAGATCATAGACCCCATGTAAAAGTTGCAATACACTGGAAAAATAAAAATGTTGAAAGAGGCCACTTTAATTTATGGAAACCCTAAGAAATTTGTTGGATTACCCTATGTAATTACGGGTCTGGGAGGTAAGAGAACAGAAGCAGTCCAGACTTGGGTAGAACTGAAAATTGGACAGTTGCCAAAAAATAAGTATTCAGTTTTAATTGTCCCCATACCTGAATACATAATTGGAATTGATATCTTTAAAGGATTGACCTTACATTTGGGGGATGGCTGTTACAGTTTTAGAACTAAACCCTATATATCAGCCAGACCAGGGGTGGTAGTAAAAGTGTTAATGCCCCCTGTACAACTACCACCAGCTACTGAAGTAGTACATATGAAGCAGTACAGGATCCCAGGGGGCCACAAAGAAATTGGAGAAACAATAGATGATTTAATAAGAGCTGGGGTCCTATGAGGGGTCACTACTGCTTGGAACAATCATGTGTGGCCCATACGTAAGACAGACCATACATGGGGAATGACAGTAGACTACAGAGAATTGAACAAACAATCACCTCCACTGACAGCTGCTGTTCCAGACACAATCACTCTTATTGAAAATATACAGAAGCATCCAGGGATCTGGTATGCAGTCATAGATTTGGCTAATGCCTTCTTCACTATTCCAATAGCCGAAGAAAACCAAGAGCAGTTTGCTTCCACATGTTTGGGAGGCAATGCACATTCAGTAGGTTGCCACAGAGATACTTACATAGTCCCACCATCTGTCATCGGCTGGTGGCAGAACATCTTGATGGGGTAAAAATACAGTCAGAGGTGAAAATATCCCATTATATAGATGAAATTATGATTCAGGGAAAGAGTGAAGAACAGTGTCAGCAGATTCTTGAAGAGATTATCGAGCATATGAAAAGCAAAGGGTGGGAGATAAATCCCAGTAAAATACAGAGACCTGCTCAGACAGTGAAATTCTTGGGAATACAGCAGAACAAAGGACACAGAGAAATCCTTCCAAAAGCTTAGCAAAAAGTGCTAGAGTTTCCAACTCCCAAAAGCAAGAAACAAGCTCAAAGCTTTATAGTTCTCTTTGGTTTTTGGAGACAGCACATACCACACCTGAGTCATCTACTCTCCTCTTTGTACAAAGTAACCAGGAAAAAACATCATTTTGATTGGGGAGAAGAGCAACAGAATGCATTTGAGGGAGCTAAACAGGCTATCCAGCAAGCCCTTGATCTGTGGCCCATACAAGATGGAGACATAGACTTAAATGTATCAGTAAATCAGCAAAGGGCTAATTGGAGCCTTTGGCAGAAACAAGGATGGACTATGGTTCCCCTTGGTTTCTGGACAAGGAAGTTACCCGAGGCAGGAGAGAGGTACACACCCTTTGAGAGACAGCTCTTGGCCTGTTATTGGGCCTTGGTGGATACTGAACAGATAACGGTAGGACATACAGTGTTCTTATGCCCAGAGATACCTATCATACAATGGGTACTTAGTTCCCCTAAGACACATAGGATAGGTCATGCATTAGAGTCCAGTAACATAAAATGGAAGTGGTACATACAGGATAGAGCTAAAACAGGAAATAGTGGTACGGCTGTACTACATGAGAAAATTACAGATGCGCCAATACAAGAACCTGGTTATCTGCCAGAAGCAGACAAGCCAGGGGAATCTCCAGTAAAGTGGGGAAAGTTTTTTATGCAACTAACACAAGATCAAGCAAAGCATGCTTGGTTTACTGATGGTTCATCAAAATACATTGGTAATGAAATACAATGGAAAGCAGTATTTTACTATCCAGAAACCAAGAAAATACTGACTACAACAGGAACAGGAAAAAGTAGCTAGTATGCATAGTTATATGCAGTGTTTCAGGCTCTGAAACAAGAGATGCCTGGAAGTTGTCATATATACACAGATTCCAATGGTCTGTTGCCAATGGTCTAGCTATATGGTTGCCTACATGGCAGTCACATCAGTTCATGATTCATACAAAGGAAGTCTGGGGAAAAGATTTGTGGGAGCAGATATGGGAGATGGTACATCAAAATGAGGTAACAGTCTTTCATGTTGATGCTCACTGCAATACTGACTCATTGGATCATCTGTTTAACTCTGTTGCAGATGAGAAAGCCATGATCTCAGAGGTGTCCGTTGAAAATTCTAACTCACTTTTGGGATTGGCTAATTAGGCCCATCAGAAATGTGGACACTTGGGAAAGAAAGCCACTCACAGGTGGGCACAACAGCGAGGCATAGACATGTACCAGGGTTGGTACGAGGTCAAATAAAAAGAGGAAAAGCACCAGGGCAAATATGACAGGTGGATTACATAGGTCCACTTCCTATGAGTAACAATTGTCAATATGTATGCACAGCTGTGGATACATATTCAGGGTATTTATTGGTTCACCCTTGCAAGAGGGCTACCCAAATAAATACTATTAAAATGTTGGAAACCATGATACAGTACTATGGTCTTTCATTACAGATTCAGAGTGACAGTGGAAGTCACTTTAAAGGAACATTGGTACAAGACTTTTGTGAGGAAAACAATGTTGAATGGATATTTCACATACCTTATTATCCTCAAGCAGCTGGTCTGATTGAAAGGATGGATAGGTTGTTGAAACAACAATTGAGAAAACTTGGTGAAGGGACAATGTACAAATGGAGAGATAACTTGCCTACAGCTGTGAACATCTTAAATAATAGGCCACTCTCAGATCATGACACCCCCTCACTAGAGTGATTGTACCCAATATACAAGCTAAACCATATGTAGCAACTAACACCATCACATATTGGGAAACAGAGGAGGGAGCCTTGGCACAATACAGGGCTACCCCAGAGGCTGCCGGAATAGACTTGCAAGCCAGAAAGGAAGAAAAACTTCAAACAGGGCAAGTTCAGATGTTCCCCACAGGTATAGGAATACAGATACCCCGGGACACTTTGGACTAATTGCACCCATGTCTAGCCTCGCCCTTAAAGGGATACATGTAATGGGAGGGGTCATAGACGCTAATTACCAAGGGGAAATAAAGGTCCTCTTGTTAAATCAGGGACCACAAGACTTGCTAGTGCAAGACGGGGACAGAATAGCCCAATTGGTTATCATCCCCATTTACCAGGGACAGGTACACAAAGGAACAGCCCCCATCTTACAAACAGTAAGAGGAGATAAGGGATGTGTCTCTACTAACCTAAATCCAGGGGCCAAAGTCTGGGTGAGGACAGAGAAAGGTCCCCCAGAACCAGCAGACATTATTGCAACAGGCAATGACAATACCGTGATACTCTCCATGTCAGGTCATGATAAATGAGAATATGTGCCTTCGGGCAAATGTTATTTAAGAGAGTAAAATGAGTTGTATCTTTACAGGCAAAGCTCATGTGTCTGGCTGTTATTGTGATTGCTGTGATTACTCTACACCCTTTGGTCGGATCAGATACCAGCAACGAGATTGGAGGTTGGTACCAGAATGATTCCGCAGAGATGAAATGGAAAGATCGAAATGAGAGTAACCTGCCTGACTGTTAACTGTCCAAACATGAGGGCAAGCCTGTATGGAGAAGGCTATTTCAGCCACAATGAAACTGAGGACAATGACCTATATTAAGTTACCAGATAAATCATTTGATTTGTTAACATTAGAATCTACAACGCCCTTTGGCTGACGCATACTACATATGCACATGTAAGCTCTAATATTTCTTCAGAAGAACTTACCCACTATTGGGTAAGTCATGCAAACCAGAAGAGCAAAAAGCAAGCATACACCATTATAGAGGAAAGTGGTGCAACCTACTGCTGCACTAACAGCACCCCTGACACCTTTAAAAGAATTGCGGGGTGTGTTTTTATTATACTTTTTATTTATGTGTGCTACAAAATTACAATTTGCTGCATTCAAAGAATGGCTAGACTAAAAAAGAAATACTAGTATAGAGCTTGAAGAGTTTAATTAGGATTGTTAAGCGGGAAGAGGTATGTCCAAAGGTTTAAGCTACAGGTTTATCCTGTTTAAAATTGGCTAACTTAGGCGACCCTCGACTTGGAGAGCTTTATTGCTTGAATTGGTTCCAGGTGAGAATGGAGCAATATGGGAATCAGTGGGTAAATAGGCTTTCCCCCTGCTGATAACCTGAATGGTATGTGTAATTGTGTGAGGCTTTGCTCACTGAGTGCTCAAGGGAGAATTATTGATTGATCACTATTGAGCAAATTAAACTCTTAAAGATAGTTAAGATGGCACCGGTAAACACATAAGCACACACAGGCAGTATCACTAGATGCAGGCCTGGATGCCACAACTATTAATACACAGCACTAAAAATGTTATTAAAACCACAAAACATAGCATCAGAATGACTCATGCATACCATCACAAGATAATTATTAGTACAAAGCTAGCTTTTAGATAAGAGATAATTAACCACAAAGACCTGGCATGGCATTGTTGGTGGGCCTGAACAGCCTGGCCAGCTGCCGGTCCCATCCAGGTCTTTGCTGGGCTGCACTGATAAGGAAACTTGGTGGAAAAGTACAGAATATCCATCCCATTGGTAAGAAAGGTATAAAAGACAAGAAAACTTGGCACTCGCTGGGAGTACTACCCACCTGTAATACGGACGCTTTTTGCTGGTTCTGCTGATTCCCAGAAAGAGAGGGTCCCTTCAAAACTGACTGCCAGAAGTTCTCTCAGTCGAGTGCAGCAAGCTTCTCTAATGGTGATGTATAACTTAAGCTGAATATCTAGATAATTAAACTGTTTTCTTAAGCTGAGTGTGCACTATAGATTAAATGTTTTAACTTTTTAATTAAGTCTCTGTTAGTCAATAAAGTTTGTATTGATTATTTACAAGTACTTGGTGTCAGTGTCTTTCCCTTTCTCAAATACTCATTTCACTCAGGGTCTTGGTGCCCACCAATATCTTTAAAAACCTTAGGGTAATTGATTATTGCTTTTTGATATTGGCGCTTCATGAATTTAATGATTAGGCACAACAAGTGGCGCTACAATAAAAAGTCTCCAGGTAATATAATAAACTGTATGATAAATAGTGCAAACATAAAAGCAGCACCTGAAGTGCAATAGCCATTATACATACACTCTCAAAACCAAAAAAACAAATAAAGGTGCTTTATGTCTTTAAGACTATACAAATATAAAATGGGGTAGCCTTATAATATATAAAGTGCACATAGGTATATAAAGTGTCTTTGTGCAACACTCAATGCTGTGCAAACCTTTGCCAAAGTGTATATAGTGAAAGTAAAGCACTTACAAAAATATGTTGCTTTAAAATGTAGAAAAAAGCACAGAAAAAAATACATCGTGTAATCCTGTTTTAAATATTATATGTGCTAAAAGACAAGGAAACACTCGCAAATAGAGAGCAGATGAGCTTGCTCTAACTTTCCAGCGTGTGTAGATCTCTAAATGGATCAAGAATGCAGGATGCCAACAACAGGTGCAATCACAATTCTTTATTTTCATAAGAACCTTTAAAAACTTTCCCACAGCAACTCCTTCAATCGGGTCAAATGTGCACTGAGTCTCTAGCCCTCTCGGTCTGCCACCAGCTGTGGAACTTCGAGCACTCCAACACTCTGCACGAACACTTCCGGGAGGCGAGGTTAATGTCTGATCCACGTGACGCCATAGCGTGACGTGACCTGTGCGTGATGACGCTTTTCACCTATCGGCTTCCTCAGATGACTCACTTCTCTCCTGCTAGTCCACATTTAAAGCCCGCCCATTGGGTGGGCTCTTATTCAAAGTCAACATTCATTAGACTTTACACAAACGTCTTTTTTGAATATACTACTTAATCCCTACTTAATCCTCTCAGGTCCACTTATTCAAAACATAGTACAAAATCTAACTACTGACTGGTGGCAAATCATCTAAATGTCGCAAAGGGAATAACCTTTATATAATACAATCTATAATCTAAACAAAATACTCTACTTAGTACTAAATACAATCTAAACTTTTATCAATAAAAACCTATTTATAAAAATACAGACAAATATTACAAAATACTATTAAAAATATATATTATAAAATATATATAATTTAAAAATATATAATTTAAAAAACCTATAGTCTGAATAAATATTATAGTACCTAAAATATCTCAACAAGGGAAAGAAAAAGGGAAAGACATATTATTGCATGTACATTAAAAACTAATATCTTGTAAAAAAAAAAATACTGGAAAAGACTTAATTTAATTTACAATTAAAAATACTAAAAACATTATTTTATAAGAAATTGTACAAATCGAACTCTGCATTCCAGCCTCTTGGTTCTAAAGTACCGAACCAGTGCACCCCTTAATTTTTTCTTTACCTATGTTAAAGACATAGTTGCCCCCTCTCCAAGACTTCTTAACTATTTGTACTCCTAGGAACATTAAACCTTTTGGATCCTATTATAATACTTTTTAAAATGGGTTGACACACTGTGTTGGTCAAAGCCCTTCTTTATATTATAAATACACTGATCAAAATTATAAACGCAAAGCGTTTGATTTTTTCCCCCATTTTCTATGAAGTCAACTCAAAGATCTAAGACTTTTTCTATGTACACAAAAGGCCTATTTCTCTCAAATATTGTTCACAAATCTGTCTAAATCTGTGTTAGTGAGCACTTCTCCTTTGCCGAGATAATCCATCCACCATACAGGTGTGGCATATCAAGATGCTGATTAGACAACATGATTTTTGCAAAGGTGTGCCTTAGGCTGGCCACAATCAAAGGCCACCCTAAAATGTGCAGTTTTATCACACAGCACAATGTCACAGATGTCACAAGTTTTGAGGGATCGTGCAATTGGCATGCTGACTGCAGGAATGTCCATACCTCAATACGATTGAAGGAGTTGCTGTTGGAACCAGATAAACTTGTGAGTTTAACATTGGATTACAACATCTCCAAGTGTATTATTGTACTACTCTATGTTTGGCCCCTGTTGTTTTATTTTGTAGATACATTTTTTGTACAGTTTTTTTATTTGAGGAATTCTTATGTTATCTACCATACCTTAATTTATGGGTAAATACTATTTGTATTTGAGCACTACACTTTATAGGTTTGTGTGCTGTTTGTACTGTTTTTTGAATTTCAGGTCATATGGGATATAGGATAGTTTTCAGTTAACGAACATCTTCTACCATTGGCTAAAAGTCTATATAACCTCCACAATTTTGCATCCTATTTTGTCTGAATATATTTTTCCAAAATTTAACTCCCTACCATTATTTTTCCAGTTCAGCTCTCCTATCCACATTTCCCCAAATCATTCTTCTCAGCCATTGTGTAACTAAATTACAAATGTTACCAGCTAGTCAGATTGGTATGATTCACAACTTTGGTTTCTTTTTGTTTCATAATTTATAGTTTCTCATTGAAATATAACAAAGATTTATCAATTTTCTATTTTAATTATTTCACCCTTTATGTCTGATCTAGCTATATTCTGGATTAAACTTTGGTAATTATTGGATATTACATTCAGGATTACTCCTTTAGGAGAAGGATCTACACACATTTTGGAGAGATGCCTATTCTTTAAAAGGCTTCACTAAGGTTACTGATTATTAAACTCTGACACATGATGTTCAATGCCTATTTCAATATCATTTATAAATACAGTGCCCTCCATTAATATTGGCACCATCGGTAAATATGAGCAAAGAAAGCTGTGAACAATTGTCTTTATTGTTTACTTTCTTGATCTTTTGTTAAAAAAAACACACAAATACATGGATATCAAGCAATTGCAAATGCAACACAGGTTTACCCTAGAAAAAAAAAATCTATGACATTATTTGAGAAAAATATATTTGAAGTGTATTCCTATTGATATTGCACATTTTTAGCACACATTGGTGCCTTGGAAAAGAAAATTGTTAAACCATGACTTCCTGTTTTATACGGGTATAAATATGAGGTAACACACAGTGATTCATCATAAGGAGTAAGACCAAGGAATATAGCTGTGATGTGCAGCAAAATATTGAAATAAGAAGTAGAAGAAAATAGCAAAAGCATTGCACAATTCCACCATCAGGGCAATAAATAAGAATTTACAGTCAACTGGAAATTTCATCAATCAACCAGGATGAGGACGTGTGTCTATATTGTCTTAATGCACTGTGAAGAGGAAGGTTTGAGTGACCAGAAAATCTCCAAGGATTATACCTGGAGAATTGCAGAAGTTAATTGTGCCTTGAACTTCAGAGAAAACCTGTGAGGTGAACTGAAGAGTAGAGTCAACCAGTGTTGACCTCGAAATTTGAAAGATCTGGAGAGATTCTATATGGAGGAACTGTCATCAGGCATTATAGAAGACTCAGGGCTGTTTTCTTGGCAATGAGAGGTAGTACAAATTATTGACTAAAAGGGTGCCAATAATTGTGGCACACATACATTTCACATAGATTTTGTCTTTTATAATTCTGTGTTGTGTTTGCAGAGAGCATTTTTGTGTATTTTTGGAACAAAAGATCAAAAGGTTAAACAGTAAGGACATTTTTTTTCTTCTTTGTCATACTTACAAAGGGTGCCAATTTTAGTGAAGAACACTGTATGTTGAATAGAAGTTGTCCCAGAACAGACCACTTAATGCTATATTCGTGATAATTGTCTATTTTCTATGTTTAAGACACCAAAGAACAAGAATTTTAATCTAGATCAATTTATTTTAGATTGAATACTACTGCACTATGGAGTGGAACTGTTTTGAACACCATCTCAAAATCCTATTAGATCACAACCACTACAACACACTGATCCGAACTTACTTCTTTGTAGACTGCATTTAAGTTAGTTTGAAATGATCTATGTTTCATAAAACTATGCTGATTTGTGAATTTTGCTAATTACATTGTTCATCCCCAAAATCCTTCCAAAATATTATCATTTAATAAACATTCAAATACATTCCCAGACACATACATTAAGCTCACAGGCCTATTATTTCCAGGCCAAGATTTCGAACCTTTTTCATCATAGGAATCACATCTACCTTTCTCTAATCATCTAGTACAATTGCTGAAAGAAAATAATCCTGAAAGATTAATACCAGAGGTTTAAAAGAAGAGACAAATAGCTATTTAACTTTGCTCTGTTGCTTGAAACGGGTTAGGTAGGTAAATTTAAAAGCACTTCTATTGAGTTGGATGGCCTCTATTGTTACCTCAATGTGTGTGTTTGTTAGTATGTACCCATAGAGACTGTTTAATGTATCACAATTGTGGGGGTCTATCTACGTCCACATGTGTTTGGAGGATGACTACCTTAAAATTATAAGTGCTTAATATTCCCCCTTTCTCTAATTTCTTTCTAATTTATACTGATCTTAAACTCCATTTTTATTAATTTTGGAGCATGGGCTACTTTGCATGTCCCTATCTAACTTGCTACATGTATTCCTTTTTTTTGAGCGACATTTGTTACAACATTGTAACATAGAAATTTAGATACAAATTTAAAAATACACTCTGCCTGTCCTACCTGACTACAGGCAAATTCAATGAGCACTCACTAATTGACAAAGATTCGATTTATATCCTTTGTCTATCTTTTACACTAATTTCTGTACCCCTCCATATTTTAAATTCACAATACACGGGTGGCATTCATATTTTTTTCTTTATTTTATTATTTTTGTTTGTATTATATGAGTTTCAATTGCCAAGAATAAAGTTTACTCATTTTTAGCCTCTATTACCTACAGGAATGAATATCAATTGGTGGTAAATCCTGTGGAGACAGGTCCCCTCTTTTGTTTCTTTAAAAACAGAGGTTTGCTTATTTCCATACTTGGCTCCTCAAGTACTCATGGTGAATACCATCTGGCTCTCGGGCATTGTTCATTAACTGTCTTCAGTTGCTGTTGCACCTTGACTTGAGTTACTTATGGCAATATATGCAAGTTTTTTGCAGCAATGATTTGCATATCTCTTGGTATAGGTTCCTCCTTGATATATACTGAACTCTGTTTTCTGTGATGGCTATTAAACTTAGAAGACAAACATACCAAGTTTTATATTAATTCCAAATTGAAATTATTATTTCTAAAACTATTTTCATGAAAATAAAATAGTGTTATAAAAAATGTACATAAAATAACTTATATAAAGTCTTACCTGAAATTACTACGTACTCTGTTATCTTTTCTAAAAGCATTTCACATTCATATTGGATACATCGCACAATGTAAAAATGTAAGATACAATTCTTGATATTCATGCAGTTTTACAAGTGTCAAAACAAAGCTGCTTTTCTCTAAAGTACTTAGTTGATATTTTATGTGATTCAAAGCAATTCTAGACTAGGAATGACAATCCCCTTACAGTCAAAATACAGTAATTTGTGATTTTTTTCTGTGTTTTATTCATTAGCCATCTGGATAGATAAACTTGTAGCTTTGGTTGAATGCACCATGTGGCCGAAAGAACAGTAAACTGATAGAATAAATTGCTTTCAATGTATAATGCTTAAATTCAAACTGAAAGGTTTAGCCTGTAGGCTTTTTGGGGGACAAACACATTTTGAGCCCCAGCTGTATGTGTTCTTTGTAGTTACTGTTTCCTTGACTGATGCTTGTAGCAGCTTCCCATGAATTCATAAACAGGGAAGTAAAATGCTTATATAGGTCAGAATTTCTTTTATTGTATTGAGAGTCATTAAATTTCCTTTTAAATTCGAAAACTAAACTGTGTATAAAAGAAAACCAGAATTTATAGGAAGTCATTTAAGAAAGAGCATGGACAGGTAAAATATATTTTCAAGAAGTTAATACATTTAGATAGTTTTTTATTTTTTTTTATTTATTTTTTTAACAGAGACTAGTCCAAAACATTGTAATAAAATTATCTTAAAAATGATTTTATCCATTCAGGAGTATTTCCCCTACATTATTCAGCAATGCTATTAATTGAGAAAAAGGCTCTATTACATACAAAGACCACAGCTCTTGCTATATAAAAAACAAAGTGTGAGACATAACCTCACATGCAAATAAGCAGAGTTTTTGAACAGATATACTAACTTATCCACCTTGTCCACACAAAGACATATATAACTTTTCACACACCAACCTAATTACAGTACACAAACACATACTAGCATGCATGCAATGACAACCATTAGCACACAAACATATACATATTTAAACACATAGCAAACACACATAGACACACACACACACAAACACAAACACACTCTAGCACACAAAAACAATTACACATATACACAGAGGCAGATTAACATAAATACATAGACACATGCTCAAAAATGGATACCCACACTAACACACATATAAAGATACTAGACTTGTAGTAGACTTCTGATTTCCAAGCCGCCACATGGAGGTGAGCTGGATCCCTGGTGGTCTGGTGGGGAAGCTCCATCGTCTGAACCAATATCAAAACAGACCGCATTAGGAGTGCCCTTGGGGTTCAGACACTCAGTCAATGACTCAGAGTGTGGTGCAGTGCTCTGAATCATCGAGAAGTGCTGAGAGACCAAGTGGGCACTCTTAAAGTGGTACCTGATATTAGTAAAGACCACAATGCTCCCTCAGTGAAAATTGGGGGAACAAGGCCAAGCAGGGAAATCTTTTGATCTCCCTGACAGCTCAAGGAGGACTCCATCATACCCAGAGACAGAGCAGTAGGCCTCTGTTTGAGCCTAAGTCCTAGGTGAATGCCTTGTTCACTTAACAGATAATCTAGCTCTAGTTGTTAAAATGTTTTTGTTGTTTTTTTGTGTGAAAATGAAACTACTTTTTGGGTGGAGCATTATGGTGTTCAGTGATAGAAAAATATGCTTAGCATGGGTCATTGATTCTAGTGTAAGACCAGGCTTAGCTTGCTATTGTACAATTTGTTAACTAGTGCCAGGGGCACCTAAAGCAACTTTGGGTGGGAGATAGTAGTTTGCCATTTAGTAATTCATGCTAGTGTGAAATGTTAGCACTGTACATTTGTTAAAAGCTTTTGTTTTGTTACCTGTTTCTAAAAAAGGAAATCGAATTTTTTTTTTATGAGTGTGCACTGTACAAGTGTGCAGGCATTGTGTAGCATTTATTAATGTCAAGCAAAATAACATTAAAACAGTCAATCCACCAAACACTAACCCATTTTGCTAGACAAACACATATTTTTGCTTAATAAAGTTGTGTTACTTTATATAATACACAATCTTTATGTATCTAATTGATTGTATTAAGAAAAATAAACCCACCATCATCAAAGTTACATTCAAACCCCAAGAATAAAATAAGGGAGGGGAGGGGAATGGCCGTGTTCTCTAATTCACCATCAACAGTAGTACTCTGAACAGCTCTTCCTGGCCATGAGGACTTCTAACACCTTCTTTACCATCACTACTTTTAGAAGTGTTATTTCTCAGGATATTTGGATTAGTAGCATGTCTATTACATCTGACATGGATCCACCAAATTTCATTTAATTACTGATGCAAATTTGGCTTATTTGAATCCATGTAGCATCACAGTGATACCTCAATTTGCTTCATATTCTGCTTACTGTATACGGCTCTCATTCAGCCATATCGTATTTTATTATATGCAATTAGTCAGTCACCCTACATTTTAATGTATAACCAATGCTATGACATATTCAGTTTTTCATATTTCCAGCTTATTATTGTTGGCCCGCATGGCCTTGGTTATATTTGTCAGCTTTGGACAGGTAAACATTTGTTAATTATATTCACCAGGCTTCCAGCCTTAGTACCTTTATATATTCTATATGTCCTCCCTCTGAGTATTCAGGCAGTCAGTGGGCCTACATTGTTTAGTAATTATGTTGCTAGGTGTTACAACTGACAGTCTAAATTTATGTCAGGCCCAGACTTGGGCCTATGCATGTGGTAAGCTTTTATGGTACTGCCTGTTAATAATCTGTCTTATTTCACTGTCCGTCACTACTTACATTGATTTAACCCTTTCCGGGCCCTGCACGGGCCTAGTCAATCATACTTTAACCCCTTAAGGACACATGACAGAAATATTCAGTCATGATTCCCTTTTATTCCAGAATATCGATCATATGTATGTCTGTTCTATTGCTATAAGGCTATATACATGACCATCAACTAAATATGCTATTGTAAGACTTTAAATCAAGACATGTCACGAGCAAGGTACGCCTTGTTGGTGTCACTAATACATTTGCAAATTGAAGGCAGCCTACTCAGATATCATCAACATTCATTAAACCCCATTTAATTCTATCATTCCCCCATAACTTTTCATTAGGCCCTCATTCGACCATCCTGCAACTCGGTATAATTATGTTAGGATCTAATTCAGCCTATAACGCATACACACTTATATTCGTCCCTAACTTGGCCTTCCACAGCATATGATTACATAAAGCTCTCAGTTGGCAAAACTACTGTGACATGAATTACAGCCCCTCATTTGAGCATTACATTACTTACATTTATTTCAGCCTTTCAGGACTTCTCATGGGCCTAGTTAATCATATTTTAACATGATATCAGTCATATTTATGTCCCTGCTATGGCTAAACGGCTATATACACAACCCTCATCTAAGTATATTATTGTCACACTCCAAAAAATAAATTGTTACACCCATGTTGAGCCTCTTTAATAGACATTTAGTCATTAGAATAACATTATACGGATCTGGTTAGCATTTCTGACACACTATGTGTATATTGCAACTGCCCCACAACTCAACAACCAATATGAATCAGAAACTCAGGACTCACATTGGGCTTCCTCTCAGTCTATACGCCTATTCCCTACACACAGCACTTAATAGGCCTTAACAACATACACTTCATATGTCTGTCAGTGGGCAACCTACTATGACCACCAATTTAGTACATATACTTGTTTTGTGATTAGTGGTACCATGTTACTCAAATGTCTTATTATTATGATCTATAATTAACAGTCCTGCTCTTACAGGCCTCTCACTGGTCAAGTTGGTTATAAACACCTTATGGTATAAAGCAGCTCAGTCATTTTGCTTACTAGTGAACAACCAAAACTGATTAACCATCGCGTGTCATTCTGTGTATCTGATGTTTGTCATTAAGTGTGTCTGTATATCTGCCTGTGTGTCTATATGTGTATCAGTCTGTATGTGTCTGTGTATCCGCATGTGAGTCTGTGTGTTCTGTGTGTCTGTATGTGTATCTGTATGTCTCTATATGTATATGTGTATCTGTATGTCTCTATGTGTATATGTGTCTGTATGTTTGTCTGTATGTTTATCTGTTTTTCTGCATGTGTGTCTGTATGTGTATCTGTCTGCATGTGTGTCATTGTGTGTCTGTGTATCTGTATGTGTGTCAGTGTTTGTATCTGTATAAGTTTCATACTATGTATCTGAATGTGTATCATTCTGTGTGTTTGTGTATTAGCATGTGTGTCCATGTATGTAACTGTATGTGATATATTATACAAGTGGAGGGAAGGGGGATAATGGGGGATTCCAGGGCAATTTTCGCACCGGGACCAAGAGATTTATAGTTATGCCTCTGACTATGGGTATTTATGCATTATGTGTTACACATTAAATAATTGTAATTTTTACGAAAAATGTATTATAGAATTGGGTGAAATATGTAATGTTACAAAGTACCCTCTGTCTGCCACTTTTGCTGCATTGTTGCTGTTTATGTTGCTATAATAAAACCCATGAAAACCTTCCCCAGGTCATTCATATGCACGAATGACCAACCACCCTGCATATGACATGTGCCGCCTATTAACTGCCCAGAAACTGTGGTTTTACGCTTGTTAACCCTGTTCACTTTTGAACAAACTACAGAACATATTACCGAATGACTGACCACCCTGCATGAGGAGTGTGCCTTTTATTAACCACCCAGAAGTTGCGGTTTGTTGTGAACCGCAGCCTAATTGACGATCGGCTGGGTGGTAGTCGTTCATATGCACGAACACGTGGCGGTGGCCATCTTTAACTGCCGAATGCCCAGCGGGACTTGGTAGTCGATCTCCTGGTACTATTCTCTGACACTATTGTTCACGAACCCCACTGGGATCATCAAAGCGTGTTTACATCCACAAACACCATGCCGTTCGGTAATTTGAGACCGACCCTATGCCTGAACATTGTGGAGCTAATTACTGGGTTGACTTTTACCGAACAACCCTGGAGACAAACTTTATCCCCATGGCGTTCCCATCCTATTCGTGAGATCTGAGCGCTTTTTGCATATCTTGTGCGCTCAGATCCAAGCTGTCTGAGGATATGCTGAATGTATACGTTAAATAATATATTGTGTGAGTTATGGATTTTTTCGTGGTTTTTAGTGTAATTTCAAAGCCAGAATATTGCCTGTACCTGGAGATAATTAAGTTACTGTAACCATTTAAGTAAATTATCTCCAGGATAGAGGGGTGGGTTTGAAAATATGCACTTTGTTCCTATTGGTTATTGTCCCTTGTAACACTGTGTACCATCAGGTCCAGAGGGGTGTGCCTCTGGCCTGAAAATGTGTATGTAAGCAATGCCTTTACGTTCAATAAACCAGACTTCTTACCCTCAACTCGCAGGCTTGACTCATGTTGTAGGGAAATGCTGGTCACTAGCTCTGCTCAGAGCTCCAGGGATACTTTACACTTACAGGAAGATTGCTAGTTGCTGAATTGGAGCTTTCTACCGCTCGCCAGAATTGGGGACAAGGACATCCAAGCGGTCAAACTCTCAGCTAACCTGAGGCAACCATAACATGTAAAATATGGTTTAATACATTATGAATTTTACGGGCCACCTGATTCCTTTTTACATATTACAATAAATGTTATATTATCTTTATTTTTTTTAAACATATAGGAATCAGGAAGCTCCTGTACTTCCCACACTGCATACATATTTTTGTATTAAATACTACACTATACGTTTTTCTCTACTTTCTATTTTTTGTCTCCTTATTTATTGTTATTACATATGGGAGTATATGAGAATATGAGTCTTGGAAAAGTCTTGTGAGAAGACGAAATGCGTAGACTGTTTTATTACATTTCTAACTGCATCTCCAGCGTGAACTACAGTGCTTCCCAGTCACAGAAGCTTCAGAAATATAGCACTTACACAGATACCGTTGGCGGGCAGATTGGTGTGCTCCCTCATGTGTAGGTCAGCAGACAGGGTAAGTTGCTCTGGCTCACCCCCAGAGTTTTTTTTAGACTTGGGGGCCGAAACCAGTGCAGCTAATATACTTAGATGAGGGTTGTGTATATAGAGAGTGTGTGCCCTTAGTCGACACTGAGACGTTTGGTGGGTTTCAGAGCTCCCTGCTGCCCGGGCATTATCCTCCTTCTTTATCCATTGGTAGGATCACTTTGATGATGATTACAGATTTTCTAGCTTTGACATTTGGGCTTTAGACCTTTACCAGTGTAGGGGCCCTCACTGTGTTTTAGGTCTATATCTGAACATTTTGATATATTTTTAACTTTGCAATATTTTTCAAATTGGATTTTATATATGATTGTTGCTATATTATAATTTTTATTTTATTTATATGATTTATAGTTATGTCATGTTGATATGTATTCCTGACATGTCTAAACTTTAATAGTATTTTAATTGAATAAATAGCTATTTTACATCTCCCGACATATGGTACACTGTGATTATAGTGAGTTGTGGGGTTATAAAGATCTGACGAGATTTGTCACTATACGTTTATATATCTGATTGTTTCATATAAACCTTTTTTGCTATCTGTATATGTTACATATTTGACATAAGTTGCTTCTTTGTTTATTGCTGGAGTACATATTGAGTACGGTGTTGATATTTATTTGGAGCACTCATATATTAGTTACAATTTATATATTTTTATGTTTGCTCATATGTATATGTGATGCAACCCTCTAATTTATTTACATACATTTACCAGATATAATTATTTTCCTATATTCAGTTCCTCTTTTATTATTGGTTTTATACATATGGGAGTATCCCAATCAATATTTTACATATAAAAACCTGTTACAAGTAACATTAAATTGCACTATTTCACATTGGGTTGTTTGTGCACACCAAGAACTTTTATTATTTGTGCCAAAGACATGGCATATTATGTATACATTTTTTTCACACTGTAATAACATCTACTGCTGCTTCCATTGGCACCGCAGCTAGTTTATGTGGTACATCTACTGTATTTTTTGGTGCTCAGAGCAAAGAATTTGTGAAACCAGTGGACATATTGCCACTACATGTGTTACACCATATGTCTTGTATCCTCCCACAAGAAGCAGCTAAGGGAGCACTTATGAAAGATTATTTCTCAGGGCTATCAGTGCCGCGCTTTAATGAAGCAGAGTACCCAAGTGGTGTCTCCATTGTCTGGTGAAGTTGAGGAATATACTGATGTTGAAGTTGTTCTTTCCAACACTACTCTAGACACTGTTTAAGTGTGCCCCAGGAGGAAATTGACTGTGATATAGATTAATTACACAAGGAGAGGCAACAGTCCACTATTTTCTGCACCAAGAGCAACTATCATAGGGTGACAGCCAGTATTCCAGTAAGGGCTCATGGGATTCATATTGAGGGGAGGCACATGAAGGGCCAGGGAAAAGTTGTGGGGGAGGGGCAGTTATAAAATGTGTATATATGCGTGGGTGTTTATATATATATATAAATTTGTGTTTGAGGCAATATTACCGTAAGAGTTATATAACATATAAATAGTAGTAAATACCATAGGTAAAAACACCAGTTGGTTGTGGTGTGCCAGAACTGACAATGCAATAGGCCTGTAATAAAAGAGGATCCATCTTAGAGGGTTATGTGAAAAGAGGGAGTGGTGGAAGGGCAACTCCCCAGACCATGTGAGAGAGGCTTGGAGGTCCCTATAAATGGGACCCAAGCCCCTCACACAACTACAGGCCCAGCCTTAAATATATATATAATATACACAGGGCTCGACAAATCCCTGGTGCAAGGTCGCCATGGCAACTAGAAATTTCTCCCTGGTACCTGGGATTTGTCAGCCCTTTAGCTAAGCTGCGCAGAAAAAATGAAGCCGGCTGCCACAGGGAGCTTTGAAGCTGGCCTCCGCGGGGAGCACGAGAGAGCAATAACCTTCCTGCAGTTCCGCTCTGCTCCTTCGTGCACTGTTTAGTGACATGACATCACTCTGGCCCCGGCATCACTACAGAGAGCACACAGGGGAGCAGAGATGAACTGTGGGAAGATTATAGAGGAGCCCTACTGGATACCAGGGAAAGATCCACTCAGCTCTCCCAAAGGTAAAGAGGCTTGGTGGATTTAAATTAAAATAAAAATAGCAATTTCTAAGTGTGTGAGAAAATGTGTGTGTCTCAGTCAGTGTGTGTTTCTGTCAGTGAGTGTCTTATTTAGAGGGTTTGTGCCTGTCAGGATGTGTGTTTGTCTGTCGGTGTGTGTCTATGTCAGAGAGTGTGTGCCTGTCAGTGAGTGTCTGTTTAGGTTAGGGAAATAAGTTTGCTCCAAAAAAAAATAACTCTGATGCAGGTAGGCAACACGAAAAACTGATCAAAACAGGATGTAGTAAATATATAAAACAGAATGGTGGTAATAAATAAATAATGAATATTAATATAGAAATGTCCAGTATGGATTCCACAAGAACACAAATATAAACTTGCCAGACGAAACAACTGTGATGTTTTTCAGGAGGCCAAAGTCAGACGAATTCTTGGAATAAAAACAAAGAGAGGCCAATAGTGTAATATAGCCCAGAAAGTGGTGTATGATAAAAAGTCTATATGGTCCTACTCAGGTTTTTTAGAGCTTTAACCAGCTCTAGTATGGATAGCGTACATTGGTACAATCCCCATTTATAGTATACGTGAAAAGTTTATAGTTGTCTCAATGATATGAAGACCATAAAAATAATAAAAAGGAACAGCAATAGTGCTCACGATGGTAAAAACACCAGAAGTAAAGAAATATAGTTTTGTACTCACATTTGTTTGGGCAGACAAACTGCTTAATGGATAGTGCTTGATAGGATCCACCTAAGAGGTCTGCCTTGATGTGGCAGGTGGGCATACCCTCTCATGGCCATTGAAGGTAACTAAAAACCTCCATTTGTTTAAATATACATAGGGATTTGGGAAAGAGCGCAGGTAACTTTTTTCTTTGGTTTTTACTGTATGTATTTGGGGTGATGTGTACTCAGGAGTAATGGGAGTTTGAGCGCAGGACTTTTTTTTTGTATTTGTATTCACTTTTGTATCACACAGCTAGGTTACAATGCTGCTGCCCATCCCATGTGTTCCCTATTAAGGGTTAATAAGCATGTAGGGATGTAAATAAAAATACCCCATTCTGTCTCATTAGAGATATCTTTGCCAGAAGCTCAAGAAAGCAAGGTGAATGGTTAGAGTTAGGACCCACCTAAGAGGTCTGCCTTGACGTAGCAGGTGGGCATACCCTCTCATGGCCATTGGAGGTAACTAAAAACCTCCATTTGTTTAAATGTACAGAGAGATTTGGGAAAGAGCGCAGGGAACTTTTTTTTTGGTTCTTACTACAGACAAGTTCACTGACACACAGACTCACTACAGACAAGATCACTGACACACACATGCTCACTACAGATGAGCTCATTACAGACAAGCTCACTGACACACACACAAGCTCCCTTACTAGCAGGCACATACACAAACAAGATCACTCTGTCATGCTAAGTATTGAAAGCTTACCTAGCACTGGTAAACCCACCCTCATCTTCATTAGCCACAAAATTATTTTTTGAGGCTAGTATGTCACCAAAGCAAAGAGTTTGGGATTACTTTGACAAATTGCAAAATGTTGTTTTATCTAGTGCTGGTATGATCCATAATCTGCAAACATATTACTGAGTCGGTATTACTGAAAGAAGACGCAAGAAGAAAAAACTAGGAAAGGTAGTGGATTCACTGATACTTTGTCTGATTCCGGACAACCAACTACCTTTATTGGTGCCTCCTCTACTACTACCACCCTTAGGCAGAGCAGGTGGAAACATTAGTCTAGTGTTACTAGGCAACTGGGACAGACAGTCTCAAAGTCCACATAATCCATGGTATGTGCCCTCCAGCACACTACTAAACATCGTATGCCCACACCATGACAAAACAGCAGACTAAAAAAAAAAACCTGCCTCCTTTTCCCTGATAGAAGGAAGCTCTTTATAAAGCTGATACAGGACCTTGCTCGACAATATGTAATTCTCTCTTGATTCACTTCCAGCTGGAAGATAGTGCCATCACTGTAGTATTCATGCATGCTACTATTGAAAGAGCAGCTGCCTAAGGCTGTTAGCCAGGGGGTGCACTTCAGCCCAGATTTATGGAGTGCTCTTAGTGACCAGCATATCTTCCTCTCTTTCTTGGCACACCGATGGCAGCCCACAGTGCCTGTCCATGGTCATGGCAGTAGAGGAGGTACAACATTACCAACACATCAAGATCACAGTGGATTTGTAGGGCAGCAGGGCTTCAATCATTCCTGCTATATGCTGTAGTGAGGAATGAAAAGCATACTTTTGCAAACATATTGCAGATGATTGTTGGCAAACTGGTTGGGAAAGCAGCAATCTTTGCGAAATACTTATATTGTGCCATATTCACTCCTGTTCCTTACAGATAAAGCAGGAACATTGTATATTGAAATTCAGAGACTTTTATAGGCAAAAATTAGATAAAATAAACATGAAAGCCTTTTATTTTAAATTTAGACAGTCTGAATCAGAACATGATTTTAACAATATAAAGCAAGAATGAAAGTAGTCCTTGCTAGATCAAATATGGATACTTTACCTTGTAAATTAATTAGCCAAAAAGTTGTAGGAAAACAAAGTTCATGGCAGATTGTTCAGATGTAAGAAAGTAACAGAAAATGGGCATTTACCCAAGTCTTGAGGCAAGGCAGTGATTGCTGCAGAAAGCAATTCCCATATGGTAAAAAACAAATATGCAGGTTGGTAACTGGCTGGCTATAGCTGAGTGCAAAAAAGAGAGTTTATTTGGTTGTCAGCAGCTGATTTGGAAACATTTGAAACCAATCTGAGAAATGCAGGAAACAAGGTGAGCATAAGGATCCAGTTTTAAGATACTGAATGTGGAAAATCAGTTCTGACTTGAATGGGGGTTCTGAGACATGACAAATTAGTTAGTAGTAACATGCAAGGCATGTGAGCCAAACAGGAGTCAGCACAATAGAAGTTTGCAGACTAGTAACCATGTCTACCCTGCATTGAGAACCCCCTAAAGGTGTTTTAGATGTATAAGTACAAAAACACAAAAGAAAGGGCTGTGCCTAAACTATTCACAGACCTTAATGCCTCTTGAAGACTCAGGAGAGACACCCAGTGTAACATTACATTTAAATTACAAACAGTTGACAGTTTTTCCTCCAGGCCCCATATGTTTCACTCTCATCATTACTTATGTCTTTTACTTGATTTCTTAGATATTCTGGCACCTTTCTTGCAACTACACTAATCACGAGTACTGACCATCTACTTTTTTGAGATTCGAGAGGTCATCGAAATGTCAAATTATGTGAGCTAGCCAAAGCAGAAGATGCCTGCATTACCATAAATGGGGTTTAAAGAGGGCTGAGAGCAGCAGATATGACAGTTAGTTTAGGGTACCCAAAGTAAAACATGATTACAATGGACAAACATGTCCCCATGAATGGCAAGCTATGACTTAATTCGTGTTTTCATACATTAGACTGGAATTAATTATTTATTTTATGGAAATAAATAGTGGCTATTCTTTACAAAGTAAACTTGAAAGGAAAATGCTATTACAAAGGAAACACACGGGTAAAAAAGCTGCCTTGAAAGCAGGGTTTCCTAGATTGTGTGGCACCTACTGTAATGTCTACACTGTGTATTGCAAGACGTATAAGGCTGTAGAGTCACAGAAATTGGAAATTATGGCATGAACACCAGTTTACTGGCAACTTACACTGTGGATATATTGACTAACATGCTTTCATTAAACTGAACATGACAAAGCACATAAAACACCAAGGACATTTTTCAGCTTAATTGTCACAGGCCTTATTTTCTTTTTTTTAATGTTTATGGGAGGCAGTTCAACGTTGAACAAATGTCTATTTGACATTAAATAAACAAATGGGTCTATGTTTTGAAATGTATAATAAGTCATACATGTGTTGCATAAGCATAACCATGAGATAAGGATTGGAGAAAAAAGCTGACCCTCCCAGAGTTTGGAGGCATGAATAATGGAGGAGGTAAAGAGAGTCGAGAAGTTTTCAGTCAACCAGTTAGCATATACCATTAGGCAAATGTATGCAATGAATATTTAAAGCACTGTATGAACTGATTCCTATAAACTGATTTTACTACCTATGTAATATGAAATGAGTAAGAACAATTCACTTTTTTGATGGGATTTAATGCATGGAGATGCAAGTAGAAGATAAGATACTGCAGAGAGATTTGTGTGATCCAATTTTGCTTAATTATTTGTATGCATATCTATTTGATGCATTAATACACTTATCAACTTCTACTAATTGTGTCCCTTTAAATAGTGAAATATTATTATTTTTGTCTAATCAGCACTATTATATTTGTACTTTTGATTGCAGAGATATAAAACCAAAATAACTTTTATATGTAGCTCTCATGTTGAAATTTGCATCTCCTGCCTGTACAAATATAACAACTCTTGCTTGCTTTAGGATTTAGATTATGCAATATAAATATTTTTATTTAATTTTTTTCTGATGGCTTTATGGAAATTTACATCCCCAATTGTCTACAGATCCCTTGCAAATACCCATAAATAGCATTGCGTACTACTCTATTCTCTAATATTTTTATTTACTCTTGCACATTCATTTTTCTGGTCTTCATCTCTTCGTTTTATATTGCCATTGTATAGAGAGGATGAAAATATAAGCAGAACATTTTTAAATGCAAATTCTCTAAATTTTAAGAATTGTATCTTCTAGTTGTACTGTTGATCAAAGGCCTGCATAACAAGTTGGTTTTCTCCTAACAGTATTTACTATATATGCATCTTATACTTAAAGTAAAACCGGGGTTAATTTTTCTCTAAATATATGAAGGGGTTAATCATAAGAAATGTAAATACTTAAAATACATACACAGCTTCAAGCATTTCAATACATATACTCTTGGCTTGGGTTCTTGGCTTTTTTTCTTGACATGAAAGTAAACATGGCAATGACCTGGATGAGAGATTCATTTGACTCCCATGAGCTAATTTATTGTACATTGTCAGCTTCAATCCTTTTCAAAATAGTCATTTTTAGGGCTTGCATAGTAGGAATCTTATGATAAGTAATGATCTACATGCTATAGCCAACTATGCATGAAGATTGCATAACACTATGTAGAATATTAACAAAAACATAAAGCTAATGTCATAATAATAAAATTATCATGTATGTTTTTACATATCAAAATAACAGTATATAACGCAATGCAGCTTATAATGAAATATGTGACTATGTTAAAGTCTACTTTGATTAATCTAGTTATAAACAAAAAAAAACTTATATACAGATGTCCTTGTGACAAAAAAAATATTGAAAGTGCTTACTAACACTAATTTATTCATTGATTTTGGAAAGGAACGGGTGTATTTATTTACTAGTTATCATTATTACTGTTGCAAAATCATTATTTCTAACTTTACATTATTAAAAAGGAATTGCAACTTTTTAATCTGTGAAGAAGGACACACAGAGGTTTATTTATTAATTAAATTTCAATTGCAGCAATTTGAAACCCAAACTAATAAATGTAAGAGCTGGTAAGTTCACTATTTGGCTATTGAAGCTGCAATTTATATTGAGATTCCTCTCAATCCTCAGATACAAATAGTAAACAACAGGATATAGCTAGGGACATAAAACGGAGAAAGAAACTCATAGCGTAATAATGTAAATTATAAAAGAAAACAGAATTCAAGGTTGCACTCACAGAGTAGCAGATAATTCAGACTCATCAACAGTATGTAGGTTCCACCAGATCCAGCAGTGCTCGGATATCTGAATAGTTCATGCGAAAAAAATTAAAAGGAACATAGTGCAACACTGATATAAAGTAAAAACACACACTTTAATGGTTACACTTACAAAGAACAAGTAGGTTAAAAGTCCATTAGTACAATCCTGTGGTCCCCATTTCTGGTCTTAGATATAGGAAACAGTAATCTTCACAGGCACCGTAGGTGAAGATGACAGCATATAAAACAAATTAAATATAAAAAATATAAAAGTATAAAAAATATATACCCAGGACATACTTGATATGAGAGAAATCTCAATGTATCCCTCCTGGTAAAATATTTTATAAATAAATATTTTATTTGTTTTATATGCTGTTATCTTCGCCTACGGTGCCTGTGAAGATTCCTGTGATGAACCTATTGATGAGTCTGAATTTTCTGCTACTCTATGAGTGCAACCTTGAATCCTGTTTTTTTTTATAATAGCATCTCCTGAAATGCTGGAACACGTAAAATGATCACAATATCCAAGAGCTGGAACAGCAACATATTTTATATATTCATGCCAAGATACCTTTCAGTCGTACATCCTTCACCTTGTGTCAGGCAATATATTGGAGATTAGAATGAGTCTTCCCCTAATGTCTAATGACACTTATCAATAGCCATCATGAACCAGTGATCAACTTACTTGCTGCAACAGTCTAGCTCTTTAAAGCTTTTTTGGAGGCAGGAGTGTCCGATAGAATATTCAATATATTCAATATTCAAGCCCATTGAGAGAAATAGTACATTTTGTCACTGACAGCCTATCGACTGCCACCCATTCAAAACTTCTACAGCAGCACAATGAGGATAGAATCCAAAAGAAAGAGATGCTGATTATTGGAGTCCCAGCACTGGGGTTAAACAGTTGAAAATTAGACTTGAGACATATGTCAGACTTAACTGCAATTTAGCCACATGTGGGCTGATATTGTAATGGGAATAAATACATTTTTCTGAATAGCCACATGCTAGAATCTTGGGGGAACCGACTTGCATGAACACGGCCATACTCATTTTCATTCATGATAATAACCAGGGTAAACAGTTTCCTATGATGGACAAGAGGTCTGCCCAAATCATGTGGGCTTGAACTTCTGTCAAATCAAGATGTAGCAAAAAGATAAAAAAATATTGATGGTTAGGGAACAGTCACTAAATTTTAGATTTTATTCACAGATCAAGTGTAGTGACCAATAGAGAGGGAAAAAGGTGGAGAAAAGAACAACTATACTTTCAAGGAGGATTATTCTAGACACTTTGACTATTGAGGGAGACCAGCAGAGATGCAGTGTGTTCGATATAGCCTCGGTCATTGAGTCTAGTGTGAGACAAGCTTTAGCTTTATGCTATATCTAACAGCTTGTACTGCCAGGAGAACTAGAGAAAACCTTGAGTGGGAGATTGGCACTTAGATTAATCTGATAAACACTATATTTTTTACACAATTAAGGTCATAATGCTACAGACTGGATATGTGAGTAAGATTTGTTCTTGTCAGGGTGAGGGTGGAATACGTAAGTAGGTGGTCAGATGCCCACTAACTTTCAGAATTGCAAAATCCCATGATATTGCGAGCCGATAGGACAGGCACCTTTGTTGTTGTTTTTGCATGTTAACACAGTAATGCACAGCACGTTTCCTGCTTTTCTGACTTGAATATATTTTGTTAAAGAAATATGGCGAAAATGAACAGAGACATGAACTACATTCGGTTGACAGTAAATATTTATTTTGCAGAAGTGCTTCAGAAAACATGAAATTTTTTGCTCCTAAACAAGTCCCCACGGTCACAATCTTTTGGCTTTGTGGGTTACAGGATTCAGGTCAGATCTTAATTGCAATGTTTCTATATGCAATACTATTCAGTGAAAGAACTAATAGAATTGGCCCTGGTGCAAGAATTGTGTTGGGATCACTGTGTTGGGAGCCACTCCAAAAACGCCTTACCAGTTGAGGTTCTACCATTTTCTCACCCATTTAAATTTGCATTTGTATGTAGAGTCTGTTTATTTGAGTAAATTTCTGTTTGTAGAGTAGATGTGTGGATGCAGCGGTGGATGTGTGTATAGTGTCAGTATGTGAATGCAAAGGTATGTTTGTGTAAAGTGTTGGTATTTGAATGCTTGAAGAATATTCATGTGTAGCATTAGTGCGTGAATACAGTGGTGTACCATAGTTTGTAGTGTTTTTGTGTTTGCATGTAGGTATGTATTATATGAAACATGTGTATGTGATAGTGCAAGTGTATATTTTGGCATATAAATGCAGGGGTGTATTCACATATGAACATACAGAGACACGTGCACATACACAAAGATACACTCAAAAAATACACACACAAACCTAACTCACACACACACAGAAACCAATTTCTGCTGGGGCACGAACAGTCCTGCCAAAAAATTAGACTGTTGACAATGATGCTAAAACTTGGATTTGCAGAACTTTAAGTATTTGGCAGTGAGGTCTTGCAGATGTGCATAACTACTGTAATGTTGCAGAACTGGACCACCAGTATTCTTCTGTTTGGTACAATACATAAATAAATACATTTTTGCAATTCATTAGATGGCAATCAGAATGTGCTAGAACAATCTCTGCCCTTAAAGGGATACTATAAGCACCCAAACAACTTTAACTTAATGAAGCAGTTTTGGTGTACACATCATCCCCCTGCAGTCTCACTGCTTTATTTTCTGCCATTTAGGTATTACATTTCTTATGTTTCTGTTTATGCAGCAGGAGGTAAGAAATGGAATTCAGAATCATGAATCAAAATGAACATGCTTGCCCATTCAGTACTTCAGTACTACCCTATAGATACTATTTTATGGGTTCATGATCAGTTCTCCTCAGACATAAAGGAAGAAGGAGGCATTCATCCTGCACCCCTGATTAATAGATCTGGAGGGACCCCATATATTGTTAAAACTCTCACCTACTGTGCACGATAGTTGTTCATTGTATCAGCACTCCAAAGAGTTGCATTTCAGTGCTCACAAGTTAAATTAAATATAAATCTCACCTTTACTTCAATCAAGTCATTATAAAGTAATTTAGTGCTGGAAAAAGAAGTACATTATAAGGACAAATTTATACACAAGGACAAGAAGAAACAATGCTGATTTCTACTGAATCAATAATATATCCAAGTAAAAAATTGCCTGTAAAGGCAATTGCTTTAAACTCTGTGAATTTACTCTCCAAAGCTAATTTAAAGTAGATCAACATGTTTGCAAGAAGTTTGCAGCTTAAGAACAAAATTATTTTAGAAATATTAAATGGAAGTTAAAAATGCAATATATGAAATCTGACAGAAAATAACCAATTAAAAAAAACATAAAGAGACACAGTAGTGTTAGGAATACAAATTTGTATTCCTAACGCTTTATGTTCCCTGTCCCTGGCTAATTATAGGTGCCCCACTGTGTGCACTTTTATTTAAAAACTTTTTTTTTTTTAAACTCTCGTCTTCTCTCCAGCACCATGTCTCCCTTGTGCGATGTGATATTTGAGAAATGTTACCACGATGATGGCCCAATCCAATGCTTCACATAGAAGAACAATGGAGTCCATAGGCAAATGCGTGGAGCTTACTGTGATTCTCCATTGATTCAGTCATAACAGCACTGTCATGACAGCACTATGCACATAATCTCACCGTATGTCTGGGTATGAGAACCAGGAGGTAACCATCTCTCCTATCCAGAAGGCTTGGAGGTATGGCTTAAAGTCATGTTCCCAAGTATTCTAACTACTAAAATAAAGTGACTTAGGGCCACTAAGAAAGGGGGGCACTATTAGATGAAGTTGTTATAGTGAGTACAGTGTTATTTAAAGGAACACTATAGTCACCTAAACAACTTTAGCTTAATTAAGCTGTTTTAGTGTATAGATCATGCCTCTCAGGTTTTACTGCTCAATTCACTGCCATTTAGGAGTTAAATCACTTTGTGTCTGTTTATGCAGCCCTTGCCACACCTCCCCTGACTATGATTGACACATCCTGCATGAAAAAAAACAAAAACACAACTTTCAATCAGATGTAATTTACCTCAAACAATTTTATCTCCTGCTCTGTAAATTTAACTTTAATCACATACAGGAGGTGCTTAAAGGGTCTAGCAAGCTATTAACCTAGCAGGGGATATGAAAATCTAACTTAAACAGAACCTGGAATCAAGGAAGGATAAACTTTAGATGACTCTTTACAGGAAGTGTTTAGGAAGGCTGTACAAGTCACATGCAGGGAGTTGTGACTAGGGTTCATAAACAAAGTAATTTAACTCCTAAATGGCAGAAACTTGAGCAGTGAGGTTGCAGGGGCATGTTCTATGCACCAAAAGGGCTCCATTAAGCTAAAGTGGTTTTGGTAAATAAAGTGTCCCTTTAAGGATATTACATTTGAAAATTGAATAGAGAAAAGAAAATAGAACAGTGGAGGAGAGAGTAAAGTGCTGCCCTATAGTAGAGAGCAAGAGACAGATGTGTACGGTAGAGGTTAGTCTGGGAGGCCATAAGCTTTCCTAAAGAGATGGGTTTTAAGGCACTTCTTAAAGGATTGAAGACTAGGGGAGAGTCCCATTGGGGTAAGCAGGCTATTCCATAGGAAGGAAGCCACCCACGAGAAGTCCTGCAAGCGCGAGTTGGTCGCACAGGTGCAAGCAGCGGCCAGGAGGTGGTCATGGACAGAGCGGAGGGAACGAGGAGGGGCATACCTATGGATCTGTGAGGAGATATAAGAGGGGCTAGAATTGTTCAGTGCTTTATATGTATGGGTTAGCACTTTGAATTGACTCCTATATGACACTGGAAGCCAATGTAAGGACTGGCAGAGGGGTGAGGGGTGAGAGGACCGACTAGAGAGGAAAATCAGTCTGGCGGCGGCATTCATTACATACTGTAGCGGGCGATATGGCTTTTGAGTAGACCAATCAGGAGAGGGTTACAATAATCCATGCGGGAAATTACTAGAGCATGGACAAGCTCCTTGGTAGCATCTTTTGTAAGAAAGGGGCGGATGAGGGCTATGTTTTTAAGTTGAACTCTACAGGATTTGGCAACAAACTGGATGTGAGGCTCAAAGGTGAGGCCAGAGTCAAGTATGATGCCAAGACAGCGTGCTTGCAAGGATGGACTTATGTGGATACCACTGACTTGAAGGGAGAGCAAGAGGGGAAGATCAGTATTAGGAGTAGGAAAGACAAGGAGTTCAGTTTTAGAGAGATTAAGTTTCAGAAAGTGGGAGGACATCCAGTCAGAGATGGAAGAAAGGCGAGGAGTGACATGTTGCAGGACGGCAGGGGAGAGGTCCGGGGAGGAGAGATTTATTTGGGTGTAATCACCCAAATATGGTAGTGGAATCTAAAAGAGTCAATAAGTTTTCCAAGAGAGGCAGTATAAAGAGAAAGTAGAAGGGGACCAAGGACAGAGCCTTGGGGAACTCCAACCGAGACAGGATGAGGGGAGGAGGTATGTCTCTGTATGCCTGTATGTATGTCTCTGTATGTATGTCTCTGTATGCATGTATGTATGTCTCTGTACGCATGTATGTCTGTATTCTCTGCATGCCTTTATGTTTTTGTATGTATTTTTCTGTATGCCTGTATGTCTCTGTATGCTGATATGTATGTATGTATGTATGTATGTGTCTGTATGACTGTATGCCTCTGTATTCCTGTATGTCTCTGTATGCCTGTATGTCTCTGTATGTGTGTATATCTCTGCCTGTATATCTCCATGTGACTGTGTCTGTATGTCTCTGTGTGACTGTCTCTGTATATCTGTATGTCTCCCTGTGTGTGTCTATATGTCTCTGCCTGTACGTCTCTGTATGATTATGTCTGTGTTTGTATGACAGTGTACCTGATTGAATTTGTTTGATTGTGTGCCTGAAAGACAATACCTGTGTGCCTCTATGATTGTGTAAGTATGTACGTATTTTTACCTGCATGTCTATGGCTTTGGGAGGAAAGACATACAAATGGATCTGGAGTGGAGGGACACATACAATGGACTAGGGGGAGAAAGAGTCACACAGAGGGACTGTGGTGGAGAAAGAGACAAAGAAAGGGACTGGGGTAAGGGACACAAAAAGGGACTAGGTGTAAGTAAGAGACATACAAAGGATGTTGTAAGACACACTAAAGAGGGAATACAATACACTAAAGCACAAAAGGGATAATACATTCAAAAGCGGGGATATGAAACTTAAGAAAGGGGGGTTACAAGACACATAGGTGGAAATGCACTATTTATTTGTGGTGGGGGGGGCGCAAAATGCATCTTCGCCTGTGTAGCTAAAAATCTGTGCACCCGGCCACAGCATTAAAACCACCTGCCTAATATCATGCCCCTTTCACACTGCCACAACAGCTCAGAAAGACATTAGCAGCAGAATCTTTAAGTCCTGCAAGTTACGAAGTGGGGTCCACATAGATGAGATTTGCTGTTCCAGCTCTTGGTTTTGAGATCTGCGGTATTTGGAGGCCAAGTCAACACCTTGAAATCTTTGTCATCTTTGTGCACATGCATAAAAGAGAATGATAATTTCAGAACGTGAATACTGCCGTATGCAACTAGTCACTATTCATTTAAACATGTTTGCTTAGTAAATCTTCTAAATTCTAAAGTTTGTATAGGATTCAGATGCAAAGCACCCAATTTAATTCAGACACTGAATACATTGCGGCGACTGCTGCAGATTTACTTGTGCTGACCGAATTCTGACCATGTTAGCTTTAGTGAATATTGAATTACCATTGTAGCCAAAATTTGGTAATTTTCACTGGAGTTTGTTCTGACAAAATCCATTATTTAGTGAATAACCTGGACTGTGTCCAGTACATATGCCACTAGCCCAGCATGCAGCTAATCTCGGGTTTCAAACGGGAACACCTTAGAAGGACCTAACACAGTTTTAATGGCACAGGGTCATAAACTTTAATGCCAGAGAGTTTTAAGAATCAAAGGGAAATTAAATAATCATCTTGTGTGTGAAGTGGGCCCTGCTATAACTGAATGAAGAGACCTATCTTCCCCAGTAACTGAATGACACACAGTTCCAGGGGTACAACAACAACTTTATTGTCCACACTCAGCTTTATACTTTCCCCCTGCAAGTGGTGGATCACTCATACAGGCAATGTCACCTCCCAGGAGTCGGATGACAGAATTGGTGCCCAATCCCTTTGTCCCTTGTTCCTGCCACTCAGTCCTTCGCCAGTGCGTGTGACAGGAACCCCAGTTCCTTTGTCCCCAGTTCCCGCCACCCAAGTACAGGGATTCCCCCTTCCCGTGGCAGGAGGTCTTCTTCCCAGGACCCTCTGTACCTGGGAGTCCCAGGGCGGGAAAGACTCCTGCCTTCTGGTCTCCCAGCCACAAAAAACCTGCCAAACCACCATTGTCCCCAAAGAATGTCCCCACCAATCTCAGGGACCCCAGAACGGCAACTGCCATGAACTGCATCCGTTCGCAGGGTCTCTGGGTGAAACCAAGCGAGGGAAGCATCTCTTTTCAGGACACCAATGCTCCCCCTGGCCACCGTTTGTCTATATGAACAACTGCCTCCCAGGGAAGTACTCATTAATTACTTCCCTTGCGGTTTCACACATATGTTGCAAGTTGCCAACGTTCTGATTGATTGGTGTGAACATTCAAATGGGACTGGGGAGGTCCATGTTCGGGAAACGAATGAGGTGGGAAGCAATGCACGAATGCTCCCCTAAGGCGGCGTTCTTCTAACGAACGGGTCACCATCCAGGGTCAGCATGGACCGAGACTTCCCTTGCCGTTTGCGGTTTTCACACCTCGTTATGAGGTGTGAACATTCCAAGACAACATTCTAAATGAGGTTTCGTGGTAGGAGGCGAACGGAACTCGTTCATATTGCCTCTCCCGAACGGGGAGCAGGTAAAACACAGAAATATAACACAACACAGGGGCAACACAGAGAATGACACATAGCAATTCACAAACAGGTAGTGATCCCACCACAGTGATACAATATTAATGTAGTAGTTGGAAACCTTAGTGATGTAGGTTGTTAAATGGAAAATAAATTATGTCATAACCTCCAACAGTGTGTGTACATAAGCATTGATTTTGCATTGCAGAATTTTGTACATTAACTCACACTTGTGCTTCCCTATTAAATTTACAATAAATTATCATTTGTGCTTCCAATTAAAATAGCAAAATTGATCTGTATGTGTCTTTGATGCATAGCTTTATTTTTATCAATACCATGAGATACGTATTAGCTCTCTGTGCTCTTTGTTATAGTGACCACTGGATTTGTACAATAACAAACAAAATATACCTAAAGACATAAAATGGATAAAGAACTCAAAGAATAATAATGTAATATAAGAAAAAACCCAGAATTCAAGGTTGCACTCACAGATTAGCAGAAAATTCGGGCTCATCAATAGTATGTAGGTTCCACCAAATTCAGTAGTATTCAGAAGTCCTAAGATTAATGTGGAGAAAATTAAAAGAACCATAGTGCAACACTGGTATAAAGTAAAAAATATATGCTTTAATGGTCACACTTACAGAGTAAAAGTAGGTTAAACGCCCATCAGTATAATCCTGTGGTCCCCAGTCCAGATCTCATTAGTATAGGTAACAGGAGTCTTCACAGGCACCATAGGCAGAATAAAACAGCAACATATAAAACAAAGTACAAACTAAAATTAATTTATTTTATTTTAATTTTATTTTAGTTTATTTAGAGGATTGAGGGGAATCATTTTGCTATATCGTGTATCCAAAAAAGGGGTAATTACCTTTTTTATTGATTTTACACATACTACACCTGGGTGGTTTATAATTTAATTTTTTCAGACTTGTACAATAGTTTTCTTTTCCATATTGCAATTTATCTGAATTTAAGTTGGTCAGCAGTTTATTTAAATTCTGTATCTCTATACGGACATATAACAAGGCAAACAGCTGGTGTGATGGACGGGCATGTTCTTTTGCTTCAGATTTCAGAGGTCTGCACTTGGCACAAGAAAAAAGATGATTGATGGGGAAAACAAATTATCAATGTCTAGGGGACAGCCACTAAATGTTAATTTTATTTAAAAATCAAATAGGGGATTACCAGCAGAGGGAAAAAAAAGGATGAGCAGCAAAAATAAATAACTAAATGCATTAATTAAAAAAATTATTTATATATAATATATAAATGTAGATTTTGTTATTGCTACTCATCTTTTTCCTTTGATTTCTTACTGTTTATAACTTCATCTGTGAGCCAGATGGCAGGAATATATGACTAAAAGTGTACAGCAAAATGTATTCATAATATGCATATTGTATATACTGTATATTTTGTAGTACACTAATGGGCCCATTTTCACTTACTCTTTGTTTGTCCAAATGATTTCCTTGATTATTTTTTATGGATGATATTTGAACATTCCAAACCATCAAATTAATGAGTATTATAGGTCCCAAACTAAATTTCACTTTTAGTTAAATTGCTGTGCACAAGACTGGTAACCACAAAGTCACATAACAAAATAAGTAAAATAGGAGAGTTATTCTAGTGGGGGGGACAGATTTTACTGTTAATTCCCATTGGAGCAGCAGAGGTTTTCATCAAATTTTGTATTTTACATATTTTTTTTTTTCTTCCACCAGTGACAGTATACTATATATAAAAAAGCAGCCCCCACATGTATATATATATAAGGTTTACATGAAGGAATTTCATTATCTTGGAAAGATAATTAGATTTTTTTTTGTAGTTGGAATAGTAATGATGTAGAGACAATTTGGAAGATAATGCTATGGAACTGACTGTAATGATAATTACATGACAGATTCACTGAAAGGAAAATTATTTGATGGGTTTATTGGAAGGTTAGTCATATTGTTTTTATTGGAAGGCTAACTATGAGAGCTTATTATACAGATAATGACATGAGGCAGAGACTTGAAACTACCTGCATATGGGGTTTACATGGTGTTATATGTAAATATAATGGGGATAACAAATGTGTCAGATTGGTGATATTTGTGAGTTCTACCAGACAAACTTTTCTGAATTGAAAATTTTGTTTGGGATCTTTGATGTTCAGGAAGGACCACATAGTGGCTCCAATTTTTGCTTATTTTATATTAAGTGTATTTGTTTATTTATTTTATCCTAGGTTTCTGTCTGCATTTATTTTGTTCCAACTCCGGAGGATTTCCCCACACACTATCCTCAGTCCAAAAAACAAAATTATGATATGCAAGATGAAGAGATCCATCTTATGAGTGTATTTGAAATGAAAGGTGTAACTTTTTAAAACTGGTACACTATGTTTGTATTTCTCCCTCTCTTTTCTATGTATGTAATGGGATAAGAGGAAAGAATAGAAGGCTATGTCCTCAAAAGATACCTTTACGTGCCTGCTAGCAATTTACTTTTGTGAACGCAATATCATCATCAGCATTCCATAAAACTTTACAATATTAAACTATTTTAGTTTTTGTCTTTTATAGATTGTATATTTCATGCTGTCCAATCAATGACTTCCCAATGCAGATCAAATAGAAGTTTTTACAAGCCAAGTGCTCTGGGAAGTTGCCTGCCTCTTGAGTTTAGCTCCACTGAGTTAAACAACCAATTTAGTAAGAGTGGTTTTCTTATTGACAGCCACAGGGTGTTGTGGAGTATGGATTGTTGTTATTTAATGTATACCTATACCTTCTAGATGTATGGTAGCCAGGGCCGGACTGGGAAGAAAATTCGGCCTGGTTATTTTTCAATCACAGCGGCCTCCTGAGAAGGGTCAGGGCTAGAGTGGGTGTATTTTGTCATCACTAATGACAAGCACACCCCCTCTCAAAGTGAGCATGTTCAATGCGCAGATAAGGGATTCAGAGTTTGTATGTCAGGAATGTAGTGTGTGTAGGTGGTCCAGTGCGTGTGTGTGTGTAGGGGATCTAGTGTATAAAGGACCCAGAGTGTTTATAGGAGATTGTGTGTGTGTGTAGAGAATTGAGTGTATATAGGGATCTACTGTGTGTATATGTGTGTGTGTAGATTAGATGATCCAGAGTTGGGTAAGAGATCTAGCGTGTATTTGGAGCGTAATATGTGTAGTGGTGCTGTAATATATATATATATATATATATGTGTGTGTTTGGATGCATTGTATGTGTGAGGTTGCAGTGTGTTGGTTGTGCTGTGTGTATGTGTGAAGGGTGCAGCACGTGTGTGTAAGAGGGGTGCTGTGTGTGTGAGGGTGTTCTTATCTGCCATCAAATTATATGTGTCTAATTTGCTTTGTCTGTTAACTCACTGAGGGTTATTTTATATATTATATATGTGTGTGTGAGGGTGCTGTGTGTGAGGGTGCTGTGTTGGTAAGTGTGCTGTGTGTGTAAGTGTGCTGTTAGTGTGAGTGTGCTGTGTATGTGAGTGTGCTGTGTGTGATTGAGGGTGCTGTGGATTTGAGGGTGCTGTGTTTGTCTGAGGGTGTTGTGTGAGAGTGCTGTGTGTTTGTCTGAGGGTGCTGTGTGTGTGAGGGTGCTGTGTGTGCGTGATGGTGCTGTGTGTGTCTGTGGGTGCTGTGTGTGTGAGTGTGCTGTTAGCGTGAGTGTGTTGTGTGTGTCTGATGGTGTTGTGTGTGTCTGAGGGTGCTGTGTGTGTGAGTGTGCTGTTAGTGTGTGTGTGCTGTGTGTGCGATGTGTGTGCGCTGTGTGTGTGAATTTGTCTGGAGGGATTGTGTGTGGGGGGCGGGGGCAAGATGTAAATATATTAAATATGGGGTTTGGGTTTTTTTGAGGGGAAGGAGCCATGATGCAGTCCCTGGTGGTCCTAGTGGTGAGTGAACTCTACCTTGCAGTTCCTGGGGTAGAGTTCACTCTTGCGAGAGATGAGCATTGCTGATTGCTGTGGTAACCGTGGCAACGTTCCGACCTCGCGAGAGGAACCCAGTGGAGCTGCAGGGTAGAGCTCCACCGGGTCCTCCTCTCCCTCCCCAGCCAGTAGCATTACAGTGCCTGTGGGCCAGTGAGGGAGTCCTTTGATCTCCCCACTGGCCCATGAAGGTACACAGCAGGGCTGGCACTCTGATAGCGCGGACCCTGCATGGGCCCATGGCCATCGCAGCATTTGCCCGGTATGCCCGATGGCCAGTCCGGGCCTGATGGTAGCATATATTGCAGGCTCATGACATTTTAAAAGGTTAACGCAGCAATGGGATGGTTAAAGGTTTAATCTAGGACAAAGTCATATGTTGCCTGTCAATCAAAGACTAAACAAGACACTTTCTTTTAACTTTGTTTGCCTCTAACAAAAGACAGTGCTAACTAAAGAATCTGCTGATTCATACAGCTTTGCAGTACATTACAGCATATTGAAGGGAACAAATTAAGAGCCACTTTAACCATTTTCGGGGGAAGTAAAAGTGTATATAATCACTAAAGGGATAGCTGGAAATTGTTGTTTCTCCATACATTCATTCCTTCATACATTAATTCATCCATACACCCATTCATTCCACAATTCACACATCCTTATGCCTTGCTTCGCATGATTTATGTTGGTGAGATTGCTTACTTGTTATTTTTCTTTCTGTAATATTTACTCAATACATATATATTTTATTTTTGTCATTGTCTCTTTTATCTTACATGCAGTGCCCTTTGAGTCTGCAGACACTATTATTTCAGTAATAGTTAAAGGTTATCAGGTAGCACAATTAACTAAGACAGTTTCTAAAATAAAGGCTAGGAATGATGGGGAACAGATGTCTCTGTAATGTCTATCATACCTTAAGGTTAATCTATAAAAATACCAATTCTATTGAAACAGTGCTTTTTGTAAATAAAAAAAAGTGGAAACACTCTTAACACATAAAGTGTCTGGAGTAACCGGCAATTGGGTAGTTCAGTTGCTTCCGGATTAGTTCTTCAAGGGCCTGGATTTTGTTTTTAGTCATCTAATGTCTATAATGATAAGTAAATATTCTGGAGATTAAAATAAATTACTGTAGATGTTATTTACAAAAATATCCGAGGTTTTCATTTAATTTTTTCACATTTAGGATTGTTTTGATTGTGTAAAATGAAAATAATTTGTATTGGCTTCTGCATTTTTGGTTATTTTGTTTGAAACATATTTTTCAAAAAATGTAATACATAAAACATATATGTATTCATGTAAATCTAATAGCCTTCATCCTCTTAAAAGCCTATTATGAAGCAGTTTGTCATATATGAAAACACATTTATAATTGCTCAATTCAAATTCTGTCAAACATATTTTAGTAGTATTTGATTGCTTTCAGCAAAATCTCTCATGGATTTCCTGATTAGCTCACTATGAAGTGTGTGCTGATTACCTAATGATCACACCGAGGAGTGTGTGCACAGATTGATTGTTCTTTTCTAGCACTGTTTTTCATACTATAATTTCTAGTTATCACAAGAATATTTTTATATAATCATAATGTAAAAAAAAGTGATACAAATTTTTCAATGTTCCACTATTATATAACTTTTTGTTGAACCCACATGTTTAATATTGTTTAATATTTGTCAGACTTGCAAAATTATAATTAAAAAAAAAATGAATTAAAATGCTTTTTTTTCCCCAAAGATTACACTATTAAACAAATATAACTAATATTTGTCTAAGAAAAAAAAAAAAACAGGGCCTTACTAGCTTCTCCCATTTGCATCTGAGGAGGTAACAGGCACCACTATAATGAAAGACATTAGGCAGCATGAGTTTATTTAATTTACATATGAGGTGAGTGAACAAGGGGATGACCGCCAGCACACCACATTTAAGATACTTTTTTTTTTTTTCTATGAAGATGCAGGTGCATGTGCATTGGTGGTAGAAGCTGTCCCAACACCAGTTTATACACTAGCAATTGAGACAGTTATTTTGAGGGGCTGGCAAATTTACACTGTTATACAGGATGTACACTTACTGCTTTACATTGTAGCAGAGTGTAATTTCTTCAGTGTTGTCACATGAAAAGATATAATAAAATATTTACAAAAATGTGCGGGGTGTACTTACTTTTGTGAGATACTGTAAATGAGTAAGCAAAGCTAGAATCTTACTTATAGTTTATGGACCACAATGTTTGCTCTATGGTGTCATTGTAGGTAGTGTGAACCACACCTGGTGTGTGTATATATAAAGTAAAATCCAATGTAGCCAGAAGAACCATAATGCAGGATCAAAAAACAGTTGAGATCCACAAAGTGTTTATTAAAATACAAAAAAAAAGTTAAACTCTATAAAATAAATTAAAAACACTGGAACAATGGCTTTCTCAATGCATTTTGCCACATAAAAAATGTATCAAGTGATCTGTTCATGAAAATGCCTCCAGGGATACAATTATCTGCATTAAGAGACATTTCACCTATACATGAAGAATTGCTAGTTATAAGAATATTTCCAAATCTCTCGGCATGTACATTCCAGAAACATCATACGTCATACATTTCAGCCTCTACACTACATCAAAATAATCTGCAGTACTGTTGGGGTTTCCCTATATGTTTATTGATTATTTATTTATTGTTAATCAACATTTTCATCACTTGAAACAATGACAGTCTTAACACTTTTCGTACTTTGGTATTATCTACAACCTCCATTTCTAAATCGTAAGCTCAACCATCAAAATTAAAAAGGGACTGGCAACAAATTGGTTGCACATTCCACTAACTAATTATTTCAGCATTGTGTTTTCTTTTTGATAGCAAGCATTTTATTTATATAATGATGCTATCTGGATTCTAGTAGTGTCTACTGTTATGCTTACTTTGTTATTGCCAAGCAGTACTATTCTTGGTCACCTAGCCATTTCTCTATTTGAAATATTGTATGGGTTTATACATCCTGCTGTTTACTTAGCTATGCTGCATTCCTTTAGGTGATTTAGTATGTACTAGCTACTCCCTTGAATTATATACTGCAGTAATCTGTACCCCTCTATATGCCAATAGAGCCACTCCTGGATCATTCTTCTGAAGAAGCCTCGAAGAGGCGAAACGCGTAACGTGGGACTCCTTAAGCTATTTTATATTGTTTTTATTGTTTTTACATGGTAAATAAATAGTATATTTATACTTATACTTTTATTACTTTTATTATATACTTTTCTGAAGAAACCTTGAAGAGGCGAAACGTGTAATGTGGGACTCCTTAAACATAGAAAAATAGAAACATAGAATGTGACGGCAGATAAAAACCATTCAGCCCATCTAGTCTGCCCAATTTTGTCTTATGCCTATCCCACGCATAGTTAAACTCCTTAAGCTATTTAATATTGTTTTGGTATGGTTAATAAATAGTGTATTTTATATTTATACTTATGCTTTTATTTTTCCATCTACTACTTTCTGGCATCATCCTATTCTTAGGTAGGGATTATACCACCAACGCTGTAAATGTGAGTATAATTACTTTATTTATCTTTTAGTCCATTTATTTCACCATTGGAGTATCCTTTTTTGTATTTACTCCTATACATGTTCTGCATACTGCACTTCATTTGGGACGTCTATATTATCACATATCCTTAGACGGGGATTATTCCGTCCATGCGCTGAAACAGCTGAGCTCTGAGATAGCTCAATCAAATGTGAGTGAAATCACATAAGATCACACATCACTCATTCATCGTACATATTGTACTGCACTATTATTGTTTCTTCTTTTCTTTTTGAGGTCTAATGTGCATATAACCTCAAGAGACCTGTGTACGTATCAAGTTCTGTACATTATCTTTTGGGCACGTTTTCTTTCTCCTTCTTTTACAAGTTTTATTATTCACAAGGTTTAGGAATCCTTGTATTAGTTACTGCAGCCCAGTTTCACCCTGCATCATACTGCAGTGAGCACCTATTATTTTTGTTTTTACTTAGAGTTGCATACATACTTGATTACCCCAACTACTGGCAACAAACCAAACAAGGGAGGTGTGGCAATAGTAGCCTCGCCACTGGCTTTTGGAGGAGCCTGTTTGCCAGCCTCCTACCCTGTGACTATGGCCCTTGTGTTAATACCTGATTGAAAATACTGTGTGTGCCTTTTTGGACTTACATGGCCGCACTATGAACAACCACATGAACCAGAGACCACCCTGGAGCTTGTTAACACCTATTAACAACTTGGAACGTTTCTCACCACTGTGTTCTAATTGTTCGTCTGGGTGGCCGCAATTCCTATGGACAACCAAGAGGTGGCGGCCATCTTGTTCACATGAACGCAGGCAGCTGTGTTTGAGCATGTATCTCATGGAACTAAAATTGGATACAGAAACTACCGAACACCGCTGGACTTCTATCATCGCCTGCATTCGATGAAAGGTTGATCATTAGAAAGGAGATCATTCATCTGGATGAAGGGAACAAGCTCCAGGGTAAGACTATTGACTCTGTTCGGTAATTTGTTCATTTTCAAACTACCGAACTAGACCGACCGCAAGCCCTGATTCTCTGAAACTGTTTTGGGCATGGGACCATGCCTGCAGTCGGTCAAATAAATTACTTCCATAGAATCTTTGAACCCCTGAACTGATCTGGCTGATTTTTGTATATGTTATAGACCAGGGCTATCATGGGATACTTTTAGGATTTTTTTTAGAAATTTCTGCCTGGGGATAATTGGGTTAATACAGTATCTGACTCAATTATCTCCCAGGCAGAGGGGAGGGATTGTATGCTATGTGTGGGAGTGTCATGCATTGGAATACTGTTCTTGGTCTGAGAATGTTGTAACTTGGTTCCCCACTAGGTTCATGTGGGCGTACCTCTTGCATGGAGATTGTCATATAAGGCCAGTGTGGCCACTTCACCCTTAACACGCAGCCTCATCTCATGATTGTAGGGAACAACTATACCTGCTATAATCCATGCTCTTGCGATTTCTCTGTGGCAAACTATACTGGCTATAATCACTAGCTCTTATAAGAGCTTCACAGCTATATTCCCTTGGAGGAGAGGCCTTCCCACTGAGTGCTGTCTCCAGGAGTTTGGTTCAGGGAGTTTGGTCCAGGGCGGCAGCTAGGGGGACTACGGTGCTGATGGTGTCCAGTGCGGTGGTTATGGTATATATGGCGAGTAGGACGCAACAATTGGCGGAGGCACCCAGGAGGGATGAAAAAATGGGAGGGAAATACTTGCCTCCTGTCATTAATAAAATTAAGATTATAGGTACAGTAAAGCTAGCATAATCCACAATTTTATAACATGACAGGAGGCTTCATATTTGCTTTTTTAATGCTCAGACAACAACCAAAACGATTCCTGTGTCACTGGCAAATAATCCAGGAGATAAATAAATAAATCCCGAATGGACCTTACAACCACGAGGAATGGCTGTAACTTGGTGAAAGAAGCTGCCAGTCGATGATTCTCAAAGTGCAGACAAAACTCAACCCGTAGATAGATTCGCTGTACTTGGGAAACTGTGACCCGGTTTCCGTCAAAATGGTCAATGTAAAGTAATGTTGACACGTAGTTCATACACAGCCAGACGCAATAGTTTGAAGTGCACTGACAGGCATGCAAAAGAAACTGCCATCTGTATTCGATTCTTGACATAGAAGGCGGCTTCTCCGATCATCCAAGGGCCGCGCCTGTAGTTCTCCAACCTCAAGATTTGTGTCTGAGTTCACGATAAAGCTTGTGGCAGGACTGAATGGAGCCCATCCATTCCCCCTTGAACTACATGGTGAGTGGTCTTCATCCGAGAAAAGATCTACCACATGGGCAAGTGTAAGGAGGGTCACGCGGTCGCACCCCAGATGTCTCCAGTACTCGAAGCGGATTGAGGAACCCATCACTGTGGTAGACAAAGAACTCCTAAGGGCGCCTCAACCAAAAACTCAAGAACCTCACTCTAGGGGTGAGGTGAGGTTGGACTTCCTAGGTAGACTCTGAAGCCTCGAAGTACAAACAAGGGGAGCATAAATAGAGGTTGAGATTTGCGTCAAAAGGTGCCATCGCAGAAGAGCGATAAGCAGTCCCGATTCATGAAGTAATGGGACCCTTTATACACGAAGATGAGCCGTCACTAATCTTAGCCGCTTGGTGGAACACAAAGGGTCGAATTTGAGCCGAAGGGTTTACAGGTGGACCAGATGTGGGCGGTCGTTCCACAGCGGTGTTGCAAATGTTGGTAAATGAAGCAGGAGCATACAGAAGCCAGAGGTTTATGGCTGTGTGTAAATACATCCAACAACATTTGAACTAGAAGGATGGAGCTGTTGAAGAAAATGAGAAACTGAATTCATGTTGAACAGGGTCCGGATTTCGGTGTCTACCTGTGGGACCGTTGCCCGTACGGAGTAGTCCGAGTCAGCACCCGCCTCACGCATCGTCCCTGTGTCCTATAAGGGTATACCCAAAGGGTCTCACTTGCCACGGGGAAGTACCCCCAGATGGGGAAGGGACAGAAGCACCCACTCTCTCCCCCTCCACTCCCAATGCACGCAGGCTCTGGCAAATGCTGGCCGCAGCTCGGTGTAGTCGTGCAAGCTGGGTTGGTAGGGGAGAGAGGCTCCGGTCGTCGGGATCTCGTGCAATAACGTGAGGTCCCAGGAGGCCACGAGCAAACATGTAGGACTACCAGAGATAAACTCCACGGTCCCGGGGTTCGGGAGGTTGGGGGAGGCAGCTTAGAGGTAGCCTCTCGAGACTCCCGTACAACGAAAAAACCCACAACAGGGAAAAACAATGTAAGACAGCAGAGATATAAAACTAATCATAATACTGCATGCACATCCGGTTAAAAGAAAAACGTAAACTGCATACAGGAAAAGGATAGATGGAGTAAAAAGTGGAGTTAAGCCAAAGAACCCCAGAGAGGCCCAGTGGCAGTAACAGGAAAACAGAATATGGCAGGGGGGAATAACAGAATAGATAAAGGCAAAAAATTAAATCCCCCAAAATAATCAGGAGGCAGTGGTACTCTGACCTGGACTGATGCGGAGCAGCAAAGAAAGAGGGAGTTAGATATGGGGAGGGGAGTTTTATTGTACCTAACTGTTTTCTGATTGGTTGTTTTTCTCTGTGTTAATGTGCTGATGTGGAGTTCTAGTAAAGAGAGACTTGTCATGTTATAAAATTACTTTGGACACTCAGATAAAGAAATCTAATAATGCTCAGTTGATATCTTTACAAACACAACTAAGAACCCCGTGACAAAAAAGAGGGCCCACCTCCTTCCCTCTCTACACTAATTAGCATATTGAAAAATCTTTAAATAATATGCATTTAGAGATGTTTTCTTTTCTTTCAATCTCATCCGTCAAAAATTCAATATGGGGAAGAATCAAGGTAATAGATTATTAGCACATAGATGTAGAAAAAAGCTGTCCTTCTCAGATCCCTTATGTATTTTTGATAGTGTGAAACAGAATGTTTAAAACTCTAAAAAATGTACTAACATCTTCTCAAAATGTTACAGATCACAGCAGCAGAGCTGCATGGACGCACCTCGCTGAGCTCTGTGCAGTATGAGCCAAGAGCATCACTTAAAGGGGAGACCCGGCATTTATTCTTCCTCCTAGACACCTCCCCAAAGCAGCCACATGTCCCGGCATGCTAAATAATGTCCCAAAAAGCAGGACTGGACATACTATTTTTTGGGACCAGAGCTACAAGTGTAAAACCGTATGGTGCACCAGACCAGGTCCAAGATGGCATTGAGTTGCCCTGCCTCAGTGGATCTCCGACAAGCTCACCCAGCTCAGTTACTAAAGACCAGATGGTCACAGCATATGTTAAAAACATGCGGGGAGAACTCTCTGCTTCACTAACAGAAAGTTAAACCTCATGGTGGGAGAGTTGAAGAGGGAGATTTAGGCCACAGATCTGGGCACATGGAAGGTAAACTAGCGAGAGGAAATAGAGGCTACCCTTGAATCATATAAAAATTTATTTGCTAACCTGGAAGATAGATCCAGAAGAAATAAGCTTAAATTTAGAAGGATTCCTGAGTCAATCTCCAACTCTGAATTAAATACTTAGTTAACAGATTTTCTTCAAGAACCTATTCCAGCAGTTCATCCACATATGTTGATAACTGACATAGCACATGTGCAGACCAAAACATCTTCCATTATCTGCTCCAATGGATGTAATTGCCAGAATATATGTTTTCCATGTCAAATAAAATCTTATGAAAACTACATGTTTCCAGGGCTTCCCTGACAAATACAACAATCTGTATATATAGACCTGTCAACTTCTAATCTACAGTTCCGCAGATCACTGTTGCAGCTACTATTCTTTGCAATCAAAACAGATAGCATTTCCCCTCTAAACTGTTCATTCAGGCAAAATAAAACTATTCACTCCATTTCTTCCATGACAACAGGCCTGCGTCTCCTAAAAGATTAGTGATTACCATTACAGGGGACTGAAATACAGAGGACCACAAAATTACCTAGAATGTTACCAGAGTGGACAGTGGCTAACTGAAGTAGAGAATGCCAGCCCTATAAAGTTTTAGGTTAACCCTATAAGGTTTAGATTGAGATATTTCAACTTTACAAGAGTCCTCACTCAGCTATCCCTGTACATAACAATCATGGAGCAGCTACTCATGCAACTGCCATTACACCGCTTAGCTTCAGCATACCTAACATTGTGTCACCATGGTGAAAAAAACCTTCCAATAATTAAATACCACAGAAAAGAGGAGACTGCTATTTCATGATCTCCGCTGCAGCCATACAGAAATAACATGTATCCAAACCAAACGTCCTAACGTACCTAAATTATTCCTTACCCATTACCCAACTAAATATTATGCCTTATCTGGTATGACATCTAAGGGAGCATCTATATTTATACATCAAGATGTTACTTTCCAGCTTTAAATATAAATAGTAGATTGACAAGGAAGATATCTTATATTGATAGGATTATTCAACAATAGCAACAGTTGTTTTCCCAATACAGTTTACAGAAATTTTCTCTAACTTATTCTTTCAAAATTAGATGAACATAAATCCGGAGGTTTCATCCTATTTTATACAAATGCCAATGCTAGACTCCAACGAAGTTTACACTGGTAGCATAATAGAATATTGCTGACCTCTTTGAGCAAAATTACATTAAGACCTGAAAAGCTTAGAGGAGTTCAAACCTGGTCCCCCATTTTTCTTATGTGCTTTTACTGCATAGCAACAGATGTGTATCTTACCAAGATTACAGTATTTGTTTCAAGCTCTTCCCATTACGTTGTCAAAACCCTTTCTCACAATAGTGAGATCTAGGTGTCCCAAACATTCAGAAATATTCGAATGCAGCTATTTTAGCCTCCGCTCTTTATTTGTTATCATCAACAGAAACACATGGGTACCTCTTGAAAACGACTTGATAAAGCCCCACAGCATGGCAAATATATTGTGCTTAATGTCAAAATTTTCCCCAACATTAAAAAAATTGCACCTCAAACTACCTTATTGTTACATGTATAGAATTTGTATGGGTAACACCTGCACACCTTGAAACATATCTTTGGTGACTCCTGTCAGTACTTGTCAGAGTTGGTATTAAAATTGTATCAAATAAATATTTCAATGTGCTGACACACATTTGTCTAAGGTTGAAATATTTATATCCTTGTAATGTAGACAATAAGGGGAAGTTGCTTCTTTAAGATAAATTAAGGGTTTACTATTGTGTAACTGCAATGCTAATACACAGGGTTACATTCGGAACTTGCAGAGAGAAATACAGCTTTGAAATGGATTAGCAGGCGGTCACCAGGATATAACAGAGATGTAATTAAATGGATGTGAAATGGATGCAGAATAGATGTAACCGAATAGATGTGAAATGGTTGTAACTGAATGGATGTGAAATGGATGTATTCAAATAGCTGTAGAATGGAACAACATCTGAGCATTTTAATGTAATGTTGTAAAACTTTACATTACAAAAACCTAAAAGAAACAGATGTGTGGACTTTCTAAATTCATATGTCTTACTGGTGTTCCTGGGTTGATGCAGTGTTAACATTGGGATATTGCAATGATGTGCTAGTGTTGTGTTGTTGTTGAATATTATAAGTAATGAGACATAATTGTTATTGAAGATTCCACTAGTGGCACTATCATTAATATGTTGATATATATATATATATAAAATCAAATAATGTAATAATGTATATCCTCCCCTTTCCATACCTTAACAAAAGGTCTGGACACATTTCCTGAGAGCTCCTCAGGAGAAATTCAGTAACTCACACATCTTGGCTGATTTCCTTATACTTTTGCAACTGGCAGCATATAATCCACTAACTGTGCCCAACATCTTACATCAGGTAGATGCACTATTTGAAGCATTCTGGAAGAAAATAAGTGACAGGTGGGCCTCTACCTGCTACTGAGGGCAACAAGCAACCTACACAGATCCTTGGAAGCACCCAGCGTCGACCAGCCCGAGCGAGGCACCCCAAGGAGAGTGGAGAGCACACCTTTCTTGGCACTACATACCTTTGCAGCAAGCATGGGGAGTGGGGGGAGAGAAGCAATTCAACACTAGGAAACCACAGCTGACACCAATAGCACTGGACACGCTGATTGATAATCTTAGCTGGAGCCTGGGACTGTATCATACCCATAACAGGCTGACTGCAAGGCTGAGAATTTTGTTACCTGTTTTAACGTAGCTTATTGCCTTCTCTTTTTGCCCACCCATTGCTCTTTTCTTTTTCATTTAGTTTATATGTACCAGCTGTCCTCTTGCTACACTAAACAGACAGCCCGATCATGTTCCTGGAGCTTCCTGGTGTGGTGTACATTACCGGTTACTCATAAATCTTGATGATCCTACATATTAAGCTTGTTTATTTCATATATGTTTACCCATGCATATTTAGCCTTATTACTTTAACACATAACATTGTGCTGTTTTTCTAGTATTCCATGACACTGATTGTTTTTAAACTGCTTGCTTCAGTTGTTCAGTTGTTGGCACTGCAAGATTATTTGTTCTCTGTATTGTCATGCACAACAAAAATAAAGAATTGAAAAAAAAAATGTATAGATCACAATTTAATTTTAGCACATCACAGGAGGCTTCCTATTTTGCATTAACTTTCTTTACTTTTACTCCAGCAGCAAATCTTGAAATGTGGTTCACTAATATTTGGAGCATCAAGATTATTTGTTACACTGTGCCTGTTACACCCGTCAAGTCCCCCCTAATACACAAACTTCTAATATTGTTCCACCTCTAAGGCTACTATTTTTGTAACGGACCCCATGGCATCCCTGAGCAGAGTCTAAAGTAGGCAACCTTCAACACCCCAGATGTTGTGGACTACATCCCCCATAATGCTCTTACATCCATAATGCTGGCAAAGCATCATGGGAGGTGTAGTCCAAAACAACTGGAGTGCCGAAGGTTGCTTATGCCTGGTCTAAAGCATGATATCTGTAACTGTGATAAAATGAACTCTAAGCCTACTGAACAGCGATGTGTCGAGCATTAGATACACTGAATGACACGCTGAATAATGAGTATATGATGGACCAGAATGGTGATGTCCCATATTAAATTATTCCGCAATGATGAGCAGATAGATGAATAAAAAGGAAACAAGAATGAAAAAGATGTTTTTTTTTTCCCACAAAGATAATTTAATTTAAAAAAATAAATGTGGCTTGATTAAATGTAGTTTCATTTATTGTAGTGAAGTTAATTAAATGGATTCATCCTGTATAGTATGGCTGCAGCATGAGCAACAAAAAATATTTAGCAAAGCTTTTTAAAATTCTTTATATAACACACACACAATTTTCAGAGTAAAATTGATTTATATCATGTTAGTTGTGCTAGCGGTTTGACTTTCAAAATACACAAAAGTAATTGGGAGTTTTCCTGCTTCCTAGTTTTATTTCTGTAGTCCCAACTGGATAAGAAAAATAAAATAAAACAATTTAAAGAAAATATTTTAGGATTTGTGCTTTTTAGATACGTTATAATGTCTATAAATACAGTATTCCGAAGTCCCAGCAAGCATCTCTCAAACTCATTTTAAAAAAAAAACAACAAAAAAACCCATAAAGCTTTTAGATATAAATATATCACACTATATAATCTATTAACTTTGTAAGTTAGTTCCCAATGTGCTGTGAAAATAAACCATGCTGAAGTAATACAGACAGTGATTCACCGGACTTCTGCCATCAAAACAATGATCCATAATGAGACAGCTAACGGTCACCTCTGTGAGTTGACTCACAAGGTCAGTAAATCGGCAGTGAAAAAACAATGTTCATATAAAAAAAAAAAGAGAACCATCATTAAATTGGCTTTAAATGTGTCACAAATTTCTTGTAACAATGTTGACTTTTAAGTGTCACTTTTAAAGTGTCGAGCATCATGATAGCAACACTATATATTGAAGGGTCTACTTTCAAAATAGGATGGCATCATTATAATACTCTATGTAACAGTGTGTGTCATTACAGTACAGTAAAAAAGAGAGTTTCCTCCACCCTGGAGCAGCATGGTGGAACAGAAGTGTTTCCTAGAATCCTTGTGCATCACCTTGAATATAGATACTCGCTAACTCTTAGCAACAATTAACTCCTTCTCCATTTTAAATGAAAGTCCCCTCAGGCATTAAACTGAATTCTCCTTAATTTTAGCCTTAATCCCAACAGCAGCATTTCAAATGGAGTTATGAGCAGCCTTGATAGACAGCTTCATTTTTAATACAACACTTCTCAAATGATGTTTGACATTTTACATTGGTGAGACTGTTTAGACTATTTTGAATGGACAGTCAATGACACCCAAGATATGCCTCCATTTATAACACAGATGCATAGTTATTAAATCAAACTAAATAAAATTGACAGCAATTCTAATAACATATTGCATACCGTATATACTCGAGTATAGGTCGAGTTTTTCAGCACATTTTTTGTGCTGGAAAACCCCCACTCGACTTGACTTATACTCGAGTCAAGGTCTGTATTATGGCAACTTACATTGCCATAATAGAGACCAGGACCGCCGGGCTCATTACAAGCCCGGCGGTCCTGTTGGGGGCCGGCAGGAAGCGTTTACTTACCTTTCCTGCAGCTCCTGTCAGCTTCCTTCTCCTCCGTTCCAGTCAGCTCCACTGTAAGTCTTGCGAGAGCCGCGACCATCAGGGCGTTGTAACGGGTTACCATGGCAACGCTCCATGCGGCACGCAGACTGCAAGATTTACAGTGGAGCTGACCGGAATGGAGGAGAAGGGAGCTGACAGGAGCTGCAAGAAAGGTAAGTAAACGCTTCCTGCCAGCCCCCCCACTGCACAGCCTATGCCACTGGACCACCAGGGATTAAGATAACCCCCCTCCCTGACCAGGTAACAAGCAGGGAGGCGGGACAAAAAAAATGAAATAATAAAATAATAAAAAAATAATACTATTAAAATAAAAAAAATTAAAATACTAACATAAAAAATTTTAAAATAATAAAAATGCCCTCCCCCCAACCAGTTCACACACACTACACACACACACAACACACGCGCACACACACACTCTGCATTATATACACACACACTCATACAAACACACACTCTGCATTATATACACACACACTCATACAAACACACACTCTGCATTAAACACACACACACTCATATAAACACACTCTGCATTATATACACACACACACACACACTCTGCATTCACACAAACACACACACTCTGCATTATATACACACAGAGTGTGTGTGTGTGTATATAATGCAGAGTGTGTGTTTGTATGAGTGTGTGTGTGTGTATAATGCAGAGTGTGTGCTTGTATGAGTGTGTGTGTGTGTGTGTATATAATGCAGAGTGTGTGTTTGTATGAGTGTGTGTGTATATAATGCAGAGTGTGTGTTTGTATGAGTGTGTGTGTATATAATTATAAAAATCACAGAATTTCATAGCCCCAAGTTTTACCCTCGACTTATGCACGAGGCATAGCATATTTCACAATTGTTGGTCACAAAACTGCACTCGATTTATACATGAGATCGACTTATACACAAGTATATACAGTAATTAAGGTCTTGCAGTATGTTGTTCAGAAATTAAGTAAAAGGTTATCCTTATTGATACTATAAATAAACACAAGTTACATAGTACACATTGTGTTACTTTAGTATGCTTAAACATGTATATATCTAAATTAATGGTACTGTAAGTATAACCTTAAAAGGTCACTTCAGTGAGATTGTACCCTTACTATCTCCTATTATTAATAACATTGCTAGGTTAAGCAAGAATGGTCTTGTGAGCTTTTTCATCTATGAAGTGGGTTGCTTATTATTTATATGTTTAGACACCTCAACAACTGAATTCTTGGTTAACTCATAACTCATTAGTTCCAACTCAATATTCAAATTCAATATTGTAAACTATTCTAAAACTAACAAACTAATCTACAGTAAGTCAAGTAATTGGTTTTTAAAGTCCAAATTAAAGGTTTATTTTTTTCATAAATGTAGAATCTTTAGGAAAACTGCACAATGTGTTGTGTTAGCATTTCAACAGTAGTAAGAAATTATATACCTCTTTGGAAAAAAAATGCCATATCAGCATTAAACTAAAAAGGAAAAAAATGCTGTGCAGAAAGTCATGCAAATTACACAAAAATAAATTACAAAAATAAATTACGTGTATATATACTTCCTGTGAAGAAAATAGCCTGTTATTCAAGACTTTTATTGTCATTCAAGACTTTTGACATTTTATTGGTTCAGTAGCTGTAACTACCGAACACCGACCACCCCCCTGGCTCATTATCTTGAAAGAAAACTGTCGATTAAGCGTTCTCCCTGTGTTTGCATGAAAGGAGGCAGCGGGACTTGGTCGTCGAGTGTCTGGAACTAAAATTGGACACTCGACTTCCCGAACACAATTCAAACCATACGAACGCCTGCTTCCTTTTCCCGAACAGCCAGGTAGTTGTTCGGTAGTTTGGTTCCCACGAACCAGGGGAACAACTGCTCCTATGAGCCAGGGGGCTCTGTTTATGCATTTGTTAATTTTTATGACTTTTCGAAATAGATGACCGCACAGCCTAAATTCATGGAACTGTTTTGGGCAGGAGTTTGGTGTGTGGTCGGTCCAATGGGACTTCCATAAAATTCCCAAACCCCTGAACTGATCTGGGCGATTTTTGGATATGTTGGTCACCCAGATCAGGGCTATGAGGGGATGTATCCCTTTTATGGGGATACTGTGTGTTTTAGGGTACTTTCCAAGTTTTGGGGAAAATATGTTTTTACTGGAGATAATTGAGTTACCCAGTTAGCTGACTCAATTATCTCACAGGTAGAGAGGAGGGAATTGTCTGTTTGCATTGGGAGTGTTCATCTTTTAATGTAATATTATTGACTGTAACCTTTGTGTCCCTGTCCCCCACAAGGTTGATGTGGCAGTGCCCCTTGCACGAGGACTTGCATAAAAGCCAGTGTGGCACCATTAAAATTAATTCCTGTTGTACCCTTCATGAAGTCTAGGCTCATGTTTGGGTAACCATCTACTTGCTGGGGAGAAACTACTTGGAAGCTGTATTCATCTGAAACTATTCGTATCTACACCCGAACTGCAGCTATAATCACTCAGGCTCAGCAGTTCGGGAGGGATAGGCAAACAGGGAATATACTATACCAGCGTTCGTAACACTTCCTATATACACCCACTAGCATTGCAAACAGCAAATCTAAAACAATATACAATATAAAGGTAATTAACCATTCCCCCACATTAGGGAATGCTATGCCATTGATAAAAAGGAGGCCTTTAACGCTGTTAGGGCAGTATAGCATGCTCTAATGAATGGGCCCTCCCTCTAGTCAAGGTGATTGCGGCATGATTGACAGATTTGGCTGATAGGGGACTGCCTCGGTTGTTAGGCAGATCCTCCAATATATAAATAAAAGCTAGCTAATTATGTGTGTATGAATGCACAGTGTGTGTGTGTATGAGTGCATTGTGTGTATGAATGCAGTGTGTGTGTGTATGAATGCAGTGTGTGTATGTATGAGTGCAGTGTGTGTATGAATGCAGTGTGTGTATGAGTGCTGTGTGTGTATGAATGCAGTGTGTGTGTATGAGTGCAGTGTGCGTATGAATGTAGTGTGTGTGTGTGTATGAATCCAGTGTGTGTGTATGAGTGCAGTGTGTGTATGAATGCAGTGTGTGTGTGTGTATGAGTGCAGTGTGTGTATGAATGCAGTGTGTGTGTGTGTATGAATGCAGTGTGTGTGTGTGTGTATGAATGCAGTGTGTGTGTGTGATGCAGAGTGTGTTTGTGTATGTGATGCAGAGCCTTGGTGGGGGGTGGGCATTTTTATTTTTATTTTTTAATTATTATTATTATTATTTTAATATTTTATTTTTTTGTTATATTAATATATTATTTTTATTTTATTATTATTATATTTTCAGCACAAAAAATGTGCTGAAAAACTCAACGAATACTCGAGTATATACGGTATATTATTCTATTAATTATATATTATCAGTGAAAGTACAGTTTTTGTATGTAAAATGCATGGAAAAACCCCCAAATATAAACATAAAGTTTGGCCAGGGTTTATGTAAAAAAGGCTGGACATACTGCATACCAGGAACATGTGGGGTGCCTATGGGAATGTGAGGGAATGTGAGCATCAGAACTAAACCACATAGCAATGGAAAAGTGTTGTATGGTCTGATGAATCGTGTTTTTTTTTTTTATACCAGGTGGATAGCCCGGTGCGTGTGTGTCATTTACTTGGGGAAGAGACGGCAGCAAGATGAGCTATGGGAAGAAGGCAGTGTTATGCTCTGGGAAATGATCTACTGGAATACCTTGTGTACTGGCATTCATGTGAATGTTACTTTGACACGTACCACCTACCTTGAAATTGGTGTCGATTACGTAGACCCATTCATGGTAACGGTTATCCCTGATACCAATGGCATCTTTCAGCAGGATAATGCACCCTGCCACACTGCAAAAAATGTTCAAGAATGGTTTGAGGAACATGTCAAAGAGTTTACGGTGTTACCTTGGGCTCCAAATCCACCAGATCTCAATCCGATTCATCATCCGTGGAATGTGCTGGAACAACAAATCCAATGCATTGAGGCCTCAACCCGTAACTTGCAGGACTTAAATTAGCTGCTGCTAACGTCTCCGTGCCACATACCACAGGACATGTTTGTGGGTCTTGTGGAGTCCATGCCTTTATGTTTTGGCAGCAAGATGGGGACCTATATGATATTAGACAGGTGGTTTTAATGTTGTGGCTGATCAGTGTATGAACCCCACAAAAAGCCATACAGAACAGAACATAGTACAATCTGTATAAATAATACATATGTAGTATATCTATTCACGCTTGTAAGAGCCAATTTTATCTGGATCTTAATATTCTTTATTTATATATATAAAAGTAAGGTAACCAACCTAAACTACACAGATATAAAAACAAGGTAGAAAGCCCAAAATAGCCCAGCTTGCAATCTTTCCTATTACCTCTCTCTTCACTGATGTCATAGTCCCTTGTGCCACTCCTATGAGTGTGTCCTCCAATGTGTGTGATGCTTCCTTAGTTCCATCCACTTATGATGTGGGATTATTAACAAACCAGTGCCATGTAATAATCCCGCAACTCTCCAATTTACTGAATCGAAGTCTTCCTATTGTTTAGGTTACTGTGCTTACTGTGAGCTGCAATGTAAATCAAATTTAAAATATCAAGATATCAAACAAATTTTTCAAACCCAATCGTATTTTATATAAAATCTACAAATTTATTTTAAAAACAACATGTCATGTAAAGAGCAGCAATATTGACATTACATAATAAAGCAACAGAGTTTCATGTCAGAACCAACATTGTAACTTCCAATTACATATTTTCATTTCCAAGTAGTACAAATATGAAAACAAAATGTTAAACATATATACAATGGCTATGCAGGAGATTTATTCAATATACTAAACATGATAAAATAAAAAAATGTGATGCAATTTATAAAATGATTTAAAAATAAATTTAAAAAGGCTATTTTAAAATTCATTTTGTGTTTCTATTGGTCTTTTTGGGTTGCATAGAATTCTTCCAAAAATAGACACACACATCAAGAGACAAATCCACTACAATATTTGTACTAACAAATTAGCACCTAATACATATGCACAGCAAATCACTTATCATTGCTAATCTCAGCTAGGGTGGAGAGGTGGCTATAGTAAGATAGGTACAGCGAGGAATAAAAGTTGAGTAAATCTTATTTATTTTACAAGTAATGGGGGATGCCTCAATCTAAATCGCTGAAAAGAAATCACATTAGAAATTCATGTTTGTATGCTACGTTTAGAGTGTCCCTTTTACTTCTTTATACAAGAAGCAAGAGGCTGCTGCTAAGTCCCAAGGGTTTGCAGCATCCATTAAAGGAAAACAGTTGTGATTTGCTGCTCCTATTAAGAATAAATGGAAATATTAGCTGCTGCATAACAACTTGTTTTACATAACAGCAGCTGATAATTCCTTGTCATTACAAATCTTGCAGTCAGTAAACATTTACTACTCGAACGGTATTGACAGGCATTATAGAGAGTAATGGATGTCCGGTAAAAAAAGAAGCATCAACAATGGAAACAAGTCTTGTGAGGTGTGCCTTGGGGGTAAGGCATGTTAACCTAACTGGTGTGCACGACATTACAGATGGCTAATAGCCTAGAGATGCACATGCTCACAATTTACATGTGTACCTGTGCCTTTTCCATTTTTCATTATGTGTGTTGTTTTGCTCTAGTGACTAGTGTGCAGTGATCAGTATAAGTAACTCAGAGCTTCTAGCACGGAACTGAAATATATTTCATAAACTGCACTCAGAATAAATTTCTATTTGTTTATATAGGCATTCCAATGTAATGCTTCTAATAAAGGTCTTGATATTGTAAATTTAAATAATGTGCTTATTTCTATAACTCATGCATATATGGAAGAAAATAGTGTGGTTAAATTTTATACAGTATTTTATTCATTGTTTAGTGCAATATTTTTGTAGTGGGAGCACTAAACATCACAGTTATGCTCTGATAGGTAATTTCAGAAGAAATGCAGGGTTCGTGCCAGTTTCTATGACAACAATTTTGAATTGCTTTTTTTCCATTTTGTTTCAACACATACGATGGTGCCTCCAATTAAATGTAAGGTACATCTGCCAACACAGCAGCACTTATATAAAGTCAGATTTGTGTTTATTAATTAAACTTAAAACCACTTTTGGAAAGGCTAAGAAAAACATGCTTAATCCCTAGAATGTTATCTAATTCATTGCAGAGCAGCAATGTCTTCAAAACATGCTCACAGGTAGTATGTGTGCGGCTTTGCTGTAAGCAATGTTGTTATTGTTCCTTTTATTCACAAAATGAAACATTTCTGTGACCCTGTGCAAACAAATTTTAATTCTGTAGCAGGTATAATGCACTATAAAAACACGTTTTACAGTGATAAATTACATTCCACAAACTTGCTGATCTGCTGATTAAAGGGCTTTACCATTTGCAAAAAAATCTTGCTATTACCGTTATAATGCCCAACTGGGTATTATTAACTAGGTTCGCCCCTTATAATCCTGCAAATAAACTATAAACTTGAATCAGGCTACCCACATTGATTTCCACACCCCTGTTGATGTCACCACTGCCCACTCATGGTGCAACCAAATGCTTCTCATATTAAAGCATTAGATTGGACCTTGTACTGGCACTGAGAACATGTGCACACTCTGAGTCAGGTAGGGGAGGAAGAGTTGGAGGTGGGGAGGGAGGGCACAGAGGGAAGGAGGTGGAGAGGGAGAATACATAAATGTAGGAAGATGGGGAGGGAGAGCACAGAGGGAAGGAGGGAGGGAAGATCAAAGTTTCCCCTTGCAGACATTGTTGCAAGGAGGAAGCTCATTACATACGTATGTTGCCATCACACTGTTCCAGACTACATAAGTCACGTGTGCCAGGGGTGTAAAAGTGCAAATATCTCTGTAAGTTCAGGATTTCAAGCAGAAACACTGCACATACAGACTCCTACTTCAATTGCCACTTCTAAAAGTACAGGTGGTAATGGTGGTTGGAGTAACATTTTAAAATACTATCCTTCATTCCAAGTTCATCTTACTGAGTCCAATATTTATCTTACAAACACATACCCAACCTGGCCTTATCAGTGACAAACTAGGATTGGGTCTATTGGAGTTCAGGTTCCATGCAAACACCTTGCAAAAGGCCCACACAGCAAACTGTTTTAGATTTTCTTTCTGTGATCTGCTGCTCCTGTGGAATGCTGGGTGCTATAAACACAACTTTTGGTCATGGAGTTACAAATATCATCCCTGGCCTGGCTTATTTTAGAAAATACTGTTCAAAATACCAACAGGGCTAAAAGTAGTTTGGGTTCTATATATACAATCTGTGCCTCTATTAACAAATGTTCCACTGAACATAGGAAGGGCCTATTTCTTATCTAGGCACTATGTAAATAGTCTTTGCCCCATTATCCATATGATGGACTCTCTGGGCAGGCAGTGACTACCTATACCCTCTGTTCCCAGCGTTTGTTCTGCGCTTCCACTCGCTTGCTTGTGATGATGGATTTTATATATTTGAAATTTATAGTTTATTATGCACCTGGAAAATATTGTGTATTTGGCTGAAAAAGTCTTCTTACAAATGTGGTCAGGTACATATTCTTCTAGACACATGACTCCATAAATACAAATTCAAGTTTCGTAACTTGATCCATTTAAATTTTCAGCTATATGTAAAAAAAAATGAAATTATTTGAAATTCATATGACTTTGAAGAAAAGTATTTGTCACGGGAGATGGGACTCTTCATATGTGTTCCATTAACTGTTCTTTGTATCGTCTAATGTTTTGCTGCATTCTAATGAAATTGTTCCTTTCTGTTCCGTTACCGAACAGATTCTGTGGGGTCCCCTTGTTCGCAATTCATGTTTAGTCTTTATTGGAAGATTGATAAAATATGATAAAAATTAGGCTTGAGTGTTAATCTGTGGATCGGTATTAATGTCTCTTTTAGATATGATATTGGAACTCAAGGCTTGTTCATATCAAAGGATGCCTTATATAACAGGGAATCAAGACATATGGCAAATGAGAGAGTTAGTTTATACTGAAACCAGACTTCCAGGCCACTTATGTGTGACTTCTCACACCTTACAGTAGCTCTGCTGGGGACCCAGCTTCAAAGAATTAAGGTTGTAAGCTCTGACCTCCCAATCAATCAATCAATCAAATTAACCCCTTTTGAAATTGACAATACCACCTCTACCAGGCAGCCAGTTCATATATGCACGAACATAACTTTTTGGATATGTTGTGCACTCAGATCGGGGCTATTTGGGAATATAATTTTTGTGGGGTTCCGATGCTGTTGGCATGTATTTTTGTGATATGTAAAAATTATGTGTAAGTTTCCTATTTGAGACAGACGCCTTGTCCTGAGCTGGCTTGGGTGTATGTTGGAGGTGTGATTGTGATATGCTGACAAGGATGGTAGTTCCCCCATCAGTATGTTCCCCTGAGGCCATTTTCCCTGGACCCACAGGTTGAGACTGTCCATGCCCCTCACTTTGGGCAGGCCGTGGACGGGTCCCCCTATCTACTGATGGAACCTCTGTCTCTCCCTCACCTCCACTCCATGTCCTCACACACACAGCACCTTGGGAACTGGCTGAGTCTTGTGCAGAGTAAGGCTCACACACACTCTGCCCTCCCTCAAAGCCATGCTCTCCCTCCACACTTTCACACAGCCCAGCCAATACATTGGCGTCAGGCAGATTTTGGCACACATTCATTCAACCCTCTCTCCCTAGAATTCTCTTCCTGCACATTGTCACATAACACCTTTAGCACCCCTTGGTCAGGCACTGGATGTGAAACACACTCACGTAATTTCCTCTCCCAGCCAGGCCATCCTTCCATAATCTCACATAGCCACTCACTTTCTCCTTGTTCTGGCACCTGACATACTCCTGACTGAGATACAGGTGAACACATCAACTCATCCTGCCCTGGCTCCCAATGGATTGATCCACTTGTGTTTTCACATGGCATCTTAAACAACCCTGGCTCTGACACAGATAGACACACACGCTCATCCAGCCCCGCCTCGCTGTGCAGCTGTTTTTGCCCACTCACACATGGTATTGCAGGCACCCCTAGTGCTGGCACAGACACGCACACATGCTCAATTTGCCCTCGCTCCCAGCACAATTGCCGGCATACACCTTCACCTGTTTCCACAGACACCCCTGGTTCAGGCACAGATTGATACACATTCTGCTCTCCCTCCCAGTGAAGTTGTCCTGGCAAACTTTCACCTTGTACCACAGACAACTCTGGTTTTGGCACAGCCTGGCACACATGCTCATTCTGCCCTCCCTCCCAGCAACTTTGTCTTGGCACATTCTCACATGATATTGCAGACACTTCTGGTTCAGGCACAGACCAGCACACATGCTCAGTCTGCCCTCCCTCCCAGCACAATTGTCTGCATACATTTTCACAAGTTTCCACGGACACCCCTGGTTCTGGCACAGATTGACACACATTCTGCCCTCCCTCCCAGCGAAGTTGCCCTGGCAAACTTTCACCTGATACCACAGACAATTCTGGTTTTGGCACAGCCTGGCACGCATGCTCATTCTGCCCTCCCTCCCAGCAACTTTGTCTTGGCACACTCTCACATGATATTGCAGACACCTCTGGTTCAGGCACAGACCCGCACACATGCTTATTCTGCCCTCCCTCCCAGCACAATTGTCTGCATTCATTTTCACATACTGCCCTCTGCACAGTAGGGCCCCTATGAGGCTTGGGTTTATAACACACATTACTTTCTGGCACATACTGGGATAACAATCTACCTAAGTCAGTACCAAGTAATACATTTGCAGGGATATTCTCATCTACCCCCACATTTCTGAAACCCTTCCCCGCTCCCCAATCCAAATAAACTCGTGCCATTGGCACTACAAGTCGTACCCCCCCAATTCCTTTAACTGCTAGAGTCCTGCCAGGAATTAAGTCCTCAGAGCGCACTAGCTCTGGACGCACAAGAGTCACATCTGCCCCAGTGTCCCTGAGTCCCACAGTTACCTCTCCAACTCAGCCATTTTTAGTTCATGCTCTCTGGCAGCTTGGCGCTCCGTGGCCTCTCTCTCAGCTTGGCACTCTCTCTCAGCTTGGTGCTCTCTCTCAGCTTGGCGCTCTCTCTCAGCTTTGCGCTCTCTCTCAGCTTGGCGCTCTCTCTCAGCCTCCTGATACTGAAGGATAAGCTGTAGTCTTTGGTTTGTGTCTGCTGAGTCCACATATTTCAACACAGTTTGTAAGTAACAATCCAGAGGATCTCCAGATCTTGGTACATCATTGACAAAAGCTACAGGTATCTCCTCTGCAGTGTTTGAGGCATCACTTTGCACTGCTTGTTGCATATCATAGTCCACCAGTGCTTGTAATAGTTCCTCTTTTGTTTTCCCCCGACAGGGAATAGATCTCTCCCGGCAAAGCTGGTCTAGCGCTGCCTTGGATTGCGTCTGGTACTCCATTTAGTAAATAAAAGATAGCAAAGAAAAAACAGAGAAGGGGGGAGGGGGGACTGTTGAGGTGTAAATATATTATATATGCACTGAGTTCAGCCTTTGGAAATTGAGACACAATTTCTTTTAGTGCCTGGATTAACCAACAAATCCAGCAACACTAAAATCTGGTACAAAAAGATGAAAAATCTTTTTAGTTATCCCACCGCTATGCCACCAATTTGTCACGAACACACCCTACTCCAAGAGTGTGCGTGACGTAGTTGTGGTGGTGAAAGGGTTAAAGTACACTATTTGTCTGCACTAGACTGGAAATAATGACAAAATCCCCCTTTAACACCACCCACACTTAAACATAATAATATAACTATTACTACTTTAACGCTGCCACCACCAAGACAATTTATAAATGGGGTGCCTTGGTCCCCCAGGTAAATCAATAATAAAACCCACCAAATATTACTTAGTACAATATTTAAGGAATTATAAAAATACTAACTAGTCTCTTCAGGTAACGTGATTCTTAACCAGACAAAGGCAAAACTTAATAAATGAATGTTTATTATGAGCAAAAGATAGTCACAGTGCATATAAAAATATATGATAAACAAATTATTTACACCAACAACAGATAAAAACAAAAAGGATAAAATACAGAAGTCCTAATTACTCACTTAGGTTTTCAAAGTACAACTTCTGTCCAGGGGGTCTCTGGCAAGGAAAGATGGTGACTCACCCAAAATTAGATCTTGGCCCCAAGCAAGTACACCAACACCCTTCAGGATCATTAGATATATACCCTGTGGTTTATCAAGTCTTGCCCAGGGGTGGAGTTAAGGCGTACCTACAGAAATAATAACTGACCACCTCCTTTGTTCCAGACCACTGTCAATCCAAATGGAAACATTTGACTCTATCTTCTTTTTTGTACCTGCCACAGAAATAATAATTGCATCTACAAATTTGTTATTATTTTCCCATTCCATAGACATGTTGCACGTCCCACCCACGATCCAATAGGACGGACATCACAATTCCTTTCCCTAGGGTCAAGTTAGGCCACTCATGTTTGGACTTGGTTAGAAGATGGCGCTTGTCACATTCCAAATATAACAAAAATGAGGCTTAATTATTATTCTGTGGGGGTAAATATGAATGTTTTTGTCCTTCCTTTGGATATGATACTAGAACAAAGCTAATGGCATTTACATATCAAAGAGATTTACTCATCACTTACAAGGTACAGGCCAAATGGATGAAGAGACATTCAGACTTTTTCCAAGTGTAGAACCTCACACCTTGCAGACTTCACATCCATACAGTAAAATCCTTTTCACATTCCTATGCCATTCACACTACCCCTTCTGTCATCTGCCCTCTGTGGGGGTCCCCGCTTCAAAAGATGTAACCCCTGTTGACCTCAGCAATAGCATCTCTGTAATTTGTGCCATTTACTACAAGAAATCACATTAAAAGATGATATTCCATAGTGTCATAATAAATGATACACCCTTGCCGTGACAGTTGGAGTAACCCTTTAAGTGAACTATGCATCCACAAAATATACAGTTTCATAAATTTTTGAGTTAGTAAAATAACATAATTCTGTACCAATTGAGGAGAGACTTTCCGTTTATAGCATCTGGCATTAGATTTTACATTTAATTTACTTATATAACTCCGAATTAAATTCCTGTTCCCCTCTTGCATTGCAACCCAGCTTTAGTTTTAGGTAAAAAAACAAATTCTACATTGAATATTCTTACGTGAGGATTTAGTCACTTTTTCTTTTTCACATTTTTTATTGCTTATGTATAAACCAGAAAACTAAAACTTGAAACTGTGTGACTCAAGATTCTTCCATTGTATCTGGGATTGATGGGGGATGTAATTTATTATTTAACAGTTGCTTGGTTAGTACAATATAATGGTAATAGCAGTAATTTTAAGAGGAAATTGAGAGATACAGAGTTATCCTGTGACCATTTAAATACATACAAATACTTATCATAACATATCTAGTCACTTCAACTCTCCAGTGCATCTAGCAATGCATCAAAACTAAATTTGAAAACAGGAAAAAAATAACTGTTTCTGAAACTGTTGTAGAAATACTCAGGGTTTTTTCTATGTGAACACTGTTAGATATTTCAGCAGCAGAATCAAAATAAAGATGTCTTTTTGTTTTATTAAGAATGACAGTGTCATTATTTAACATGATTTAAATGTCAGGGGGCACATAAACTTAACTCACTGTGAAATAATGTCTTAGCAGTTAACCGATCATAAAGATACTTTAAAGGATATAAAAGTTAATGGACAAAAAATATATTGCTAGTTCAGTTATGTTATCAGCAGGTATATCTTAAAATCTGTTGGGTGCAAATATGCTTACCTTGTAATTTGATGGACATTGCTTTGTGACATAATTTTATTATTCAGAAAACAATAAATTTGCATCCAATTAAAGTGATATAGATCTAGAAAAATATATTTTGAAATACTGTTTAAGGAAATTAATGAGCAATTAATTAAGACCAGCCGTGATCTATGACATCAGGTGACAATTTAATTTTGCGTACTCTACAAATATTACACTTGGTAACGCAGCCAATACATTGTGTTTCTGAGTGTGTCAGCTGCAATCTGATTATTTTGTGTCCTATACTGAGATCAGGATCACTAACACAAATGCACTCTAATATTTAACAATGCATTAAATAAATACAGTGCATCTAGACTGTGGTCTCTCCTGCTTAGAGGAATTAGCATGTAATCTGACATAAATGCATGGGTTATTATATTAATTCATTTATTTTCAGATCATATTCAGATTGAATGTATTGTTCAAGTTGATTTGATAGAAAATTTAATTTTCATGCCATTTGCTGTTATCGTGTATTACATAACACATAATAAAAGCCACCCATGGAGCTTCAAAGTACAGAATTGCAATAAATTAATGCAGCATTAAAAGATTTCCTTGTGAAAATAATTGTTGTCTTAACTCTAAAAAGCTGAATCATAGGAACAAAAAATATTATTGATCTAAAAGGTGAAGGTAGAAAAAGTTCAAAAGTACTTGTTTCAGAGCAATCATTACAGAAATGTTTCAAACAACAACAGGAAACGGGGCACAGAAGGAAAGAAGGGAGGGCAGGGGAAGGGGAAAGGGAAGAGTAGCAATCTGAATCAAATAGTATTAATAAATCAGAGATAATATGATTTGTCCACATACATTTACATATGATAATTCATATATAGTTTGACTACAGCCTCAGCCTTGTTACATTGTGATACAGCATTCCCCTATTTAGGGTGTACCAATCTCCATGGGTCCCACATCCTCCAAGTCTTTAGAGCCACCTTTAAGGGGAGGGAGATACTATTAAAACATCTTTCATATATACTCTGGTTATCCAGCTCAGCTTGTAAGGTCAACACCGAGGGTGTACGTAGAGTTTTCCATGCTCTTGCTATTAAGCATTGAGCTGTGAGGGCAATATGATATATCGATTTTCGTATATGTGCCGGCACGTCTGGTGGCAGGTGTAATAGGAGATATGTAGGAGGACTAAAAGGTAGCGTTATAGCTGTGAATTCTCACATAAAGACTTGTATAGTGTCCCAGAAGGGTTGGGTTTGGCATGGAAGGTCGGTATGCGGTATGCGGTATGCGAGGGTCAATATGGGGGTCACCTGCGAAATTTGGTTATTGCTACTCAGTTTGTGTTTATGTGCATCCCATATTTTCAGTAGCAATGCAACCTGGGCCAGTACAGATTGTAAGGTGGCCTAAAGGGTAAGCATCAGAATGTCCAAATTGCATGAAATTCTTTTGAATGTACATTCGTAACGAAACAAATAGCCCATGTGTAGTGCAGTGGGTTCCATGCTAAGTAGACGCTCTGATTCTTATAGAGTGACATACATTGAAAGAGATAAAAACCCTGGCTTGGGTCATCACATCACATGCTTTGTTATTAGCCATATAACCATAGTTACTGTTAAGAAAACAAGTGTAGAGTCCAGTTCCGACTTTGATGTTATCTTTTGGTCATACTTATCTACATATAAGACAAAATAGGTATATTTTATGATCATGAAGCTTGTTTAGTTATTTGTTAAATAATAATAATTCTCCAGTAAAGATAAAATGAGTACAACTGTTATCAAACATCTAATAAGACGCTGGTGATGCCAAAAATATGCATAAGACAACACTTTAAGGCAGTACATCTCAAACAATTAAATTGTCCACTTACACGTGTAAAGAACCTACATTTGGCATATTGACAGCTGGCATTATGAATATACACACATTATCACACTTTCACATGGAATATCAATTAAAATCATTTCAGTAAATCTGTCAATAAACTACCATGAAAATTCAGCAAATTATCCAATGCATTTATTATATCAACCATATAAAAATGTGATTTGATAAAAAAACAAAAAACTGGCATTTACTTAATTGTCAAATAGTGCTTATTAATTAATAGAGCATATTAATAGTGACTTATTTTATGTTTTTAAAAACAACATACCTATGTGTATTTCTTTGATCAGGCTAAACCATTTTATTGAAAGAATAAAATCATTTACATCAAGGAAAGAACTAACAAAAGGTCACTGGATTTTGCATCTGCAGTTCTATATTTGCACATGTTGCTAAGCAACTGAAGAAAATCATAGCCCTGGGCACTGAAATTGCCTTTTATGTCATCCATTTAAAAAAAAAAAAAGGGAACAAAAATCAGTTACATTTTATACAATGAAGATAAATATATGGAGTACTTAAAACACACAAAATGTATGCTTTCTTCCAAATATTAAATACAATGTTGCAATATAAAGAGGTCTCTTTGTATGGCTGGCTTTTTTTTCTATTATATGTTTGGACAGGAATAGTACAGAACAACTTGCCAAGTTTGTCAAGAATGAGCCAAATAGAGAAGATGAATATGGACGTAAAGAAGATTTATCAATGTAGTGATGACATGTTTCCTGGCAAGGGGAGAAGTAGGGTTGTCTCTTCATTTGAAAATAAAAACATTAGACAGATAACTTACGACCATATGGTGGTCCAGCTCATCTGAATTTCATGAAATAAAAAAAGATTCTGGTAAACCAATTAGGTGAACCAAAAGGGGTGTGGAAATGTGTACTGTGTACTGCAAAATATATACATAATATATCCATAAATATCATGTATACTGGATATATGTATATATTACAATTCACTGATAGGCACTTATCCCACCAATTGGACCACGGATCAAATGATAAAAAGCAACCAATAGAAGAAAAAAAGACAAGTATATATATATATATATATATATATTCAATTTTGTTTTATAAATATATAATATAAGCTTATATAATATAAAGCTTGTTTGCTTTTTACTTCTCCTTTTTAACCTCTGTTGGTCAATTCTCGCTGGATCTGTGGATAAAATCAACATTTAATAGCTGCTCCATAGCTGTCAAACATCTTTTTTCCCATCAATCATTTTTTTTAATTTTTTTTTATGCCATGGATGGAATTCTGGATCACGATCAAAACAAACATGCTCAGTCAGTGCACAATTAGTTTGGTTTATGATTCAGCTACATTTCGGCTTGTAGTTTGGGAATTAGCATGATCATCCAACTGGCCCAAATTTGGATGAATTGCAGTTCATGATGAAAGAAATCTCTAAGACTAGTTGGTTGTATAAGGGCTGCAACACTCCTAACTTTACATTTATTGCAGATTTATCCCTTTAACCCCTTCAATACCAGAATCAAGTATAAACATTTTCATTTTCGTGGTTTTTGCAGTATTAAAAAAAAAAAAATAGTCCATAAAGCCTCATTCACCTGCATTTATATTCTAGTTATGATTACCTGTCTGTACAGGAACAACAGTCTTTGCCAGTAGTCACTAGTCACTAATATAATGAATGTAAAGTTGCTAAAAATGTCATCTCACCCCCTCTTTTTAAACGGTACAGGACGTGTCACTGGTTGATACTATTCTTACAGTCAGGAGGGAGGAGGAATAAATGGACTCTACCATTTCACTGTTAGCATTTCATTAACATTCCAGAGATTGATAAACATTGATATAGCAGTTTTAAATGCCATTATTTTAGAAATATATGATTTAACTCTATATACTGTATATGGGAATAATGCGCAAATGCAGATACTATTTCTACATTCTGTTACCATTTTTCAGTAAGCTATACAGCTAGTAATGCCTTCCAGTTCCTTACAAATACATGTAAGCAGGGGCATACCTAGAGCATTTGGCATCCGGGGCGGATCTTAAATTTGGCACCCCCCAACTTTAAAATGTAAAGGAAAAAAAAAAGCAAACAGTTTTTTATGTATTTAGCACTGAGCAGTGCGTGTGTGTTTGTATTTAAGCATGTTTTTGTATGGAGTATGTAAGTGAATGTAGGTGTGTGTTTGAATGTAGTGTTGACATTTGAACGCAGGCGTGCATTTGTGTGTAGTGTGTTATTTTAATACAGCGGTGTGTTTATATATAATGGTGGTGGTCTAATACTTAGGTGTGTTTGTAGTGTTGATGTTTGAATACAGGGGTTTATTTATGTGTAGTGTTAACAAGATGCACATATACACACACTGATACACTTGCAGATATATAGCGATACAGATGCACACTGACAGACAGATACACAGACAAACATTGACACACAGGAAGATATGCAGACACACAACTACACACACAGATACATACTCACACATGCATATACATTGACATATAGGTACACACATGCAGATACATTGACACACAGTCACACACAGATACAGACACACTGACACACATGCAGATACACAGACACACACTGACACACATGCAGCTACACAGACACAAACACTGACACAAATACACAGATACAAACGCACGTACAAATACAAACATACACACAGGTACACACATACAGACACACAGTCGCACATAGATACACAGATACAAACACACATACAGATACAAACACTAACACACACACACATACAGGCATACAGATACACATATGCAAACACACACAGATACGCATGCAGGTAGACAGGTACACAGTGTGTGTTTTTTATAGTGGATGCACTGTATGTAGTGGATGCAGTGTCTGTGTGTAGTGCATGTAGTGTGCGTGATTGTGTAGTGTGTGTGTGTTTTTGTAATATATTTAGTGTGCATGTTTGTGTAGTGTGTATGTTTGTGTATTGCATGTAGTGTGCCTTTTTGTGTAGCTGATGCAGTGTGTTTGTATAGTGGATGCAGTGTGTTTTTGTGTAGTGCATGTAGTGTGTGTGTACTAGATACAGTGTGTGTTTGTCTAGTGGATGTAGTGTCTGTTGTGTGGGATAAGTACTGGGAAAAGCCGATTTTTAATAAGTTGGGCTTATTCCCCCCTTCCCTCTGCAGGCAAAAGGCAGGGAGGGGGGAATAGTCCCAACTAATAAAAAAAAAAAAAATTGCACCCCTCTTTCCCCAGAACTTATCCCACACAGCAAACACACAGAGTACATGCACTATACAAACAGACACTGCATACAATACACTACATTCACTACCTTCACACTGCATCCACACGCACACATCTCACTATTTCCCCCCTTCCTGTGGCCAGGAAGGGGGGACACATTTACCTGGTGGTTCAATGGCTATAGCAGGGACCCAGGAGTAATCCTGAACCTTTCCTTTTGTCCTTTCCTTTTGTGAGCTGTGTGTCCTTTCCTTTTGTGAGCTGTGATAGCATTGCCATCGGTTGCCATGGCAATGCTCCGACATGCATTGCATGTCGCGCAGAGCAATGCCACGGGTTGCGGTCTGCAACAGGAAAAGACATGCTGCTGCTTGAGGGTGCTAGATGACTCCTGGGTCTCTCTTTACCATGCAAACAGACACAAGGGCAGCATTTTACTGCCCCTGTGTCTTCTTGCATGATGAAGAGATACCCAGGAGTCAACATGCTGCCCCGGGCACCCCCCTAATTGGTGGCTTCCAGGGAGGACTGCCCCTACTCCCCCCCCCCTTAGTACACCACTAGTAAGCAAGGTTTTTGACCATTTTTATTTATATACTTTTGTCACACCTACTGCATGTGAGAAAAAATTTATTTTTGCTTTTATACTAACATTTCAGACTCTGTGTTAAATATTGCAAGATGACGGATAGTGTATACTGTCCAAAACTTTTCATATTCAAAATTTATCTTGTATAAAGGATGAATAAGTGAAAAATAAAAATTGCGTACATGTACATATTTTTAAGTTTGTCCGTAAAGCAATCTTGACACAAGATTGATGTGCTACTAAATGTTTATATGCCAGTTATGCATCACTTGAAATAAATGTTATTTTAATATTTTTTCAATCAAAAACGATAGGTATTGAAGAGGCTAAACATATGCTCATGTTTTAGTTTTCTCTGGTTTCACCAGTAGCAGGACACTCAAGAAACCTCTAAGGCCCACACACTCACAGGACCCATCCATTCGGCTGCCTATAAGTGCAAAAAAATTTCAGAGGTCCAGTTGTGTGCTGAGATGCTAAGCAGGACAACTACTACCCTGTGAAATCAGCAGCATTGGGAGCTTTTTGTGTGTCTATATGTGCATCTGTGTGTCTGTGTATTTAGCTGTGTTTCTGTGTGTGTTTCAGTGTATCTTTGTGTCTATGTGTCTATCTGTGTTTTGTTTGTGTGTCTGTGTATCTATATCTGTGTATCTATCTGTGTATCTGTACCTGTATCTGTGTGTCTGTATGTGTGTCAGTGTATCTATCTGTATGTATGTTTGTATCTATATGTGTGTGTGTGTGTATGTGTGTGTGTGTATCTATCTGTGTGTCTCTGTGTGTCTGTATGTGTATCTGTGTATTTGTATGTTTGTCAATGTATCTACCTGTGTGTCCAGAGGCGTAACTAGAAACCAAGGGGCAAAACTGCTTTGCCCCTCCTTCCATACGTCTCACCCCGCAGGCCCTCCATGTGTTATATTCATGCCTCCCAGGCCCACCATGTATCTCATTTACGCCCCACAGGTTGAGTATGGTTGGGGGGATGAGTATGACAGAATTGGATGCATTAATGTGATAGGTTGGGTGTGGCAGGGTGAAAAGGGGCGAGTGTGACAGAGTGATGGAAAATGAGTGTGATAGGATTGGGGGGTTAGTGTGTTAATGTGGGTGGCTAGAGAAGGTGAGCATGCTAAGGAGAATATGGCAGAGCGACAGGAGGTGAGTGTGGCATGGGTGAGTGACAGGATTTGGGGAGTTATTGTGAGTGTGACAGGGTGAAGGGGTGAAGAGGGGTGACGGTGTGTGTGGTAGGATGACTGTTACACAGACAGACATGAGCCTACACTGACACACATGCAGATAAACAGACAAACACACACGGACATACCAACAAAGTTGCAGACAGATACACATACAGACACACACACGCATATATACAGAGAGAGAGAGACACACACACACACATAAAGATAGAGACACACACACACACACATAGCGACACTATAAAAGCGCAGCAGTGCTGGCAGGCCCCTGGAAATACTTTGCCTTTGGGTGGTCTTAACAGCATGAACCACCACAAGGGCCCTTGAACGCACGGCCCTGGTGGTTCTACCAGGCAGGCCGGGGCCGCACCACATGGCCGGCAAGCACCCGGGTCGAGGGGGGCCACAGTGCAGCCAAGCAGCCTCGACTGAAGGACCTGGTCGCAGCTGGAACATCAGCGACCGTAGTAGATCCGCCACTGTGTGCAAATGTATGTTTGTCTGTGTATCTATCGTTGTATCTCTATGTATCTTTGTGTCTTTGTATCCATCTGTGTGTATCTATGTATCTGCTTGTGCTTCATTGTGTGCATCTGTGTATTTGCATATGTGTCAGTGTGTGTGTCTGTGTATATAGTGTGTGTCTGTGTAGATGTATGTGTGTTAGTATGTGTATTTGTTATTTGTATATGTGTGTGTATCAGTGTGTGGCAGAGTATATGTATATCTGCATACATCTCTGCATTCAAATGTAAACACTACACATAAGTACAATCCTGCATTCAAATGTAAACACTATATAAAACCACACCTCTACATTCAAAGGCAAACACTACACACAAATAAAAAAATGCTTTCAAATGGCAACTGTACATAAAAACACACAACACACACATACACCCCTACATTCACACACACATACTCCATATATAAACATGCTTACAGTCAAACAAACAATGCTCAATGCTAAATACAACCCTAAATGAATGTGCAAATGGTAGTTACCTACTTTTTTCCATCCTTGTGATACGGGAACCCAAAAAATATTGCATGCACTAGGCCCTCCTTACTTTAGTTCCGCCACTCCTCAGGACTGTGGGATAGGAGTCCAAAATAAAGACTGTCATGATAAATTCTGGATTTTTGACAAATAGGCATACTTAGTATTTTCTGGTCTTGTGAACTTTGAAAAATACCTTTGTGTTTATTTGTACATTGCAATGTTCTGAAAAAAACATCTGCTGATAATCTTGTTTTATGACATAAACTGTGTTTTTTTACTGATACAGAAATATTTGTTTATTTTGAAATATAGTTTTAAACGGGCACATTTATTTCAGGAATTGCCTTCTACAAAGAAGTAAGTAGAAATATAGATTAGGGTGTTGTAGTGGACGTGATCTACTTGGATTTTGCCAAGGCATTTTATATGGTTCCTCAAAATAGGTTAGTGCTGAAACGCAAAGAAATTGGTCCAGACATAGGCGTGCCCAGTCTATTGCATTAGGGTGTGCACCCTAAACCACAAACACACACACCGCGGGTATATGTATATATATATATATATATATATATATATATATGTGTAAAGGCTTGCCTGGAGTTGTGAAAGGGGTTTGTTGATCCTTCATAAGCACTCCCCCCTTACCTGCATCACCGTGGATTCTGCCATTCGGCAGGCATCACTTCTGGTTTTGCTTCTTCCGAGTCACTATGCTGTCACTTCCAGTTTGCGGTCTGTGCACTCACGGTCAGCAATCAAGCTGCTGCTTGCCACATGCTCGGAGGGCACAAAAATCATGAGTTTTCACATGGTTCCGGTCCCCTCACCCTCTGCCACACGCTAATGGTCCGCTATGGGGGTGGGGGGCGGAAATCATACACACAGACGCAGCAGTCAGAGACCACCCAAGGTCTCCTCATTGCCGACCGTTTTGTTTACTTCTCCCACGTGGGAGAACCGCAGGTTACTTCTTCAAAAATTACTTTAAACAATATATACACGCTGCAATTACCATCATTACTAATACTGGGTCACATACTACTGGGTGACATACTACTGGGTTATATACTGTGCTGCATATTACTGTATTGCATGCTACTGTGTTACTACATACTACTTTGCTACATACTACTTTTGGTACATGATACTGTATGGCATATTACAGAGTTACATGCTACTTTGGTACATGCGACTGTGGTACATGATACTGTGGTACATGCTGCTGGGTTACGTGCTGCTGGGGTATGTGCTGCTGTGGTGCATTCTGCTGTTAGTACATGCTGCTGTGGTGCATGCTACTGTGGTTCATGCTACTGTGGTACATGCTGCTGTGGTACATGCTACTGTGGTACATGCTACTGGGTTACAATACTACTGTGTTACAATACTCTGCGTTCACAGGCACTATGATCAATTCATCTTAATATTATCTACTGATAAATTTAATCCCATATGGTTAACTATTTTCCATTACTCAGACAGTTACTGGGCATTCTTCCCTCATGGCACATATTTTACATAGGGGCAGGCTCAGCACTTATACATTACTTTCATGGGGCATGTTCCACAAATAGGCAGATATGAAAATTCAGATTCATGATATTTGATAGACTACTGTTATCTTCCCCTTTCTCTCTGTATTTAAGTATATACATATGTATGGTCCATCGGCATAAGGTGTGGATCAGCTTCAAGGTTTAAAGGGTATGTGTTTACTAAAGCTCTTATTGGCTGCAAATTACTCTGGTCAGTTTATATGGCGCTAGTCACCGCAGTACTGTATTAAGGCTATTACCTTACTTATTTCTCTATGCTTACTTTTCAGGTTCAAGGTGACTTATATCAACTACGTTGTTGTTCAATCAAATCTATATAGCACTTCCCAGTGAGTAAGGTATAGAGTAAGGGGTTACTCTCAGCGTTAAAGGGAGAGTACGTTTGTTACTCTGTATAACATATACTCCTCTTTTACTGTCATTAAGTTTAAACCTCTCTTCCACTATAATAGTGGTGGAATTCTCAGGTTCTGTTTTGGGTTGTGACCAATTTTCTGACCTAACCAACACACAAGTGGGTCTCAGGTACGTTTTTCCTAAACTACCCCCAACTACCTCCCTCCCCTTAAAGGTTATGATTAGTGTGACTGGCTTATCTAGGGTAGGCGGCCACTAGTAAATATTCTGACTTCTTCGCGTTAGTCTCAGTGGTCCTGCGAGGCCAACCCATTTCCTCCACGCTAGAGGATATTTGCCCCTCGGGCCAAATCATAGTAAGCCACCTTGCACCGTTGCATAGAGAGGGCCTCACTTGTTTTGCAGAAGACTTTTTTTATAATGCATGCATAATTGTTGGGTGCTCTTCACACATCACACACTTAGTATTTGTTTCTATGCATTACTCAATTCATGTTGACTACTAAGACGACTTATGCCTGAAGAATCCAATAATGAACTCAGTTATTTACCGGCAACCATGGAATTGAAGGGGTCTTGCATGTTCTAATTATATTTTGCAATAATTTACTTCAAAATCTATAAATAAGAAATGCTGCCTTTATCCATACAGGTATAAAAAAAAACATTAATAAGAATAATAAAAATATCTACAACAATATCCTTAAATCTAGTGTACCATTAAAATATAGAAGCATGTGGATTATAATTTTGAGTAAAAGGTTAAACCTTACCACATGGGTAATTTCAAAGCACTTTAATAAATAATGTTAATGCAGAAAAAAAGGGTAAGTGATAAAATGACAGCAAAAATGTAAGAACAGAGGTGACAAGGTGAAAATATGAACATGGTACAGGATGTGAGTGCACATTACTTTGATGTGTGTTGATAAAACTGAGAAGGTTCTAACTCAGTGGTAGTCAACCTTTTTCCACTTACCGCCCACTAATGCATCTTTCTTGATGGAAAAATGTCCTTACCGCCCAGCAGTTTTCGCGCAAGCGCAGAATATTTTTTAGAAAGGAGGGTGTTTAAAAAAAAAATAAAATAAATGTACGTACATTTATCTTTTTATTTCTATTTTATGCATGTTTATAATGTTTTTAACTTTATAAAGTTTAATGAGGAAGCAATAAAGTAAATTGAAATTACCTTTACTAGTGATTAATGAGGTCCTTGAGGTTGATGCTGCGAGACTAAATATTTGATATCTGGTTCGATTTTCGTAAAGAACAAACAAAGGTCTCCTCTTTCGGTGATAATCAGAAGACTTCTTTGCTCATAAAATGATTTCTCAGCTCCCCTCCTCTCCCTCCTCAATTCCCCTCCCCACCTTTTTCCCCTTTTTTCTATTTTGTAACCTTACTTATAGCAATGCCCAGTAGAAAGGCTGAGCTAGGTAGCCCACTTACTACAACAATTCTCTCCTTTTCCTTTTCTTTCCTTCTCCTTTTTTACAATTACTCCTTCTTTCTCCTATTCTAGAAGTACTCTACTACTTCTTTCTCCTATTCTACAAGTACTCTGCACCTTCTTTCTTCTATTCTGCAAGTACTTTGCTCACAGACAAACACACACACACACACTCACACATACATTTACAGACACACACACACTCACATAGAAACACATACACACAAATATACACATACTCACACATGCACTTACAGACACTCACACATACACAGACAGACACACAGACACACACTTATTGACACACACACATATACTTACAGACACACACACTTACAGACACACACACACACACACATATACTTACAGACACAGACACACACACACACACACACAGACACACACACATACACTTACAGACACACACACTCACATACACTTACAGATACACACACACACACATACACTTAATGACACACACACATACACACATACACTTAATGACACACACACATACACACATACACTTACAGACAAACACATATACACACAAATTATTAATATTAAATGTCCACCCAGCCTCCCTACCTGGAGAGCTGGTGTGGATCTGTCCCTGGGGTCCAGTGGGCCTTCACTTCGGCGGGCGGCTAATCAGATGCAGCGAGGTAGCTCTAACCTCTCTGCTCTGCTCCCACGCGAACTGTCTACTGGTGCCAGGAGCCGGAATATGACGTCATATTCTGGCTCCCGCGGCATCAGCAAACATCGCGCGAGGGAGCAGAGAGGTTAGAGCTCCCTCGCCGCATCTGATTAGAACTCTGCCATGCCGGGGGGGTCCAGAAGGTGGCCTGGCAGGAGGGAGCACTTCCTCCTGACGGTCACTGAAGACTTGTGCACGCAGAGCCGCTTGCGCCCGCCCAAAAGGAGAAATCCTCTTAAAAAGAGGATTTAGCCTCCGAAATCCCTACTGCCCACCTGGAATCCTGAAACGCCCACTAGTGGGCGGTAGGGACCAGGTTGACGACCCATGTACTAACTAATGGAAATCTTGTCATGAGTACATTAGACTCATGTTCACATTAAAACCTCTAAAATGTTGATATGTTGATATAAAAAGCTTACTCTATACTATAGATATAGATATCCAGAGGATTGATTTAGCCTGCACATGTCTCATCAGTGAACTACCACCGATATCCCTTTTTAGCTACAATCAGCAAGAGGTCCACTGCTAGATTATACATACAATTTTGATCAAGGTTTAAATTGTAAATAAATCAAAATGTGTCAGACACTTACCAAAAAGCATTGCTTCCAGAGGCTGCATAACACTTGTTTTGTATTCCCATGAGTGTCCCTAGGTTCTCCCCTGCTCTGGGTTACATTTTCTACAGTTTTTAAACTGTTTTATGTTGCAAACCTATATCTGATTTTTGTAACATTGGGCCACGTGAGCTACTGCATCACTAGGCGCTCCCTGTCTGATTTCTTTATGTCAGTCATGGGGACTATGTCTTCTACCATTTCCCAATCTATTGCTCAGGCATTGCTGCAGGTATCCCCCCAGCCCATTAGGGACCCACCCCTGCCTTCCTGGCTTTCCTGACCCCCTAAAGCTAAAGGCAAATAGGCGATTGCTAAAACATGCTAATTGCTGGTGCCTGCCTCCAGAACCTCATTGATTGATGGTTAATCTATGATAGCGTTAACGCCATATGCAAATACGCATCAGGTAGAACAGACACATAAATGGAAAAGTGGCAGAGCACTACCTTAAAGTGACTCCAAATCTGATTTTGTATTTCAAGTGGAGACTTTGATAAAAAATCATTGTTGGAGTATGTTCCCCTACTGCCGAATATGTGGGCAAATCTCATTATTCCAGAAGGCATGGAGTTTGATATATCACAACATACTAGGACCTTCTGCTGATCCTTGTTTTACCTTGTGACCCCTTTTAGAATTTGTCCCCAGTCCTTTGGTAGCATGAAAGCAGGACTGCTTCCTGCCGTCCTCCTGATGCTTTCCCTTTGTATCTCAATTTGCAGCCCCCTTTTTGTCCTGTTCATAATTCTACCTTGACTTGCCGGGTGAAGTGGGTATTGTCCTCTGCTGGTGAGGATGTCACTTGGTTTGGGGTCCACTTAGTCTATGGAGTGGCTACCTCAAAGGTGGTGTTTCTGGAAAGCTGCCTGGAGGACTTGATGTGTTCAGCTGATTGGTCACCTTCCGAGAATTTTACTTTAAGCCTATTTGTCATGTTTTCTTTTCTGTAGTTGTGCAGTTTTGAACTTGCACAATATGAGCCTCTGTGTCTTCAAATAAAATTATATGATTTTTATATTTCATGATGAACAGTGATAATTTTACGAAAGGTATGGAGGTGAGTATTGTCCCTCACAGTCCTATAGACACAGCAGACAAAATGTCCTCCAGAGTCCGCATTCCCTGGACTGTACCCCCACACAATATATATTCCTAAAAAGCTTGCCGCTGAATGCCCTTGCTGTCCAAATAGTGGCATGATCGAGGCATCTGCTCTTGAGTTATAACATGCTAACAATTTACAGAGTCAAGGCTATTCTCTGATCCAGCGAGAAGTTCCAGGCATGCAACAGCTTGGTCTCGGACTCCAAAAGGGGGTTTCTGAACCTTTGGGGAGTGGAGCACTCCAGGTATCCACTGATGCCTCCCTGACCTCTCAACCTCCCATCAAAATAGCACTCAATTAGGAGGTCTGAGAACTGAGGGATACTTAAAGATTGACTCAAATCATGTTGACTACTCAGTCCCAAAACCGAGGAAGAGTTCCAAAGTGTTTCAGGACATCTCCCAATCAGGCACTTGATGTGTAAATGAGTCCAAGTGATTCCCAGATGTCCTTAACTCCAGCTGGAAACCATAGTAAATATCCATATGTTTTGGATATTGGTATATTTGATATTGTCTTATATTGTTTTAATTGCAATTGTGGATTGTTTTTAATAATTGTTACAATAAATAAGCGATATTGACTCTAAAGTATTTATGAAGACTATCTATACTGAAGGATTTTACTCTCTGTGTCTGCTATAGTGTTGAGACAACTTTCTCAGGTTCAATTCCATTGCTGTGCATTGCTATGAAACCCTTGCACAGAAACTAAGAAGGGAGTGCAGCCATACTTACCAACTGAGCCAAGTGTTTTCACTGTTTCCACTGGCTCGAATACATGTAAGTTTCTATTTTCTGGTAGAGTGTAGTGGTTATGTATGTGAATTATCTGCACTATTATTTTTTCTTTCCTCTCTTTATAGTCCCAAATTTGTTCATACCACTACTCCAGCTTTTTGTGTTTTGGTATATAAATTTGGTGTGTTGCGTGAAACAGGTTCCACATAGATGTTTTGAGCAGTGTTTTTCTAAATCCCCATGGCTAAATGGTTTTGAATATTGATGTTTTACTTTTTGGATAAAATGTTTCAAAGTGGATTTTCTAATCAGTGTCACATTTTAACTGCAAAGTACTTAGTCAAACAAATGCATTTGCAAAAATTGAGAGATTGACTAAAAATCTGTTCTGTTATTATTTTAAAAAAGCTTTGTGACATTCTGGATGCTTTAAAGGGATAGGTTTGATCTTAACCTAGGCTACTAATTTGCATCTGGTAGTCTACGAAATCTTCACCAACAACCTGGAAAATAGTTTCCCGCATCGATTTAACATCAAGTAAATAATGGAAATGTGTTAAATTAATAATTTTCACATATGCACCATTTTATAATTTTTTTTCTGTTAAGGTAATGCTATTGTTTCACTGTTTCCATTTCAAACTAACTATACATTCTCTATTTCATATTTATTTTTCAATTAAACATTTCATTATCTCAAATTTCTATGATATATCAGTTTTATGGAATTATTTCAAACCCTTTTATTGTTAGTAAAAAAAAAAAAACAACAAAAAAAACCCCACAAAGTTATTTGTATACGGAACACTGAACTTGCTTCAGTATGAACTTTAAAGATGTGTTGACATTTTGCACAAGGTCAATGCAGAAAGGTTGAATCCAGATTTCTTTCACTACATAAACAAAGAAAATATGTGTACAACAGACTACACATGTCTGCAAGCTCATGCTATGGTTTACCTACTATTGGAAGAGCAAATACAAAATATGGACACATGAATAAAAAAGGTAAATAAAAATGTTATGCACAAATAGCACTTAACTTTCATTTCTTTTATTGCTCTTGGCTCTTGTCTTTAGAAATAACAATGACTTAGTCTACTTCTGTAGGATCACAATTTCAGTGGCAGGTGTGGATAATCCAGATAGAAAGGTCCTTTTTACAAATATTTTAACATTAATTTACAGAAAGCTACTGTACAAAAATGTAAGGTATACATGTTAAAAGTCATTATTGTTACCTTGATTGGAGAGAAATCCAGCATGATACCCTGCTAGCAAAAAAAAAAAACAACCCATAGGCATACAGAGAAATTGTACACTACCCTGTATTTTCCTTTGAAGCCACAGACTCACTCCCAAGATGGTACCAGCACCACTTTACAATACTCCAATGTCATGGTTGATAATGAGGCATTGGAGGTGGTAACAGGATGCTCATTGGATGTTGGCTCAAGAAACAATGCAACACCAAAGATTTAAAAGTGAAGGTCCAGACCCTAAGACAGCATATCACAGAGCTGGAGAGAAAATAGGTTGAATAGGTTGTGGACTACTCCAATTTTTACTCCAAGGTTGTGGACTACTCCAATTTTGTTTACAGTAGGCTGATGGAATCTGAAGCTGCTTTGAAGACCTATTGAATTGGTCTATATGCAACAAATTATGGAACTGTTGTTCTCAGTCATAGTATAGGGCACTTTTACCTCCATCATACCAGATTTTTTTAAGCCAGCAATCTGTATTGGAAACAATGAATTATAAGTACACGATTCTGTGAAGACAGAAGATCCTCAATCCCATACAGGCCTTTATAAGTCCAATAGTCGAAGGAAATAGAGGAAATATAAAAACTTATTACAATTGGTGAAATAGCAGAAGTAAAATGATTATGGGAAAAATAACTTTGAGAAATAGGTTACCACAATGAAATGCTGTGGAGTTTAAGTGTGATATTTATGCTGTTACCAAAGTAGTTGTTGAAAAGTGAAAAGGGCAAAGAAATTCATTTTTCAATTGCTAGCCAAGGGTAATTAGATGTATTAGCTTGGGCTCAGAGAGTGCATCAAAAGTTAGGTGCAAAGGAAATGACAATGTCAATGCAATAACTCTAGTTGCCTATTGTTCCATATAAACTTAGAAATACCTCTACGTACAACAAGCAATATAGGTTATAGAGGGTTGTATAGGCTGTACTGGGTAATAGGGGCTGCAGTGAATATAGGGGTTAATAGTGACTGTAGTGTGTTTAGGGGGTAGGGACTGTGGTGGCATCAGTGGAAATAAGGGCTGTAGTGGCTAAAGAGGATATTAGAGGTTATAGTGTGTGCATTGTGGATAAGGGCAACAGGGGGAAAGTCAGTGAGGGGGTAATATGTCCTGTAGTGTATATAGGCTGCAGTCAGTGAGGGGGTAATAGGTACTGTAGTGTATATAGGTGCTAATAGGGGGTAGTGTGTGTAGGGGCATGGACTGTTGTGAGTGAAGTGGCAATAGGGGCTGTAGTGGGTGCAGGGAGAATAGGGGCTAGAGGTGGTAATATAGGCTGTAATGGGTGCAGGGATAATGGGGCCATAAGGAACAATATGGGTTGACATGGGTGCAGGGGAGATAGCGTCTATAGTGAATTTTCAGTACAACCAAAAAGTAATGGGAGTCAAGTAAAGAGGATGTTAAAAACCTTCCTTGTATTATCAATAACCAACCAAGGGCAAACCTTGCTTGGTCTTGATGAAGTAAATTGGACATTTTTAACAATGAGCTAAAATGGATGCATCGATTTCTACATCTATGTTAAGCAATGTAATAGGGTTGTAATTTAAAAACAAAAATAAGGAGATTTCCCTGGTTTTTGTATGGTTTTGATTTGAGCAAGCAATATATCTGGAGGCATCATGTAAAGCATGAATTAAATACATTTAAGAGGAAGGACAATAGTACATCAAAATATTTTTGCATTAAATACCTGTAGCTCATAAGCCATCTTGCCCATTAGATTTATTTAGCTTTAAATCCTTTTTGGAGGAGGTGATAGGGCCTGCAATAGAGACAGCCTCATTAGTGATTAGTGAAGAGAGGCTAGCTAAGGTTAGCTAAAATATTATTAATGGCTCCAAAATTGGGTTGGGAAACAGACGAGTCAGCCTTCAGATTACATGATTTTGCTATTACATGACAAAAATTCATGATTTTATTAAAGACACAGAGGTGCATAGTTGTGGGCGAACAGTCATTTCTCTTAGACAAATGCCTAAATACGTAAATTCCTCCGCATTTATTTTTAGGTGGTATAGGCTGCGGATGAGTGCCCTGTCCGGGGTTGTTAGATAAAAGGGTACGGTGACAGATTTAGTGAAGCTGACTTTGTAGCCCGCTAGATGACTTGAACGGGCCAGTAATGACGTTAAATGATGCAGGGAATTTAACAGGTTCTGGAGGGTTAGGATGACATCATCGGCGTAAGCCGATACTGTAAATTATTTTCCCATCACTTCTACCCCCTGGATATTTGGGTGCTTTCTGACAGTTTGTAAGAGTGGTTCTAATGTCAGTGCGAACAATAGGGGGGATAAGGGGCACCCCTGTCTGGTTCAGTTGCCTAATGAGAATGGGGTCCTCGTTGCTCCCGTTTTGAGTGTCTGCGCTCGTATGTCCGTGTATAGAGCCTACATTGCTGTCACAAAGGATTCTGAGAACCCCTGGAATTGGAGTAGGTTGAATAGGTGCGGCCACAGCACCCTGTCAAATTACTTCTCTGTATCTAATGAAAGCGCCAGAGAAGGCACCTTAGACTCCACCATGTACCACATTAGGTCCAGTCTCCATCGAGTATTTTCATAAAGTTGTCACCCTGGTATAAAGCCAACATTGTCTGGGTGGATCAGTCGCAAGAAGAAGAGGTGTGAGTCTGGATGCTAAGATTTTTGCGAATAATTTAAGCTCGACGTTAATGAGCAATATAGGTCTGTAACTTGGGCCCAGTGTATCGTCTTTTTCTGGTTATGGTAGTAGTATTATGTTTGCCAGGGCCATGTCCGTATCAGGCTTTCCTCTCTGCATGAAGTGATTTTATAAAGCTGTGACGTGGGGGATAATTTGTCTCTAAATAATTTGTAATAACTAATGTCATAGCCGTCAGGTCCAGGGGCTCTATTTCCCTTGAGAGATGCTATGGCTATCTCCATTTCATCTTGTGAATTGATTGGATCCCTCAGTGTTGCTGCCTCTTCACCTATCTCCCTTGGCATGGTCTGTTCTGATAGGAACTTATTTAGGCCCGTGGTGTATGTTGTGTTGTCTTTGGTTAGGTGGGGCAAGTGATTATATAGGCCTGAGAAGTATTTTGTGAATACTTCATTGATAGCACCTGGTGTTGTCCCTACATTATTGGTTTCGATACATATTTTGGTTATAGGTTTGAGACTCATTCTTGGTCGCAATACTCTGGCTAGGAGGGTGTCCATTTTGTTTGCATTCTCATAGTATCGAATGGATATGCCTTCTAGTGATATTTATTTTATTGAGTGTCTGAGGGCGTTAAGTTCACTTAGTTTAGTGTTAGTTGGATTGGTTTTATGTTGTTGCTCAGCTTTCTGTAGGGCTGATTGAAACTCCAGTAATAATTTTGTTTTAGTTTGCTTTTTATGTATGGCTATTTTTATGAAGTGTCCACGGAGGACAGAATGTGAGCTGCCCATACCATAGTGGGGTTCGTGTCTGGGTTTGTGTTGAGCTCAAAATACTCTTTGAGTTATATTGTAGTTTGCTAAGGGTCACGGTTATGTCCACCTGATCTGATCTGGTAGGTATAGCGATTCCTCCTCCGAATCCACGAGGAACCACAGAAACTCCATGTGCCTGGATGGGGTCAGGCTGGACTTCTCCCAGTTGATGATAAAACCCAATCAGGAGAGTAGAGCCAAGGTCCACTAAAGATGTGTGATTCAGGAAACCAAACCAGATTAACCAAATGGGTGCGAAAATGGGACAATCTGTGTACATTCATTTCTATACATAATATAAGTTGGGACAGTTCCTCTGTCTCTAGGTTAGAAATTCGTAATTTTGTTTGTTTGTTTACCAACAAAAACCCTTTCATTCCCTTTCAACAAAATTGCACTTCGGATACAGTCGAAATGTCGAAATAGTCGAAGTGACCGCCATTCGTATAGTCGAACACGTGGCGGCAGCCATTTTACTTAATCGAACGAGGTCAACGGTGTTTTGTCGTCGAGTTCATGGAACTCAAATTGGACACGCGATGGCACGAACACCGCTGAAATTTACCTTCTCCGGGACTTCGACTCTTCGACGGGAGTCGAATGGCGTTCGTCAATTTGAACGGCACTTTTAACATTGACTATGTGCATAAATGGTTCCCGTTCAACTATTCAAACTAAACTTAAGACATTGAAAATTGACCGGCCACACAGCCTAATTCTCTGGAACCGGGCATAAAGCCATGCTTGCGGTCAGTCAACTATGACTTCCAAGCAGTAGGGTAAGAAGTTATTACCCTACATTGAAAGATTATATCCTTGAATATTCTGTTTTTGCAAGTATGCATCTAGTAGCTGTTTGAACATCTGTATGAACTCTGATAAAACCACTTCTTCAGGCAGAGAATTCCACATCCTTATTGTTCTTACAGTAAAAAAACCTTTCCTTTGCCTTAGACGAAATCTTCTTTCTTCCAGTCTAAACGCATGGCCTCGTGTCCTATGTAAAGTCCGGTTTGTGAATAGATTTCCACACAATGGTTTGTATTGGCCCCGAATATATTTGTATAATGTTATCATATCCCCTCTCAGGCGACGTTTTTCTAAACTAAATAGGTTTAAATTTGTTAACCTTTCTTCATAGCCGATATGTTCCATTCCTTTTATTAATTTTGTAGCCCGCCTCTGCACTTTTTCTAGTGCCATAATATCCTTCTTTAGAACAGGTGCCCAAAATTGCACAGCATATTCAATATGGGGTCTTACCAGTGATTTATAAAGAGGCAAAATTATATTCTTGTCCCGAGAATGAATGCCCTTTTTCATGCATGACAGTACCTTACTGGCCTTGGCCACTGCTGATTGACATTGCACATTGTTGCATAGTTTGTTGTCTATAACAATTCCCAAGTCCTTTTCGTGTGTTGTTATCCCTAATTCGCTTCCATTAAGGGTATATGTTGCTTGTGTATTCTTTACGCCGAAGTGCATAACTTTGCATTTTTCAACATTAAATTTAATCTGCCATTTGAGTGCCCAGTCCCCCAGTGTGTGTAAATCACTCTGCAGCAAAGTAATATCTTGCTCACATTGTATTATTTCGCAGAGTTTTGTGTCATCTGCAAACACTGAAACATGACTTTCAATGCTGTCTTCAAGATCATTTATAAACATGTTAAATAGAAGGGGTCCCAGAACAGACCCCTGAGGGACAACACTTGCCACCTCTCTCCAACTTGAAAATTTACCATTAATGACAACTCTTTGTACTCTGTTTTTAAGCCAATGTTCTACCCAAGAACAAGCATTTTCATTTTCATCATTAAACCTTCAGACTTCTTCACCCTCAATACTGAGTTCTGTCTCTTATTGGGGGAAACTGCTATATCACAATCACTAGCTTTTGTAAGAGCTGTTTCTGCTTTGCCTACAGATGACTCTGGGATTACTACAGCACCTCTCACTCTTGGGAAAAGGATGTCTCTGGCGGTGAAACCCCTTCTACCCATAGGGGTACCACTACGTAAGTATTATGCATATATTCTGCAGTAAACTTATAGGAGCATTTTCTAGCAATTTAGTTCACAGATGAAGTGAGTAAAATTAACTAATAGAGGGAAAAAGAGGAGAAGCAGTAATAAATATATATATTTAAATATTATGTATTTATGAAATAATTAATATAAATACATATAGATTTATTTATTTTTATTTTTTATTTTTATGTTTCTCTTTGTTTTCCTCTAATGGTCACTTTTCATGTAATTTGCCAGTAACATTAACATTAAGTTTTTTAAAATTTACCATAAATCATTTTTTTTTCTCATCGAACATCTCTCTCTTTTTTTTTTTTGTCCCATGGGCAGAATTACGAATTATGAATCAAAACGAACATGCTCATCCATTGAGCAATTTGTTTAATTCGTGAATCGGCTACATTTCGGGTCAGAGTTCAGGACGAATAGCTGTTTGTAACTAAATAACTCTAATAATTATATAGGGGATAAAAAGAAAGCTATATATGTTAGAGTACCTGTGATATGTTGTGAATCTTGGACTTAGCACAAGGACCTCTTACATGTGTAGGGGGACAATCCTTAAAGCCCTCCCTCTCTCCTCTGTGTTTCTGACTCTGGCCACTGTAGTTTTACCCGTGATGACATCATGGCCTGCCGATAGGTTCAAATTTGAAGATTTTGAGGCTGTGGCTACAAAATTAGAGAGCTGCAGTCTTAAAAGGGCTCATAGGGTTTGGATCATTGGCTGTTGTGGTTCACAGTTTCTTTGTTCCCTATTACCCATTATTTTGTTAGTATACATGTATTTTTTACTTTGGCTGTGTTTTACTATTCTCCTGTCTCCATTCCTCCAACTCAGTTTGTGCATACTAGCTTATTCTGACTTCTGGCTTCCTTGACCTTGGCTTGTCCCTGACTTTTCTCTGTCCTAATGTTAGCTCAGCCACTCTAAGGTCCAGTATAGTTTTATTACTTTATTTGTTTACACACTGTGTGTTGGATCTCTGTGACACTCCTGACAATATATTTCTATGGGTGCATGAAAACTGAAAAGATTGATATTATTTTCTTTTTACAAATTGTCTCTTATGCTTAAAAATGTGCAGCAATGAGATATTCAATCCTAATGGGTTAAAAACACCAGCCATTAAAGTACTACATCATCTTAGTGATCTCAATGAAAATGTACAAACAATCTAAAAAATTAATTCTTGAACCAGCTTACTGTTTCCAAATATTTTAAGTTGTTTATCTAAATATATATAAGAACATATTCCAAAATATATTATGTTAGCCTAATAGCTACTACAAACCAATTACACTCCAACCATGCTGAAGTATACAGAGTTCAATTGTCTAGGCAACTAAATTCAAAGAATGATGCAAAAGCAAATTAAGCAATTACTGAATTTCGTATCCATGGCAACTGACATTTAAAGTAAATTGGCTAAATTTTTCTTGATGATTTGTAATTTGCCATTGTTGACAAAACTACATATATTATTAAATGTCAGAAATGCTGTATATGCCAGTGATTCAAAATACAATATCAAATCTAAAATAAAACACTTATTCACTTAATCATGTGATAAAAATATAGATCACATGATCCAATATATTGATGTCACATTAAACTCATTGCCGTTCAATAATTTGCTACACAAGTAGCTATAACTAGTGACCTTAGCATCATTGTGATCTTCTGCACTACAAATATAAACATGCAGTACTCACAATGCTATACAAAGTATTTATTGAGCTAGTTTTAATAAATTTACTATAGTAAGTAGAGCGAATTTTTTTACTTTAAACACATTTTATCTAAAAAAAAAGACCTGCAGGGCTATTCCAAAACAAAAACACATTTTGGATAAAGGTTATTTTTTTAGTTTGGTTTCCACACACATTCAATACTCAGGGTTTCACCAACTTGAAATATACTTAATGTGCAGACAACATACTACATAACTGATGTTAATAGGCTGTCAAGTAAAACCTCTTTTAGCCGAAACATAACATCCAGTGAGCAAGAAAAAACAAAGTTGAGGAATTTCCATGATAGGTTAAAATAATATAATCAATGCGTCATTTTTATTGTTCACCCTTCATTTTGATGTTTACTGCTCATAATTGCTTAGAAAGATTACCCGTATAAAATTAAATATTACTCACATAAAATTTGTATAATCTTTTGCCTAAATCTGCTCTTAACAGATGTTTCTATAATTAAATATTAATTTAACTAAATTAAAAAGCATTTGTGTTAGGAATTATGTTCTTATTTCAGGTACTCTGTTATAAAGGGTATATATGTTTTCATTTGTCAAAAATGTAATAAATGTATTTATGTACTGTATCGGCAGAGAAAACACACTTACCCTCAATGAGGGAAGGCTACCTAATATGTTAGGTGAAATGTCAATATATTAGGAGAAAAAAAACGCAGATTTCTTTCACTTCACTTGCCTTTAAGTTCTCATTAAGTTAATATATACTACATTATAAAGGTTGCAGAGGACACACATAACCATTGGATATTTTATATTTTATATTACACAAAAGGACTTGTATTTTGTTTTTTTATTGAGAATATCTTAAAGGGATTATCTAAGACTTTTAATCTGATTATTTATTGATCTGCATGTGTGTGTGAAGATATATATATATACATATATATATATAAAGAAAAAAGAAAAAAGTGCCCTGCACTCCTACTTACTGAATAAAATTAAGATGCTCGATTGCACTGTTAGACATAGAACCAAAATAATATATGTTTGCTGATGAAAGCTCTCAAGTGGAGCTGAAACATCGACTAATGGAGTAAAGAAAAATTTATTTTTTACAAATCCTGGGAGTGCTGATTATTTCAGAGACATCAAAATTTCAGTTACTCAATGGAACTTTCATCAGGACATAACTTATGTCCTGATGAAAGTTTCGTTGAGGTTGATGTCTCTGACAATAAAAAAACAACATTGACTATAAAGCCAGTAGTGCCGGCATTTTCTAAGTAAGGTATATAAATGTTTATATATATATATATATACTTGGTGTATCCTGGAACACTATTGTGAATCAAGAGTATATTGTACTGTCAAGATTATGTCCCTCACCACTAAGTGAGCATCATAACTAGTAGTCAATGAAGAGACATACACATAGTTATAGACACAGGGAACAAAATCAAATGTAGCACCACAACTTGGGAGAGTATAGATTATTCGTTGGATTTGGAGGGTAAAGTTAGAGATGAAAATAGAAGATGGAAAATATGTGTAGCATTGCATGCACATGTCTTGGTATGTAGTCATCTTTTGAAACTGGAATTTACGTAGCTGTATCATGTCTGTGAGGAAGTTGAGAGTTGGTCAACTGGGTGTAGCAGGACAAATCCTGCAGCAGTTCGTCTTGTATATTCTTTTTTTTAACACTAGTGCTGATGGTATATAAACCGTTGAAAGGTCCTCTTTTTCACTTCCTACTTCTCTTCATACACTTCTATTCCTAGATGTATTAGTGATGTCATTTTTACTATGGACTGCACACGATGAGTTTGTGCTGCCACTTCCCATGTTTACTAACCGACCAATGTATTAATATTTAAATTACTTTACAGAGTTTATAAATCAAAAATATATTATATTTTGTATTCTGTCAAGTCAGGTCATTATTTTGAGGAAAAAGATATGGACAAAAAAAACATAATGGTATGAAAATTGAGTGCTAAATATGTGCATAATAGAAATAATATGTATATATTTTGCCGTATACAGATAGTTGATATTTTGCACCAATTGGTACACAGATCACAGACCCTAGTGACATCTACACAAAAGTGAAGATAAGACTTGATGATCCAAATTTGCCACTCCTCACGATCATCTGCGAGGTCATATTTCAGCACTTCTTAACATTAATTGCTTGGTATATCTGTTGATAACTTCTTGTAACATAATCTGAGACTAAACTTGTGTAGATAGACAATTTTGTTGTTTCAACAAATATGCACCTGTTGTATATTTCTTGTAAGTCTTGTTTTTGTCTGTTTACGTCTTACCTTTAGAGCAGGGTTTCCCAAAGTGTGGGTCACAGGGCAATTCCCAGAGGGTCGCGCTGACCCACACCTCCAGGGCCGCTGGGGACCTATCCGGCCCTCGATCCGTGACCACGGGCCCGACACCAAGTGGGGGATTGGCGACTTGCCCTGCATGCCGCTGGGCTCCCTCCAATCAGTCTGCCCAGCACCTCCAACCTGCAGCTCCGCCGGGTGCAGAGCTGCAGACCGTGTGATAGAAGTCTTGCAAGCACCCAGAGCATTACCATGGCAACACTCTGGGAGCTCCCAAGACTTCTATCAAACGGTCTGCCGCTCTGCACCCAGTGGAGCTGCAGACCAGAGAGTTAACCCACCGGACCACCAAGGAGAGACACTGGACCACCAGGGATTTCAATAAAGGTAGGCCTTTATGCCCCCCCCACAATGTAACTCCTTGTCTCCCTGTCTCCACACACTGTAACCCCTCCTCTCCCTGCCCCAACACTGTAAATCTTCTCTCTCTGCCCCCCAATGTAACTCCTGTTTTCCCTGCCCCCCACACTGTAACTCCTCCTCTCCCTGTCCCCTCTACACTGTAACATCACCTCTCCCTGTCCTCCTCCCCACACTGTAACCCCTTCTCTCCCTGCACTCCTCCCCACACTGTAACCCATTCTCTCTCTGCCCCCCTTCCCACACTGTAAACCCTTCTCTCCCTGTCCCTCTCCCCACACTGTAACCCTTTCTCTCCCTATCGCCCCCACACAGTAACCCCTCCATTTCAACTCCCCCACACTGTAACCCCTCCTCCTCTCCCTGCCCCCTCCCCACACTGTAACTCCTCTTCTCCAGACCCCCTCCCCACAATTTAACCCCTTCACTCCCTCCCTTCCACCCCTTTTCTCCCTGCCCCTCCTCACACTGTAACCCCTTCTCTCCCTGCCTCCTCCACACACTGTAACCCCTTCCCCACACTGTAAGCCCTTCTCTCCCTGCCCCCCTTCCCACACTGTAACCACTTCTTTCCCTGCCCTTCTCCCCATACTGTAACCCATTTTCATCCTGCCCTCCTCCCCACACTGTAACCCCTTTTCACCCTGCCCCCCACTGTATCAATTTCTCAACCTGTTGCCCCCACTGTAACCCTTTCTCACACTGCCCCCATTAGAGCCCTTTCTCCCATGCCCCCCACACTAACCCTTTTTTCCCCTGCCCCGCCCACTGTAACCCTTTTTCACCCTGCCCCCCCCACTGACCTCCCCGCTGTCACAGCACACACACACTCCCTCCCACACTGTCACCCTCACCTCCTGTCTCTGTATGTATGTGTATCTGTGTGCATTATGTGTCAGTGAGTAGCTGTGTACATGAGTGTCTGTGTGAAACTAGGTGTCATTGTGTCTATGTCTGTATGTATCAGTGTGTCAGTGTGTGTATTTGTGTGTCTGTGTATTTGCATGTGTGTCAGTGTGTGTCTCTGTATGTGTGCGGAAATGTATACACTGTACACAAATGCACACCTACATTCAAACACCAACATTCACACACATACTCCATACAAAACATGCTTACATTGAAACACACATTATGTATATTTATATTTTATATACAAAATATACACACACTGCATCCACTACACATGCACTGAAATGAAATGCAAACATTACATACAAACACACCTCTGTATTAAAACACTAAAATTATAAACACCCCTTCATTCAAACACCAACACTACACACAAAAAGCACACTTGCATACCTACATACAGACACCTCTGCATTCAGACACAAACATTACACACACGTACACAACTACATTCCAATGGCAACAGTACATACAAATACACCCATACATGCACACATATACTTTATACAAAAACATGCTTACAAATGCTCAAACACTGCTCACAGATATAACCCTGCAACGATAAGCAAATGGTAGATCCCCAGCTGGCATAGCATTGTTGAAGTTCTCCGACAGATGGGGGAATCTACCTTTTGGCCACACTTGCACTAGACCGGGGGCCAGAAAACATACTCACGCTAGGACCCTATCTACATCAGTTCCACCACTAGGATAATCAACGTGAGGTACCTGGATGAAAGAGCTGGACACAGAACTTCTGATTCTGAATGAGTCTGTGAGTAAGCAGTTGTATGCCTCTAAAAGAGATTACCATGATGTGCCAAGTTTCTGCCTCTAAAACTACCATAATACCCAAAATTATGCCTCTCAAACTGCCATGAAATGACAAATTTATTGCTCTAATACTGCCATGATTTCCCAGAATTATGCCTCTAAAACTGCTGTGATATGCCAATGTTATGTATCTAAACCTGATTTCCATGGTCTGCCAATTGTATGCATCTAAAGCTGATTGCCATGGTGTGCCAATTGAAAGTCTATAAAGATGATTGGCATAGTGTGCCAATTGTATGCCTCTAAAACTGATTGCCATGGTGTTAATTTTTAAAATATGCATTAAAAGCAAGTGGATCTTGATAAATTACAGTTTTCAAAAGTGGGTCTCAGCCCCTAAAAGTTTGGGAAGAGTTGTTTTACAATGCTGCTGTATTCCTGTATCTTGTAGCTATGCTATTCGCTTAGCAAGTTTGGGATATTTATTATACATACGCATTATATATTGTTTTAAAAAGGACAGAAATTACTTTCTTTCAGCATCCTATTATTTACACGTATTACAATGTTACATATTCATAAAATGTTAAAAATGATAAATATGAAAAAGCTAATTTTTTGACAGTTTTTCTTATAATAATTTTTACACATTAAGTGCAATTAAAGAAACAGTAACACTAACCCTGTACCAGGGGAAGGCAACATTCGGCACTTCAGATGTTTTAGACTACATCTCTCATAATGCTCTTACAGCCAGGGCCGCCATCAGGGGGTGACAACCATGCAGTTCCACCGGGGCCCACACACTGATGGGGCCCATTGGGTGGCCCATGCACTTATGGCCACCCAATGGGCCCTATATCTTCAGGCGCCCAGTCAGCGCTGTGGCCATTTAATAGCGCGACCGGGCACCTTTAAAAAATAAAAAAATGCAGCCGCAGCAAGTGCTGCTGGGAGGAAGTAGTCACTTCCTCCCACCTCCCTCAGTGCGGGAGGAGAGACAGCCCTGCAGTGAGGGAGAGCCATGCCGACTCCCAGATCCATCAGCCCCAGCCACCCTCCTGCAAAGAAAAGGTAAGAGACAGGAGGGTGGCTGCAGGGCCGGACTGGGGATTCCAAAGCAGCCCTGGAAAAAAATCTATGCCAGCCCCATAAGTCATTGCGCCATATATTGTCGCATGTAATATGTAAGGCTATGTCTTGCCGCCCTAGATGATATATATATATATATATATATATATATATATATATATATATATTGCTTTTTCCAATATAAAATATTGGTCCTTTCAGAGTAAAAATTTTAATTATACAGTAAGCATACTCACATGCAGACACAGACAATCTCACTGACACAAGCTGATTGATACACAGCCTCATAGACAAACAAACAATCTCACTGATATACATAAGGTCATTGACATAAAAACACAAGCTCACTCAGTAGCAGGCACACACACACAAGTAAGCCCACTCACTAGCAGGCGCACACACACACACAGCTTAATGTAGTGGCTCTGGTGTCTATAGCCTGTCCCTGCAGACGTTTCAATGTAAACACTGACTTTTTAGATAAAATGCAGTGTTTACATTGCTTCCTAGTGACAGACACTCAGACGGTCACTAGAGGTGCTTCCTGTGTCAGTGCGGATTGGCTGAGATTATCAAGCTTGATGATCTCAGCTGTAGAGGCAGGGCCAGTCGAGGGGAGACCAGCACGACGTGGGGGGGGGGGGAAGGTGAGTAAAAACACACATACACACACACATACCATGACAGACACACACCATGACACAGACAGACCGTGACACAGACACACACACACCATGACACAGACAGAAACACAGACACACCATGACAGACACACACACCATGACAGATACACACACATACCATGACAGACACACAAACATACCATGACAGACACACACACCATAACACAGACAGACCGTGACACATACACACATTACATGACATAGACAGACACACACACCATGACACAGACACACACCACGACACAGAGAGACCGTGACACAGACAGACACACATTACATGACACAGACAGACACACACACACACCATGACAAACACACACACACACACACCATGACACAGACACACATTGCATGACACAGACAGATGCACACACCATGACAGACAGAGAGACACACACAATGACACAGACACACATTGCATGACACAGACAGACACACACACACATACACACACCATGACAGACACACACACAAATGACACAGACACACACACATACACTCACACTGACACACATAATTGCTACCTGTGTGCTGGCATGGGGAGCTCTGATGGCGGCCGCATGGGGGCGCTGGCTCTTCTTTGGCCTCCTTGCGGTCATTGATAAATCTCCAATTCCTGTGCTTTATATTGGTTCAGAGGCATATATAACTGATTTTCTGACCGATTCAAAATGAATGTTAAAGGACTGGTCAATCCAACCAAATTGCCAATACCGTCGTAATTCAGTCATTTTCAGTAAATTTTGTCCATTTGGATAAAATCCAGTGTTTAGTATATAAATCATTTTAAAGGTTTATCTACACATATTAAATAATTTGCAAGGCTTATACAAAAAAGTAAATCGAGGCCTAACACAGAAAAGTATCAATCGGTTCATTCAAAGTGCTCTAAAATGCCATTAAAAAAAGAAATTTACATTAGTACATCCAATGAAACAGTGAAATTGTGATTGCATCTAATATACACATTATGCTGCCTGCAAACTTAAAAATAAAAACTTCACATTTTATTAAATCCTATAAGCTGCATCTATATTTAAAGGAAAATTTTACCTTTTTTATTTCATCATTCTAAATAGACTTGAGCAATAATCAGCATTTACAATTGTCCGCATCTGCATAATATGACTCCTACTAGGAACAGGCACCAGCGTACAGGTGTGCCATCAACACAAAAATAAAAATGTCTTCTTATTTGTTTTAAGAATTGTATCACAGGTTATGTATGTAAATTTGTATGCAAAAGTGCAATTAATGGCCAAAAAAGGTGTGCAGTTAACCTATCAGCCCCAGCATTCTTGCACAATTGCAAAAGTTCTAATGCTCCCATTTGTTCTCATTTACAAATTCTATGTAGACATATATTTAAATAGCTTAAAATGATCAAATGTGCTGAGTATTAGAAATGTACAGTTTGCATAGCTCCAATGTATGCACCTGTCATGTTAATGCTATGCTAGCCTTGTAATATTCTACATCATCCCCATAGAGTACCCATAAATAAATAGTTTATCATGCAGAGGCATCCAAGCAAGTGTACTATATTTGTAAATTCCCACGTGTATAAATTAATTTGTATTGCTATCAAGATGCAAACATAGCATTTTTATAACTAAAATGCTAAAGTATTCATTTTAACATTTGCATATTTCAATTCTATTTTATTTATGTTTCCCTTTGCAATTTTTAATAATTAAAATAATGATTCAATTACGTAGTCAATATTTATATGTACATTTTAAATGTTGAAACTATTGTCTAATGTATTTCCCCAAGGGTATATAAGGATTACTGTAAATAAAGCAAGTTTGTCCCTAAGCTGTTCCACGTTTAGCAACATTTTGTTTGCCACCTTGGAGACATATTCTTGTCTTAATAAATAATCTGACATTAAGCATCAAAATTGCACAGGATCTGGGAAAAGAAATATACACCATGTTTGTGCCTGGTGAATCTCTGATGAGCTGAAAGGAACTGTGTAGATCATATAGCAGAGAGAAAATGGTTGTCATAGTAACAGGATAGACCAATCAGCAGCACAGACTCCCAAGAGACATCTAATTTATGCAGCAGATAGAGCAGGTGGTTAGATTACAGCGTGGCAGACAGCTTGGAATATAGTCTTAAACATATATGTTTTTAATTTTTGTTTTCTTTACTTCTATTAATTTTGAGAGTCATTGCCTTCATTATATTAATTACAAAACACACTAAATCTACATTAGAAAATCAGAATAAACAGCTTTGAGTAAAATATGAAAAGTGGAAAATTATACCTCTCAATTCACTTTGTGTATTCTTGGAATCGGTTTTATTAAAATATTGTATGACCTGTCAGTTTAATAGACTGGAGTTCTTGTCTCTAATATATGCTCAGTGCCAGCAAGTCAGCCAATACTTTAAGAGATTTAGATGTTGATTTTGTAACGTTGTATACATTTTAATAATGTTTTAGATGAGCTTAAATTTGTGGATACAAAATAAATGCACTCAAAAAATTGCAAATAGTAATATTAATGCATATTAAATTATATATAGTGTTAGAAATATAAACATGTGTTCCTAACACTATAGTGTTGAAACAAATATTTATGTCCTCAGCTCCTCTCTCTGTTGAGTAAAAAGGTTTCAAATTTACCTTTTCTCCATTGATGCACTGGTCTCCATGGCTCCATGGCTAATGATCTCAGACAATCCAATATTTCCCATAGCAAATGCAACTTCTCCTCATAGAGTTGCATTGAATCAATGTATCTCTATGGGGAGCATTCAGCGTCTCCATGCAGAGCGTAGAGATACTGAATATAGGTGCTACACATAGAAAGCATTTCTAGTGGCTGTCTGATCATTTGGCTGGCTGTGTTACTTGGAAGCAATGTAAACACTACCTTTTCTCTGAAAAGGCAGCATTTACATTGAAAAGCCTGCAGGACAGGCTATAGACAACAGAACCACTACATTAAGCTGTAGTAGTACTCGTAACTGTAGTGTCCATTTAAAAAAATTGACTGTTCCATTTGAGTTCAATGTGCTTTCTAGGTTCTAAACTGCAGTTGCTAAAGTTTCAAGATTAAATACTCAGTATCCCAATTTAGCAGAGCTCTCCTACAGCCTCACTTCAAAGATACAGTATTGGAGGTGACTTTCAGGGACAGATGTGACTCATATTGAAAATGCATGCTGAGAGCTTTTTATGACATTAGGTCATCGTAAGAATTGGTTGCAACTCATTCGAAGCTACTCTGTAAGGGACCCATTGCATTGAGCTGTATATCATAACATTTTGCTGCAATGTCCAATTAAAATATTAAGTGATTTACCAGCTGGCCTAAAGCTACTTGAAACATGTGTCAGTCCTTACTACATACTTGCTTCAAATGTTTAATTCTAGAAAGAAGGTATGAATTCTCAGTTGATATTTTTGCATATACTTTAGAATGACAACTATTTTGAAAATCATTTGGTGTCTTTCTTCTTAAAATCCATACATCAAAAACTGGAAAATTATACTTTCTATTTTCTCATGCAGTGACATTCAAATGTTACTTTTTTTTATTGAATTGGGTAAATGGGGTAAATAAATAAATAAATATAACATTTATTTCAACATAGCTATTGCATAATTGGGACTTGTTCAAGATTGTGTAAAAATGTAATTGAAAAATTTTACAGATTGTTATTCTTTATTTGTTTTTTTCCCATTTTGCAAATATTTCAGGGGTTAATATACAGGTTTATATAATATACTGTATCCATTGACCTTCAATATTTTTAAAAAACAAATTCTAAAAGGCTTTAAAACATAAACCGTATACAAAAGCAGGCACTCAAAGGCTTAAGAAATAGAGAACACGGATTGAGATGAACTAATCAGTTAAATGTACCTGCTGTGTTTTTTATTTCATTTATAATTTCCACATCATTGGGCATAAAAATCTCCACAGCGGTATGTGTGAATTTAGCCACTAATTACTCCATCTGGTCTGCCATAACCTAATCACTATATCTCTTTAACAAATTACTTTAGTCAATCCAGATTAAAAAACACCTTTAAACACGGATATAACCCAAAAAATATTGCAACAGCTTATGCCCTTCCATCATCAACCTACTTCATCACCACATTGTGGAAGGTGAGTTTGACTGCCTCACATTTTCCTCCTGGTCTTTCATAGTAAACACATCCAACTTTCCCTACTTTCCTATTTTTAATCATTGAAACCTTCATCTTCTTCTCTACCCTCCCAGTCACTCTCATTGTAATTTACAACTTCCACCAGGCCCACCATGACTTCCTGTCTATAACACCTACATCATATCTGCTCCAGTCCTCCCGCCCCACCACCTGCTCCCTAGATCCAATTCCCTCGCATCTCATTCGTACTCTGTCTTCTTCTCTTTCTCCACTTCTCACTAAAATTCTCAATCTCTCTCTCTCCTCTGGTATATTTCCATTGCCCTTCAAACATGCAATTGTAACCCCAATTCTAAAGAAGCCCAATCTTGACCCTAACTCCCCATCCAACTATCGTCCTATCTCGCTACTGCCTTTTGCATCCAAGATCCTTGAAAAAATTGTGTATGCAAGATTGACAGACTTCCTCGAGTCCAACTCTCTGCTAGACCCGCTTCAGTCTGGTTTCCGCGCTAAGCACTCTGTGGAAACGGCACTGACCAAAGTATCCAATGATCTACTCGCTGCAAAATCTCGTGGTCACTACTCTATCCTAATTCTCCTTGACCTGTCTGCGGCTTTTGACACTGTTGATCATCAACATCTTTTTCTTATCCTCCGCAATATTGGTGTACAAGATATTGCTCTCTCCTGGTACTCCTCCTACCTCTCCCAGAGCTCTTTCAGTGTTTCTTTCTCTGGCTCTGCTTCTTCTCCCCAACTCCTCTCTGTTGGTGTCCCCCAAGGTTCAGTCCTTGGTCCCCTACTGTTCTCCATCTATACTGCCTCCCTTGGTAAGCTCATTAGCTCCTTTGGCTTCCAATATCATTTCTATGCAGATGACACGCAAATCTACCTGTCCTCTCCTGAACTCTCGCCGTCCCTCTTGACTAGTGTCTCTGACTGAGTCTCTGCTGTTTCTAACTGGATGGCTGCCCACTTCTTTAAACTAAACTTGACCAAAACTGAAATTCTGGTCTTTCCTCCCTCAAATGTTGTTACTCCTGTGTCTGTCTCCCTCCAAGTCAACGGTGCTACCATCAGCTCCACCACGCAGGCTCGCTGCCTAGGTGTTCTCTTTGACTCCGACCTCTCCTTCAAGCCTCATGTTAAATCTATCGCCAAATCCTGTCATTTCCATCTCAAAAACATTGCACGCATCCGCCCCCTACTTAACGTCAGATGAGACTAAGGTGTTGGTCCATTCCACTGTCCTTTCTCGCCTTGACTACTGTAATCTGTTTCTCAGTGGTCTTACGTGCTCCCAACTTGCGCCGTTACAGTCCATAATGAATGCGGCGGCGAGGCTCATCTTCCTGTCTGCCCGCACCTCCCATGCCTCACCCTTCTGTCAGTCCCTACATTGGCTTCCTATAAAATATAGAGCTCAATTTAAAATTCTGGTTCTTGCATTCAAATCTCTACATAATGCTGCTCCCACCTATCTATCCTCCCTTATACACAAGTATGTCCCGTCTAGGCCCTTACGATCTGCTGAAGACTTACGTCTATCTTCTGTCCGTACTCTCACCTCTGATGCTCGCCTTCAAGATTTCTCGAGAGCTGCACCGTTCCTGTGGAACTCGCTTCCCTCCTCCGTTAGATGCTCACCCAGTCTCCACTGCTTCAAAAAATCATTAAAAACCCACTTCTTCATAAAAGTGTATCAATTAAACTGTTTAATAGCTCCTCACTGATTCCTCATCTGCTGCTGTGACTAGTCTAATACTATCCTTACCTTTTTGTGTCATTTTACCCCACTCCCTCTAGCATGTAAGATCATTGAGCAGGGCCCTCACCCCTCTGTTCCTGTGTCCAACTTGTCTGGTTACAACAACATGTCTGTTCGTCCACCCATTGTAAAGCGCAAAATTTGATGGCACTCTATAAATATCATAATAATAATAATAATAATAATAATATCTGGCATTTGATTTCCTCCTGCTCATCTCAATTTTGGTAAATCACCCAGTATTTCCCCCTCTCCACTTTCAGCAACTAATATAACAATTCAATGAATTTTGGTATTATTTGCCACTTGTAATAACATATGTTGTCATATAGACAAAATAATGTTTTCCTTTTTTTACATTCTATTATATAGTACTAATCGATTACAAACAGCATATTAAGGATGCTTGCAAATTACTTCTTAAACATCAATTTTTGAGGATGTCCTTTTTCCCCAGTGTAGAGTACAAAATGTACAATTGTTTTTTTTCTTGGGTTTCATGATGAATATTCATCTTAACACTACACACAAAATATCTATTTAACTCCACGTTGCATTAAATCGTTAAAGGAACACTTTAGGGTCAGGAACACAAACATGTATTCCTGATCCTACAGTGTTGAAATCACTATCCAGCCCCCATGTCCCTTCCCTACCCCCATTGCCTCTCTAAATATAGTAAAATCTTACATTTATTCCAGTCTGCTGGTGCTGCCTCTGTCCCTGATCTGCCTCCTTGGCTGACATCATCAAAAATGATTATCTAAGACCAATGCCAATGAGGTGGGGCAGGAGGTAGAGCCAAATGCCACCCTGGCCAATCAGCATATCCTGGTAGAGATGCATTGAATCAATGCAACTATATGAGGAAATTCAGTGTCTCCATGCAGAGGGTGGAGACACTGAATGTCAGTGATGTACACTGTGCAGCACTGCTTCAGGAAGCACTTCTAGTAGCCATCTGAGGAGTTGCTACTGGAGGTGTCCCTAGGCTGTAATGTAAACAAGGCCTTTTTTCTGAAAAACAAACAGTGTTTACAGTAAAAATCATTCAGGAATTGATCATACTCACAAGAACAAATACAATGAGCTATAGTTGTTCTCATGACTATAGTGTCCCTTTAAGTCTTCTTTTTATTGTGCAATGTACTTTAGGCATCAAAACAACTTTTACTTAATGAAGTGGTTTTGGTGTATAGATCATTTTCTGCCATTTAGGAGTTAAATCACTTTGTTTATACAGCCCTAGCTATACCTCCCTGCAAGTGACTTGCACAGTCTTCCTAAACACTTCCTGAAAAGGAACCTAGATATTCTAGGTTCCCATATTATGCAGTTTGTTTAATCTATAATTTGATATCTCATGCTTTTCTAATTGCTTCCTGTGTGTGAATAAAGTTCAATTTACAGAGCTGAAGATAAACACTTCTAAAGCAAGTTAATGTCTGAAAATGAAACCATTTTTCATGCAGGTTATGTCAGGCACAGACATGGTGTGTGTGGCTAGTGCTAAATGGCAGATAATTATTGATCTATACATTACATTGCTTCATTAATCTGAAGTTGTTTGGATGCCTACAGCATCCCTTTAAAATTTACACACTACACCACTGCTACTGCTACTGCAACACTATTCTATGACATGATTTTTAATGGATATTCAACAATGAAGTTATTATTTTTATATCAATGAATACTTTAATAATAGCTGGCGGGAGGCAGAAAGCATTATTCTGTTCAGAAACGCATTATTCTGTGTAGCAATTTCCTAACCTACCATCTTTTCAGAGGTCAGATTATTACTATCAAAGAAGCTCTCGATCCACTCCATAGCAGATAAACCTGCAAGCTCATTTGAGCAGGGCCCTCGTCAACCCTTCGTTTCTATAAGTTTTCTTGTAATTGTTCTATTTACAGTCAAATCCCCTAATAATATTGTAAAGCGCTACGGAATCTGTTGGCGCTATATAAGTCGCAATAATAATAATAATAATAATAATAAAAAAAGTGGCTAGACTCATTTTACCATGTGAATTTTGTGTGTATCTCAGATTTTGGATGTATTTATTTGCATGTAGAAGTAGATCTAAGGTGAAATCTAATTCATTAGTAGCTCACTTTTATTTGTCTTCTCTTGTTTCACAAGATGTTGGTATCCCAAACAGCCAATGCAAGTTCAGGCACAGATCAGAATAAGCAGTAGTAGAATGATGAGGCAATGTGCAATGGAGACTGAAGTCAGTTTTTTTTAATGTATTTTTATTTTGTAATCCAAATACATTAATCATCAAGTTGCCACACACCATTTAACATGTTGTGACATTAACATTTACTCATAAATCTGCATCTCACACAGAATTCTTGTAAAATATACAAACCATTCCATTAATAGAGATAAAGGCTTGGTTGGGCCCAGGCAAACACATAACTTCTATACAGACAGCCATGTAGGCTTGGTTGGATGAAGAGTACATAATCCCTGTATTTACAAATCAGTATATATACATACAGATAAAAATGCTTTTTTTTTAATGTAATATCTTTTTATTTTTATCACATATTTATATATGTACAGAACCAAGTAATAATAATATATCATACATAATTGTAATTTAACAGTCTGTTTCCTCATACTTCATTATGTTCCATTGTACAATATAAGTTACTGACAAACATATCAAATCAAAAACAAACAAAAACTAAGACAAAACAAAACAATCCCCCACCCTTTCCCCAGTCTTCCCTATTCCTCCTCCCTTTGTATTTCCATTTTAGTTCTTGTCTCAATTATTGATAAATTATATTTAATATCATTTATTGAGATCTAGTGTTTGATCTTATTTCTTTAACTTTTTCCGATGTTATCTCATTAATAATTATATTTGATATTTTTATCTTTTATTTTTAGTCTATTTTATCTATTGTATCTTTTCCACAGTGCCCATCTTTTATTATGTTCTTGACTCTTTCCTTTATTCAAAAATATTATTTGTTCCATAGTACATATCTCAACGGCCATAAATTCTCATTCTTCTATTGAAGGTATTTGTGTCTGCCTCCAATATTTAGATATTAATGCCTTGCCGGAATTAATTAATCTAATCATAAGGGATTACAAGTAATATTTAACTGGTTGATATGTGTTACGTTATAATATTTGAGAAGGGTTCATATCAAATTCTCGGTCATCTATGGATCTTATTATTTTCAAATTTTTTTCCCAGAATGGCCTTATGAGAGAACAAGAGGTATAAAGGTGTCTACTTCTTTCATACATTGCCAACACATTTCCAAATTGTTTTGTTTGATCTTATGCAAGATGTACGGGACCCTATACCATCTGGTTAATATCTTATATGCATCCTCTTGTATTTTTACAGCTAGTGAACATTGTGTGTTATTGTAGCTATGTTTGTCCATTGATCATTTGACAAGACACTATTAAGGTCAGTCTCCCATTGTCTAATACAATATGGTTTATCTTTTTTCTCACCCTTATCTGTTATTATTTTATAAACACTCGATATCAATCTATTTTGGGGCTCTTGTGTCCAACATAGTTCCTCAAAAGGAGTTAATATTTCTAATGTTTGTGATTTTTGTTTAAGGGTAGATATATAATTTGCTAGACAAGTTGTGGTTCGGTTGTCTAATCAAGTTTTATATTCTTTCGAGAAATTACCTATTTTAGAATAGGATGTTTCATGTGAGAAGATTCTTTCTATATTTCCTCTTTCCAATCCTGGTGTAAATTCCTCATTATAGGTTAAGGTGTCATCAAAGAGTATTTTGAGATAATTTCTTGATTGTATATTTCCTTCATAATTTTACAAGTGCGTGATACAGTAGGATGGTATTTATCTATTAGAACCAGTTGTATGTTAAATAACCATGGGGCTACTCTTTTAGGTATATTAAATGCATCTTGTTCTACATCAATCCAGTCTTTTTCCAAATTGTTGCAATGAATTATCCTAGCCATATGTATAGATTTATAATATTTCTTGGTATCTGATTATCCCATGCCACCTTAGTTTTTTGATTTTGTTAGATATGTATATCAAGTTGGGATTTCCCACTCCCCCCACCCCCCTTCCATAGGAATTTTATAATTAATTTATTATATAGTTTTAAAGAATTTTGGAAAATAATGTGGAATTCGTACTGCTTGCATTATATATATTATCCTGGGTGTGAATTTCATTTTAACTACATTAACTCTTCCGAGCCAGGAAATCGTTAACTTTATCCACTTTTACATATCAGATTTAATTTTCCTTAAGATTTTTAAATAGTTAATTTCATACATATTATGTATATTATTTGATAAGTATATTTCAAGATATTTTATTTTATTTTTAACCCAAGTGAATGTAAAAGTTTCTTGTAATATTTTGGCAGTTTTTTCGGGGATTGAAATATTGAGAATTTCAGACTTAGATTGATTGACTTTTAAGCAAGTTCCCCAAATATTTTAAATTATTTTACTATATTTGGTAGCGATATCTGGGGTCTAGTGATACAAAACAAAAGGTCATCAGCAAAAGCTGATATTTTATCCTGTTTGCCTCCTATTTAAAGGCCTGTAACATCAGAATTATCTCGAAAAACACTCAAAAAGGGTTCCAAGACCAAAACAATTAGAATCGGGCAGAGGGTAGCCCTGTCGTGTTCTGTTCGACAGGGGGATTGGACCCAAATGTAAGCCATTGATGCAAACCTTAGCTGTAGGCATATAATAAAGAGCCATTATTCGCTTTAACATATTGGGACCAAAACCAATAGAATCTAGAACTCTGAATAAAAAGGTCCAATCCACCCTGTCGAACGCTTTCTCCGCATCTGTTGACAGGATTAAGGTTGAATCTTTCCCTCTCCCAGACTCATATATCAAGTCTATAACCTTTGTCATGGCATCTCTTGCCTCTCTGCCCGGGATAAATCCAGTTTGGTCCGCCCCAATCAAAGATTGGCCCCAATCAAAGGTTTCTTTGATTCTCTCACTCAATATTTTTGCGAAGATCTTTATATTGCAGTTAATAAGCGATATGGGTCTATCTGTGTTTCTCGTGACTGTACTTGCAAGTTTTCACCTTCAGTAATAGGTCTATATAGTTTTACTAGATTAGAACCTAATACATTCCTAAACATCTTATAAAAGACCATTGTTAATCCATCTGGTCCATCTGGTTAATTGCTTTTTCAATTTCTTCAAGTGTTATTGGTTGGTCTAGTCTAGTTATCTCTTCCTTGTTAAGTTTAACATAAAGATGTTCATCTAGATAGTTTTTAATATTTTTTATTTTTATCTTGTTTGCTTAGCCCTTTATTGTCTGGTAAATTGTGCAAGTCATGGTGATATTCTGAGAATGCCTCTACTATCTGTTCAGTCATATTATGGGAAAGCATTGGATTGGTTAAAATTGACAATTCTGATGATGTCACCAAGGGGTGAGGGGCCAGCTAGAAATAAGGTGAGTTTTATTAACATTTAAAGGGGCTCATTGGGGGGCAAGCCACTTAAATAGTGGGTTTTGCACTATAGGGTCAGGAATACATTTGTGTTCCTGACCCTATAGTGTTCCTTTAAATACATATACTTTTACTTTTTCACTTACCTTACATTTTATTAACTAACTTATCTGTTCTGTGAATTTGTATTTTATTGGCTTGGGTTAAACAAAACAAACTTCTTTATATTTCCTCCTTCTAAATCAGGCCTACTTCTCTCCTCCCCTCCCCGCCCCCCCATCCTCCACATCCGAACCAAACTCCCTACCTCAACTCCATCCCATTATCCCCCTCCCTATGATATCAATTATCTTTTTTTAATTTTTTTTCACTTTATATAGTCATTATTTACTCTAGATTTATTTCTATATCATCTTTATCCAAGCTATTTTCTTTTTTATGTCTCCTTCTTTGTGGTCTTGGTATTCAAGGTTGGTTCATTATTTGTGGAATGGTTGTTCCTTCTTTTAAACAGTTGTTCCATTCTATTATATCAGGAACTGGTATTTGTAAGGATTCACAAAACTGTGGGACGTTTACAAGGTTGGTAATTATATATGTTGCAGGACCTTTTTTTAACCATTATGCTTAGTGGGAAGACCCATCTAAATGGGATATTTCTATCCTGAAGAGAATCCGTAATTGTCTTCAGTTTTTTTTCTGGCTTGTAAAGTTGCCCATGATAAATCAGGTAGGATCTCTATCTTAGAATTATCTATCATCAGATCTTTATGTTGTCTTGCTTTTTTTTTTATATTTTCTCTTTAGTTACATATGAGTGCAAACAGCATATTATATCTCTTGTCACTGGGTTTAAGATGTATTTTGGTTTTAGTGCCCTGTGAGCTCTGTCAATTGTCTGATGTTGCTTCATTAATTAGAACCTTATTAAAAAGATATTTTAAGCATGTATACAAATCTTCTGAGTTACTTGTTTCAGGGATTCCCCTCCTCCATAAGTTACAGCGTTGGCTCCTGTTATCAAAGGCATTCATCTGTTGGGCCATATTTTCTTTATATTTTCTTTAAGCTGTAATTGCAGGTCAGTTAATGAAGAGTGTAAAGTTATTTGGTGTGGCTCTCACGGAAATACGTCCCTTCGTCTTGTTTCCTTTACACATCAAGTGTGTTAACCTACTTTCTTTTAAAGTGTCCACTTCTTCTCTTGCAACCCCTTTTTCCGATACCCCACATTCCTTGTCACTCAGTCTGCTGCTGTGCCACCATCTACAAACAGATCCTCTGTGTTTTTATCACGGGTGGAGGAGTCACAGGTAATGGGACAAGTAAGGATCTAAGGTTGGTTGTAATTTCTTTCCTACCCTTCTTGGGTGTATTAGGATTAGAGCTGTTCTTTTTATTTTTGCCCATTTGTGTCCTTCTGGGCTGTTTTCAGTCGGTTAAGCTTAGCTGTATAAGGCACGGTCAATTTGCGGGTTTCAAGTGTCGGCAGTGCGTCTTTACTCACATCCTCTTCCAGTCACGCCCCTGCAGATAAAAATGTTACCTTTTTAGTGCTGTAGAATAAATCATACATTTGCAAATTAATCTGTGCAGAAATATGCTGGTAAATTCATTTTTTTATGACCAAGCTCATTTTATTGTATAATGTAAAGAAAAACAAGAACTGTTGTAGTGATTATTGCTTGCCAATATCTTCCCTTCCTAATTAAACTTTCAACACATTCAATTAGAAAGAAAAGAATATTTATAGAAAGCATTCTGTACAAAGTACAATTTAACTTTAATGTCATTCAATCTTTTTCCCATTACCCAGAATCCCTTTGGGTCTGTGGAGGTCTATGTTTTTGAGACAGATAGCCCACTATTCTGCCTGGTCTTGAAGATTCTTTATGCTACAAACTACAATTCTTCCAAATTTTGACCGATTGGGTGATTGTTCGGGTTCCCAAACACTGAGCCGAAAGGTAGCCAAGTCATGAAACAAATTAAATGTGCAATTGTCAAGTCTGTATTTTGATTTGTGATTCTGAATTCCACCAAAATAAGAGATGATTGATGGGAAAAAAGATGCTTTATTGCTAAAATTGTCTTTAGTTTTTTTTCTGGCTTGTAGTGCTGCCCATGATAACTCAGGTAGGATCTGTATCTTAGAATTATCTATCATCAGATTTTTATGTTGTCTTGTTTTTTTTTAATATTTTCTCTTTAGTTGCATATGAGTGCAGACAGCATATTATATCTCTTGCTACTGGGTTTAGGATGTATTTTGGTATTAGTGCCCTGTGAGCTCTGTAAGTTGTTATATGTGAAGTTGCTTCATTATTTAGAACCTTATTAAAAAGGTATTTTAAGCATGTACACAAAGAGTTACTTGTTTCAGGTAAATTAAATGTGCAAGTGACAAGTCTGTATTTTGATTTGTGATTCTGAATTCCACCAAAATGCCAAAATAAGAGATGAGTGATGGGAAAAAAGATGCTTGATTGCTATGGGACACTTACTAAATGTTTATATTATTCACAAATTAAATGAGAAGCGAGCAATAAAGAGAAAAAAGGAGGAAAAGCAAAAACAAATCTATATTTATAGATTCAATATTAATATATGTATAAATATTTTTTTTTACTGCTCATCCTGTGTTTTTGTTGTTTTTTTTTTTACTGCAAAACGAATATGCTCAGCCACGGCTCCATTTTCCTTGTTTCATGATTCTGCTCCGAGTTCGAAACATCACTTAATCAGCCTAAACATAAAAAAATTTAGATTTACAAGTTAGACAAAACAAATCTGTCTAGAAAAGAATTCTCACTGAATAAAATTCCCAGTAAATGTAGTTCCTATTAAATGCAAAATAAAAACCACAAAGAAATATATAATATTGTTTACCTAGCAAGTTTAAAAGAGTGTTCAGGATGCAGCTGGGTGCTATTTATTCACAGCAATTGTATTCCACATATTAAGAAAGTGAGTGTGTTATGTGATCTTTGTCTAAGAAATAAGCATTGTTAAACAAATTATACTGCACTGTTGGCTTCTTTCTGTTTAATTTGTAGACTGGTTGCTTCATACTGAGTGTTATCTAATTTAAGCTATTGTTTTTGGTTAGACTGTAGTAAACCTTTAGACTTATTCTACCCAATTGCAGTATTACAATCACATATACGTAGGACAGTATGTCACATTTCTGTATGTATTGCCTCTCAAAGAAACACAAAATGTAAATTTCCATAATTAAAATTTTTCATTTTTGATTGTCCATTCTTTGCAGCAATAGTCAAAAAATAAACAGCTTTCAACACTGTCATGAAATGCATATAACACAGTGAGCTGGTTTCAACACGTCTTTTTTGCAGAGCTTAACTTGAGGTGAGACACCATCTTCAGGAGAAGCAATACATTTGAAAATAACAGTTAGGTCCTCCTGCCGTCGCTGGCTGCCCACTCTATGTGATGTCAGTCAGGCTCTCATTACACATTCACCTTTTTAATAATACTAAGTCATAAAAATGTCTGTAAAAATCTTGACGAGTAGACTAAGCCCCCCACTTACAGGGATTATTCTTTCATATCATGTTGTTTTTATTTTATAGGCATTAGAAGGCTGGTTAACTTCATCAATTCCTCAAATATGCAGGATATACAGTAGAGATTTGATGCAGAAATATAATTTGATGAGGTGGACTGTTATGTGCTTTATAAGGCAATTAACATTTTCTACATGGTTCGTAAGGCTGAAGTGATTATCCAGAATTGCTGTATCTCTCGAGCATAAAGAACTTGCCTGCATTTTGGTTCTGGACTGCCCTTATGGGTGGATCAGTCTGATATGTATTTGGTATAGGTTCTCTTGGTAATGGCACAAGTGAGCAAAAATGTTTTTAAGACCTGAGTATGGACAAGCCTGTCAGGATTACAAGTTGATCCAGCACGCAGAACTGTGTCACACCTAGGACTAAGAATAATGTATAACCGGACCTTAGAATGGCCGGACTTAACGTATCCAAGAATAGTCAAAATACTAGCCGAGGTCAGAAACACAGAATCAGACACAACAATGAGGGAAAGCCAAAAGTCAAGGATACCAGAATTCAGGGAAGTCAAAACGAAGTCAAAGTCAAATACCAGAAAATCAAGATCAGGATTGCACTCTTGGATTACCATGAAACCACTACAGGGCAATGATAAAAAGGAGAACTGGGTTTAAATACCCCTCCCATGGATCCGATTGGCTGCATTCAACATTTGACCCCAAAAGCAAGGTTTCCAGGTGCATGATTGCTGCTCAGCACAAACCCTCCTGTGGATCTAATTGGCCATGACCGGCCTTTGACCCCAAAAGCAATTACCAGGTTTCCATGTGCATGATTGCTACTCGGCACAACTTTTCCTGTCAGGACGGTAAAGCTGCTCGGCACAACTTTTCCTGTCAGGACGGTACATGCCATTAACCACATTTTTATGTGTGGATGAATACGTGACAAAGCCAATGGGCAAGTTACTGAGTTTCTCTAAGCTTTTGCACATTCACAGCGTTCTCTGATTCTGTTTTTGATACAGATGCCCAGCCAGGGTCACCTCTCTAGAAATCCTAAGCAGCACGAGTTAGGGTTATCCCCTGTATCCTTTCTGATTTGCATTTTATATTGAACCTCTACCTCAAGCGATTTGTCCAGCTATATCACCTGTGCAAGGTGGAGAAGTCACTTATAAAATAGGATTATTCCAGAAAAGTCTTTACCGGCATTAATGAAAGAACTGCAAAGATATAGCTTAGTTTTCTATTATAAAAATAATGCATTGAAACTGGAGACCCCAGGCCACCCTTGAAACACATATAGGCTGGTATCCGTTCAACTGGAGAGCGAATAATCTCTCATATATGTAGGCATTCAGTTAATCACTATTTCAACAGAACCATTTCATACTATTGACGCAAAGTAAAGAAACGTTTTTTGATTGAAACTGTCATGGTTATGCAAAATCAATGCCATTAAGATGACCATACTACCCTTTATTCTGTATCTGTTTTGAATGATATCTATACAGACAGGCCCGGACTGGCCATCGGGCACACCTGGCAAATGCGAGATGGGCCCCGATGTCAATGGGCCGAGACCGGCAGGGGAGTTCACAGGATCTCCCTTGCCGGTCCATGCAGGACCCGGGCTATCCGAGTCCAGGCCCTGCTGTATTCCATGACGGGTCGGTGGGGAGATCAAAGATCTCCCTCACCAGCCCACTAGCACTGACATGCGGCTGCCAGCTGGGTAGGGAACGCGGGAGACAGGAGAGGACCTAGAGGAGCTCTATCTTGCAACACACAATCCCAACACACAATCCCTCCAAACATATACACATACAGCTCTCTCTCTCTCTCTCACACACACACACACACTCAGCACCCTAACACAGAAACTGCAACCCTCACACATACAGCACCCTCACTCACACACAGAATCTTCACACACTGCACAGAGCACACACTACACACAGCACACACATGCAGCACCCTCACTCACACAGCACCCTCACTCACACTGAACACCTCACTCACGCACACAGCACACACACACACTACACCCCTCTTGAACACACACTGCACCACAAACACACACACGCACACTCATACACTGCACACCTCACACATACACACAGCACCCTTCCAACAAACTGCACCACTCACACACTACTTCCAAAAATATATGTGTATATACTACAGAAGCCCTCAAACACTCCCTGCACTCCTCACACACATACTGCACCCCTAAAAACATTACATTCCAGACACACACTAGATCCCTTACCCAACTCCGGATCATCTACACACATACACACACTAGATCCCTATATACACTCTGAATCCTCTACACACACTCACTAGATCTCCTATACACACTCTGGGTCCTTCAAACACACACTAGATCCCCTACACGCACACACAGCACCACCTACACACACACAACATTCCTGATACACACTGGATCTCATATGCAGATACTAGATTCCTTGTAAGCAAACACATACTTCATTCCATAAACACAATCTCTACAACCCCTACATATACTACATCACCTATATACACACACACACACACACACACTATAGCCCATATGCACACACTCTCTACATCCCCTATAGACACTATTTCCCCTATACACACACACTCTCTACGGCACCTATACACACATACATAACATTACGCCACAAACACAACATGACTGAAACCATGTGACTTAAGCCCAAAATAGTTCCATGAAATCAGTGCTAGCGGTTGGTCAACTTCGGCAAGAAAAAAATAGTCTCTATTTGAACCATGGAGCTTGTTACCCTCATCTAGACGAACGATTCCACCGAACAGTGTTCTTCTAGGATCTACAGACCCAAACGCAGGTGACGATGGAAGTCCAGTGGTGTTCAGGAGTTTCAGTGTCCAATTTTAGTTCCATGAACTCGACGACTAAACAACGCTGCCTGCGTTCATGCGAACAAGATGGCTGCCACCTCTTTGTAGTTCATACGAATTGCAGCCACCCAGATGAACAATTAGAACATTGAGGTGAGGTTCCAAGGTGTTAATAGGGGTTAACAAGCTCCCGGGTGGTCCCTGGTTTGTGTGGTTCCTAAACGGTGTAGGGAAATTACATGAACCAAGCCATTAAGGTCTTTTACACGTTTCCCTGCAGGGTCCATAGTCTGTGGGCAGGAGGCTGGCAAGCAGGATTCTCCAGGAGCTTGTTGCAAACTCACGTGGGAAGGAGAGTTTGTCACACTGATTTTTTTTTTTTGATTGGTTCTTTGTTCTGGGTGTTTTTCTTTGCTGCTAATGAGCCAAGTAAAGAAAGTTAATCCTAAATACCCTCCTATTGTCATTATTAAAATGATGAATTTTAGTAGACTAAAGCTAGTACAAACTTCAAAGTTTCTGTAAGTTTCTTGTGGCAATGATTTGCATATCTCTTGCCATAGGTTCCTCATTAATATATACTGAAGAAAAATAATTGAGTTGATTGAGTGGATAAATACTTGCTTTGTAAAAGCTGAGAAAATGTAGCAAGGTACTATTCATTTTCACAGAAACATCAAAGTACATATACAAACATTGCCTTTCATAGAACTGGTAATAGGTCAATATTTTCATTCATACTTAGTTTTTTTCCCCAAAAAGTCAATGCGTTGAATGAATGATTTTTATGAACACTGCTGAGCCAAACTTAAGCTCCTATTTATACTCAATTTGTTGAAGATGTCTTTCATTTCTCTGAAATATGCACAGCTCTAAATGTCTTTTTTTAATTTACACCAGGCATGTTTTAAATATCATAAGTTGCCATATTGTTTTAATTGTAAAAGTGACCAAGAAGATAAATATGTAGACGTATATTGTTAAAATAATAAAATGCACGGTAAAAATCCCTTAGAAGGCTTCCCAAAGTGGATCTTCGTCACAAGATTTGGGTTACTTGTGATTCATTTAAAATTGCTTTTCTGTTTTTCTACACTTTCCTTTTTATTGCAGTTTATGGAAGAATTTAGAAATGATGTATGTATGCTGGCCACAGATGGAAAGGAAATGAGGCTATGTAATAACCAAGCAGGTTCATTGCTGTGCACATGGAAGTACCATACTCTACCTCATCATGTGACTGCACAGTCCTTCATATCCCATCACCTGTTATCGTTCCCATGTGTTACTATTTTGCTGGGGAAATTACTAATGATAGAAATGTATCCATTTCTATGTGCAGTTTGTGTCACCTCCGGGCACATGATTCAACTAAACAATTTTCTCACCCCCACAAAAATAAACAATATAACATTAGGTATCATATCACCTGGCAATAAGATTTTGTGATTTCTAAGATTATGTGTTCCTGTCCATTACATTACGTAGGGAAAACTTAACTAACCGAACCGTATACGGGGACACAGGTCCGCAATTATTAAAATTTACAGGAATGGAGCAACAGAAAACTTATACCAAAATATTTTCTTCAGATCAAGCATTCTTTGACTACTTTAAATTTTGTAGTTATTGCTATGGTGCCTCCACTGAAAAAGGGCATAAATCAAGAACAATTGTTCTTACAGAGAGTTTGGTTAAGACAATTAATACACTAGAGCATGGGTCGTCAACCTGGTCCCTACCGCCCACTAGTGGGCGTTTTAGGATTCCAGGTGGGCGGTAGGGATTTCTGAGGCTAAATCCTCTTTTTAAGAGGATTTCTCCTTTTGGGCGGGCGCGAGCGGCTCTGCATGCGCAAGTCTTCAGTGACCGGCAGGAGGAAGCGCTCCCTCCTGCCAGGCCACCTTCTGGACCCCCCGGCATGGCAGAGTTCTAATCAGTCGCGGCGAGGGAGCTCTAACCTCTCTGCTCTGCTCCCTCGCGCGATGTTTGCTGATGCCGCGGGAGCCGGAATATGATGTCATATTCCGGCTCCCGGCATCCGTAGACAGTCCGCGAGGGAGCAGAGCAGAGAGGTTAGAGCTCCCTCGCTGCGTCTGATTAGCCGCCCGCCTAAGTGAAGCCCCACTGGACCCCAGGGACAGATCCACACCAGCTCTCCAGGTAGGGAGGCTGGGTGGATATTTAATATTAATAATTTGTGTGTATATGTGTTTGTCTCTAAGTGTATGTGTGTGTGTGTCTGTAAGTGTATGTGTGTGTGTCTGTAAGTGTATGTGTGTGTGTCTGTAAGTGTATGTGTGTGTGTGTGTCTGTAAGTATATGTGTCTGTGTCTGTAAGTGTATGTGTCTGTGTCTGTAAGTGTATGTGTGTGTGTCTGTGGGTCTGTCTGTGTATGTGTGAGTGTCTGTAAGTGCATGTGTGAGTATGTGTATATTTGTGTGTATGTGTTTCTATGTGAGTGTGTGTGTGTGTGTGTGTATGTGTTTGTCTGTGAGCAGAGTACTTGTAGAATAGAAGAAAGAAGGTGCAGAGTACTTGTAGAATAGAAGAAAGAAGGTGCAGAGTACTTGTAGAATAGGAGAAAGAAGGAGTAGAGTACTTCTAGTATAGGGGAAAGAAGGAGTAGAGTACTTCTAGTATAGGGGAAAGAAGGAGTAGAGTACTTCTAGTATAGAGGAAAGAAGGAGTAGAGTACTTGTAAAAAAGGAGAAGGAAAGAAAAGGAAAAGGAGAGAATTGTTGTTGACTAATAATAGTAAGTGGGCTACCTAGCTCAGCCTTCCTATTGGCCATTGCTATAAGGAAGGTTAAAAAATAGAAAAAAGGGGAAAAAGGTGGGAAGGGGAATTGAGGAGGGAGAGGAGGGGAGCTGACGCACAGATGAGAAATCATTTTATGAGCAAACAAAGAAGTCTTCCGATTATCACTGAAAGAGGAGACCTTCGCTTGTTCCTTATGAAAATCGAACCAGATATCAAATATTTAGTCTCGCAGCATCAACCTCTAGTAAAGGTAAGTTCAATTTACTTTATTGCTTCCTCATTAAACTTTATAAAGTTAAAAACATTATAAACATGCATAAAGTAGAAAGAAAAAGATAAATGTACGTTCATTTATGTATTTTTTAAAACACCCTCCTTTCTAAAAAATATTCCGCGCTTGCGCGAAAACTGGTGGGCGGTAAGGAAATTTTTCCATCAAGAAAGATGCATTAGTGGGCGGTAAGTGGAAAAAGGTTGACTACCACTGCACTAGAGTCTTAAACCAAACACTTTTGGTTTAAGACACTTAATACACTATCTCTGTTTGGACTGAATGAAAATGTGTCATTTTAACAAACTATGCAACAATGTGCAATGTCAATCAATAGAAAGAGTGCAGAGGAGGGCTACAAAATTAATAAAAGAAATTGAACATTTTAGCTATGTAGAAAGTTTAACAGATTTAGAGGGGATATGATAACATTATACAAATATATTTGTGGCCCACACAAACCATTGTGTGGAAATCTATTCACAAACAGGACTTTACATAAGACACAAGGTCATGCGTTTAGACTGATAAAAAGAAGATTTAGTCTAAGTGAAAGGAAAGGTTTTTTTTACCGCAAGAATAAGGATATGGAATTCTTTGCTTGAAGAAGTGGTTTATCAGAGTCCGTACAGATGTTTAACCCCTTAAGGACCAAATTTCTGGAATAAAAGGGAATCATGACATGTCACACGTCATGTGTCCTTAAGGGGTTTAACAGCAACTAAATGCATACTTGCAAAAATAAAATATTCAAGGATGTAATTTTCCAATGTAGGGGAAATGCATCTTGATCCAAGTATTAATCTGGTTGCCATTCTGTGGTCAAGGGGGCATTGTTTTCCTAGTTTGTTTAAAAATTGGAAGTGCTTCAAACTAGGTTCTTTTGCCTTCTTTTGGATCAACAGCAAAAAACAAATATGAATAAGGCTGAACTTGATGGATGCAAGTCTCTTTTCATCCTATGAAACTATGTAACGATGTAATTTCTAAACACTCATTACAGTGTTTAATGATAATATTTGACTTTCTTCTAGTTGCAGAATGTAGGATGTTTATTTAAATTATCAAGAGCTAATTTAATTGTTCATATTTGTAGATTAGCTACATATCCACAAATGTTCTCTCCACAGTTATGCAACCGTATTCCTCTTTGATTACCTTTGCTCTAATCTCTCTTCCTTTTTTCCAGTTGTTCGTACTGAATGTGTTTTGTTTCACCCTGTTACATTTTTAACATTATAGTAGATATTTAGTTTCACTAGTAGTGATGTCCCGAACGGTTCGCCGAACGGTTCGCCACGACCGGTTCACCACGGACTCATCATTGAGTAAACTTTGACCCTGTATTCACAGTCAGCAGACACATTCCAGCCAATCAGCAGCAGACCCTCCCTCCCAGACCCTCCCACCTCCTGGACAGCATCCATTTTGAAGCTGCATTCTTAGTGAGCTGTCCAGGAGGTGGGATGGTCTGGGAGGGAGGGTCTGCTGCTGATTGGCTGGAATGTGTCTGCTCACTGTGAGGTACAGGGTCAAAGTTTACTCAATGATGAGTCCGCGGCGAACTAGTGATTAGTTGTTGTATCTTTCTACATAATGACAACACTAGAGAACATATTTACTATATTTCCGCTATAATCCAGTATTTAAAATGTTATGTTTCTTATATCAGATTTGGAGCCCATATGTATTATAATCTAGTTATGATTCAGAAATTCTGAAAAATAATTTGCTAATAATTTCCACTTGTAAGACTAGTAAACTATTTTTTTTAATTAAAAATGTATGCTATATTGTGAAATTATCTTTACCATTTATATAAAAATCTCATATAGCAGAAATATTTTTTTTCTTTTTATATACTACTGATTCAGAGCCATTGAAAAGAAATAGAAACAGTTATACTGTATACAAATAAGAACAGGTCACTTTCAGAAGCTCAAGATAGGAGCATTAATTAAGCTGCTTCCCCCGGTGACTACAACAGAAATCGTTTCTCATCAACAAAGTAGGATGCTGATTTCAGTGTTCCCATGATGTTGATTTAAGAGGCCCAGCTGGGAAGACAGTTTGTGCAGAGCTAAGGACTAGTGAGAACAACATGAGACCTGCCTCCTAATGGTCAAATAAACAAATACTTTATTAGAGTGGAGGTGTTGCCACTATTGGAATTATTGAATTTATTTATAAGAATATAATGAACTATTATTTCATGATATAGGCATAGCAACCAGGCTTTCGAAAAAGAAATAAATCACATATGTTGCTAAGAATATAATCTACAAACTGAATTATACTCGTTTTGTGCTTGTCTTGATTATTTGAAAATATAATGATATAACAAATATCAATTACCTTGTGTTAATAAGCAGCTCCCATTGAGAAAAATAAATATATTGACCAACAATTTCCAGGTTTTGTTCCTTAGACACATACATATATTTTACATATATTGGAAGGCGGGGCCTGAAGTTGTGGGAGGGGCTATGTCCCTTTAAAAGGGACTCCCCCTCCTACCTAACTTACCTACTGGGCCAGACGTACTTTTGGAGTTACTTCCAGGTTTCCAGCGTGTAAGCCTCTTCACTACCGATAAGTTTGCCAGCTCTAATTATGAGTTTACAGACGGGTACTGATGTGGAATCAATCAATTAATTGATTATCTTGTGTATCTGCCCCCGGCCAAATTTAAAAAGATGCGTGCACGTTCCTGAAGTAATTCAACCAGACACAGGTTTCGGGTTAATGAAAAACTTGAGGAATGTTTATTCTGGGGGGACGGCATGCCCCTTATAAAGCAAAATTACATCATATGCATTGTCAGAGATAACATGGAATAATACATCAATAATTGGTTAGGTGTTAAGTGGTTCATTTATTGCTCTTCCTACCGGGTGTGATGTCACTGGTATCTTGGAGGTCTCTCCCAGATTCCAGCGCCATCTTGTTAATGAGGGTGTTAGTCGATTGACAACAACCCTGTCAGGGAAACAACCGTCCCACACAATTCATGTTACTGAGAATGAATATATGTTTTCTATACATAGGGCACAATTGTTAGGACATTAGATTTGATATTTATACAAGGGTTTTCCTCCGTGTCAGGTGGCAAGTACGGTACATGTTAATCTGCATCAGTCACCTGCTATTTCAAACAGTCCAGAGTTTGCACACCTGACCCACACATACACTCTGCAATTTGGTGTTGTCGGTTCACCCATTAACTTAACGTTGTCTCATGTATTCACAGGTTACTGATCACTGTTAAAAGAAGGGGGCATGTTACTGGTAAAACACCAGACTTGCACACGGCTATTTGGTGGTTTCGGTTCACTCATTAAACGTCAAGTTGGTATATACACTTAAAAAAATCACCCTTGGCACCCCCTCTTCCCCCTCCCCACCCCCCCACAAAGTTTTTACTTACCACCAGAAGGGGAACCACTCATTCCGGCAGAGCTCCCTCCACAGGCTCAGGTCTGACAGCCGGAAAGCACCACCAAGTGCAGCACTGCAAACGGCAATACAGACTGTAACCTCTAGAGGCAGTACACATACCACTCGCAGGCAGCCAAGGGGTTATTCACATTTGGCATATTCTTAAATCGGTTATAAGTGTGGATTCAAGTTACATTAATATAACCCCCTGCCCCCCACTCACGGGCATGGAGGGTAACCACACCGGCGAACATCAGCTGAAACACTAATTACTCACGGGGGAGGAGTTTCATGGGGCACGCTCCCTCCATAAGTCTACGCCGGGCTATTCTGCCAGCCATGAGCGGTCACGGCTCAAGCTCCGCCTGCCTCATTAGCATGGCAGAAGGGCAGGAGCAAGTGGGCAGTCCGAAGCTCACCACTCTCAGCCATCCAGGCCTCATTGAGTGAGTGGTACTCTGGCTAGGGAAGTCAGTTTCCACACACAAGGTACATACTTATAATTGTTCATCATATATGTATTATGGAATATAAGGTTATTCTCTGTTATGTCTTATTATAATATTTCATAGTCTTTGTTGCTACTCTGATATATATACACAAAGGTGCAACCTAAGTGCAGCACCATGCCACCTGGTGGCCTGGTTACTCGTAAACTCGTTAAAAAAAAAAAAATCACTGTATACATATGTGGTAATTCCATGTCTATATCTTTACATATGACTGAACAACTGTCAAGCACATAAATGTACGCTGGGTACAACGGTACCGAGCAGACATTTACCGTACCACCGTAACTTATTTTGACATATGTTAAAGAGTCAAAAAAACAAACTTAGACAGAATTGGCTCATCAGATCCCACAGTATATGTGACGTACCAGAACAATTCTTACGTCATCCAAAGTTATTGGTAGGTCGTGAGGGATTTTCTGCAGCGGCATCTCAGTACAATACTCATAGGTACCCAATGCCTGCCATTCAGTCATTCATCATCTGTTTGAAGCCGCCCCCTTTAGCAAAACGTCAGACTACTACAAACAACGAGCATAAATTGTTCATACAGGTACGTTGCTCCCGGTTCCTTAAAACATTAATTTAGTATAAAGAGTCATTCAATAAAGACAAGTTGGTATGGCCACCTAAGTATTTCTCCCAAGCACCTTATGCCTTAGAGATAGAGGTCCTGCGAGGCCACCACCCATCCTCCACGAAAGAGGTAATCATGCCCACGGGCCAAATCATAGCTAGACGCCTCGCTTGTTGCATAGCAAGGGAATCACTTGTCACACCCCCTCCTCAAACCAAAGATAACACCCTTTGTAAGTTCACATCCCTCGCGCAAACCATAGGTAAAGCCAACCCAGCCCCTTGGCAACTAGTAGGGATTCACCTTTCACCAGTCTAACAAATTGTTTCGCCACTTCGGCACTAGTTAAAACAACTGTATACACCCTCAAGAGAACTCACTTTTCCATATACACATATTTCAGTATGTCCCAAATTCCAGAAGAAGGAATGATATTTCTATTTCTATAACCTTCATGGTCTTCTGTCAGTACAGACACTACTGCATTCCACAGGTCTCATCCTATATTCCTGGCAATTGTGTCCTGTACGTCTACCCTCAGGTCATTGGACTCAGCACGTATATAGTATATTTAGTTATGGCGTTTCAGCACCTCTATCATGTTCCCCATATAGACTCTACAACGATCATATGATATGCTGAAAGTTACAGTACGATATCAGTATTACCATATTTCAATTATAGCTACGCCATCATAACCAATAACTTTCAACTAATCTATAACTTAAATAAATCTCCAACCCCACCCCACTAAATTCCACTCAGACTTACGTTACCTCTCAATACCACTGGAACTACATTGGGCCTCTCTCAACCTCATATACATAGTCCTCACACGAAGACATCTATGGGTCTCTGCAACATACTTCAGGTAACCTTAGTGGACAACTATGTCTAAATTGCAACCCCTCATTTGGGCATTAAGTTCACGTATCATCTGGATAGGAAGGTATGCGATAAGTTCAGCTATCTCACAGCTTTCTATCCGTAATCAACATGTCTGATAGTATTATACATCTGCTATATCTTACACTGTCCACATACGGCCACACAGTAACTCTCCTCACGACCCTACTTACACGGCCTACTCCGGGCCAAACGCACAGTATGTTATAATCCCCTCATAACAGACATTCTCCTTACCTCTCTTATTTTACTACGTCAGTCTAGCATGTTGTCAATTTATGACGCGTGCAGCATGCCACATACATTATGATACGTAATGAATTTATTATGTGGGTCATTTAAGTTTCCCTTGGTCAACCTTACTAGTCAACCGCCATTGTGCTTACATAGCCAATTCCATACCGGACTATTCCCACATCACCACTGTGTATTAAAAAAGTTCTTATACATGCTAATTATACTGTTCTTCCCGCTTCCCAGGCTATTTGAATGCTTGGGCAACTGGTACGAGTTACCACATTAGCCATGCAAGTTCAATGCCTATTGTGCGGCGGTAACCAGCACCTAGCTTTAGTAATTCCAGGTTACAGGGGCAACATTACCTTATCATACCACAGTCAAATTTTATTCACAACGAAACTCTTTATACGTTACATACGACCCGCTAAGGGGCTATCCACTATAACATAATGTCGGCCCCTCATTTGTGCTATTGACTACGGCATAAGTTTGCACTTTTGTCACAACATACCACAGCATGCCTACACATGGCCCTCACCAGGCCATCACTCTCACGTTACATACGACCCCCCGTGGGCAATCCACTACGACTAAATTTCGGCCCACAGTTGGGCAATTACATACAACCAAGGTCACGTTAGACCACTCTAATCCTTCCTATATGGCCCTTTCTCTGCAATTACAACTCCAGTCACTGACACTTATGTGATCTCCAAATATTAGTTCCAGCTGGTAAACTAAAAATATCCCACATACTTCATATATATTTTAGGTTCTTCTAGCAGAAGGACGCCTAGCGGGAACTCGCCTAAGCACAATATATTTAGGTGTCTCGTCCCTATACATATATATGTCTTTGACTAGGTTCATCTTCATATGTAGTTGCCACAAGGCAGTGGCTTACACAGGGCTTGCTGCAATCTCAGGGGACAGTTGGCTATGGGGTAGGTGGCCGGAGGAAGCAAGCCAGATCAAAAGTTTCCTTAGGAACTCTGCACGCTTCAAGGTATATATCCCATCGTAGCCGCAGCAGCAACTTGGGGTCATGCATGGGCTAGCAGACCGGTGCAAGGTCTCTGACAAATTTGCAGTTCGACACTTCATAAACAAGTCCGGTCTTGTATCCCTTGTTATGAATTCATCAGACGACTAACGTAGGGGAAGCCTGTCACCAAGTTTTATCTGTTATATTACTACGTACCAGGCATTTACAATACAGCTGCTGACCAGTTAACCAGTCTTCAGTTTCAGGCGTTCAGGAGGTCCCTAACAACTGCCTCACCAATAGCCACGATCGCTCCCCAGCTCAGAGAATTGCCATGGAATAGAAGAGTTGCTAAGTCACAGCAGGAATTCAAACAGTTGGCACTCAAAGAATACGCACACTGCTATGCCAGAGCTTACTGCATCGAAATTCATGTCAGATCACCACCTTACAAACTGGTTCAAGAATACAATTTGGGAACTTTTGCATTTTTTGCCACATCAAGGAAATTAAATATCACACAACACTATTAAGTTATATCTCCCGGGCATGCAACGCCACAGGTTTCAATTACAAACACCAGTCTCAACCGCCATATACATGGCTTTCATGGTTTCCGACGACCAGAGAATTTACCATCACAAGGCAACACAATTTCAAACTTTGCCTATGGTATTCTAACCTGTACAAATACAGGATCACTACGTATTAAGCTTACCATCAACTAAGACCAGCCTGAGGGGTCATGAGGTACTTGTTCAGTACGACCCCAACGACAATGCATACTTCATCTGACACAGGAATTAAGGAATGCATTTGTGAAAGGTCATCGTAATATGCTAACCCCATGTCTTGTGTTTTCGGAATAACTATCTTTGATCACTCTATATGCGTATTCCTTTTTTGCCCACTTATTTATAGGCCTACCACACACGTCGGTTTCGGCACACCTCTACTGACTTTTTATTATTATTATGATAAGTATACTCACTAGCTTTTTCATATTATACTGAAATGGCCCCGAACACGAATTGGAAGGTGGGGCCTGAAGTTGTGGGAGGGGCTATGTCCCTTTAAAAGGGACTCCCCCTCCTACCTAACTTACCTACTGGGCCAGATGTACTTTTGGCCCACCCTCCTCTCCCTCTATGCAATACTATTCCAGGTAGGCCCACTTATTTACAGGCCTACCACACACATTGGTTTCCGCACACCTCTACCGACTTTTTATTATTATTATGACAAGTATACTCACTAGCTATTTTATACTATACTGAAATGACCCCGAACACAAATATATATTATATCTGCTGCCAGACATGTGCCTATTCTAACGTATCACATGACGTTCCCAAAAAGTGGTGGGCAGCCCAGATTAGTAATTCCTAATGATCTTTATTCCAAAATACTTATATATTGGCAGATACTGACAGACTCCTTGTTACCTTTGCAGCTAGCAAAATATTCAGTCTGCAATGCTACTATAGAGCTAATAATTAACTACCACTGCTTTGGGTCACCCAATGGGTATTGCTGAACTGACAGCCTGTCACTTCCTCCCACAATCAGAAGGAGCTGTGTGCAAAGTAGAAGTAGAAGTGGGGAGGAGCAAGGAGAAAGACCGCTCCAATCAGCAGGATCTCAAGGAAGCCAATTTCCTCCATATAACATCTATGTTGCTAACAGGAGGGTGCTAAAAGGAAGATGGATGAAAATAGGAAGGTGGATGAAAATACATATGACATGTACGTATGTATCAATGTGTGTCAGTGTGTGTGTCTGTGTCAGTGTGTATGTGTTTGAGTGTGTATCTGTGTGTCCGTGTGTGTATTTGTTAGTGTGGGTAACTGAATGTCAGTGTGTGTATGTGTTAGTGTGTATCTTAGTGTGCATGATTGTTTCATTATGTGTATCTTTGTGTGTCTATGTGTAACTGTGTGTTAAGGTGTGCAGGGCCAGACTGGGGATACAAAGCAGCCCTGAAAAAAAAAACTATGACAGCCCCATAAGTCATTGCGCCATATATTGTCGCATATAATATGTAAGGCTATGTCTTGCCACCCCAGATGATTGAGCAATATATATATATATATTTTTATATATATTGCTTTTTCTAATATAAAATATTGGTCCTTTTAGAGTAAAATGTTTAATTATACAGTAAGCATGCTCACATGCAGACACAGACAATCTCACTGACACACACAAGCTCATTGATACACAGCCTCATAGACAAACAATCTCACTGATATAAATAAGCTCATTGACATAAAAACACAAGCTCACTTACTAGCAGGCACACACACACACACACACACACATGCAAGCAAGCTCACTAGCAGGCGCACACACACACAGCTTAATGTAGTGGTTCTGGTGTCTATAGCCTGTCCTTGCAGACTTTTTAATGTAAACACACTGACTTTTCAGAGAAAAGACACTCAGACAGTCACTAGAGGTGCTTCCTGTGTCAGTGCGGATTGGCTGAGATCATCAGGCTCCTAGTGCGGCTGCCGCGCGGCCTATGCTTTATCTCCATCCACACCTTCCGCCCTGGCCGCCAGCTCTGGATTGCGGCCCTGGGGCAGTGGTCGGCGGGGAGGTGAGTGGGCCCTTGCGGGCCGCGCGGGGTACCTTGTACCGCCCTGGGGGACTGGGGGGGTCACTTTGCCTGTTGGGAGCCTCCTCTGCCAGTAAGGAAGGCTCCCAGGGCTCTGTCTCCCCTTCCCTCTATTTTTCCCCCATTAGTCATGTTTCTTTTTCTTCATTTCTATTCCAGGGGGCCCAGCTTACCCTTGCCTGGGCCCCCTGGTCCCCCCTCCTCTTGCCCGGTTTTCTCTCCCCCCCTCCCGCCCTCCCCCTCTCTGGGGGGCCTGTCCCCCCCTTTCTTCCCCTTCTTTCCCAAATGGATTTCTCACCGCGGTTACGATCCCCTCCCCTATCCCCCCCCCCACCCCTGGAATGGGGATGGTGGGATGTTCGTATGTAATTTGGGCCAGGAGGCGGGGCGAGTGGTTGGATCTTACGCTTTTGGGAGCGGAGGTTCAGTGGTCTGGCACCAGATACATGAAGGGGGTGTGGACCTCCTCGTACGGGGTCAGCTGTCCTGCCTCATGGAGGTACCAGGGGTTTTGTCATCTCTGGGTGGAATGACATGGGTTCGGTGATGTTTTGGGTATTGGGTGCTCTTCAATCTGGACATGTTGCACATTATGTTTCTTCCCAGAGGTTCTCAAGGGCTAGGCTGAGGCTATCGCCCGTTCCTGTCGGCAGTGCACTCAGCAATGTAAGTGCCCTGGTGCGCTGCCGTAAAAAAATTCTGACAAGATGGGTTTCTGGGTTTGTCTTGGGGGATTCCAGTTCGCCTTAGGGTTTGGCCTAGTTATCTCGAGGGGATGGGTGCGCTTGCTGGAGGTCGGTATAGGCCTATGTTAATCTAGCGCTGCAAGAAGTGGTGGAACAGGCCATGGCTGGTTATGGTGGGGTCCCCCGCTGATTTTAGGTGTAAAACAGCGGGGTTATGGCGGGGGTATGTCCTTGCCAATTGCGTTTGAGTGGTTACATTTAAGTATATGCAATGAGATGAACAAGTTTTTTAAGGTCTCAACCTCCCCTGCTTCAAACGGTTAACATTAGGTTTCCTGAGGTGTCGTGCCCATCGAGCGTGGATAAGGTCGGCTGATGACATAAAAACACAAGCTCACTCACTAGCAGGCACACACACACACACACACATGCAAGCAAGCTCACTAGCAGGCGCACACACACACAGCTTAATGTAGTGGTTCTGGTGTCTATAGCCTGTCCCTGCGGGCTTTTTAATGGAAACACACTGACTTTTCAGAGAAAAGACACTCAGACAGTCACTAGAGGTGCTTCCTGTGTCAGTGCGGATTGGCTGAGATCATCAGGCTCCTAGTGCGGCTGCCGTGCGGCCTATGCTTTATCTCCATCCACACCTTCTGCCCTGGCCGCCAGCTCTGGATTGCGGGCCTGTGGCAGTGGAAAGATATGATTTTTATGACGAGGGGGGAGGTGAGAGGAAGTGGTGATTAGGAACCACTGTATGTTTATTGGCAAGGACGGTTGGGTCACTGTATAACACTATGGGTGGAGTTATATATGTATATATGTTAATTTATGCTTATTTGTGTCTAACGTTTTGGTTACAGAAAGAAGAGATTTAATAAATAAAGTTATGGATGTGTTATGCAGTAATTTAGTTTGTGATAATAAATGCTGTGGCCTGTTCATCCATACTAAGTGGTCTGTCGTTATTGGGGGGTTGAATGGGTTTAGATTTGTTCTAGACTGCATCGCGATTCCCTACTACGTACATACAAGTGGTTTGCAGTTTTTCTTAACTGTATTTTTCAACAGTAACGTATGCAGTTTTATTGTACTTCTATTCCATGACAGTGAGTATGGGTTCAGTTCCTTTTCAAGTTAGTGTGAGTAGTATGCAACACGTTTCTAACATTGGTTGGTGTATTTTGTTTGACACAACTCCAAGCAGAGTAAACTTCACTAAGTACACTTCTGCAAAGAAAAGTTTCACCTCCATATTTCACAATAGAACCCACAAAAAACATTCTTGTTTCTAGTGCTAGACCGCTCTTGCGAACAGGGCTGCCATCAGGATGTGACAACCATGACGGTTGTCATGGTCCCGGCGGCCCTGGGGGGCCCGGCCACCCGGGCCCCACGTGTAGCGGTGGAATTGCCGCCGGTGCGCTTGCACCGGGGCCCGCACGCTGATGGGGCCTATCGGGTGGCCCACGCACTTAGGGCCACCCAATGGGCCCTATATCTTCAGGGGCCTGGTCAGCGCTGTGGCTGTGGTATAGCGCGACCAGGCCCCTTTAAAAAAAAAGTGGTCACTTCCTTCCAGCTCACTGCGTGCGGGAGGAGCGCGCACCCGGCAGTAAGGGAGAGCCAGCCAACTCCCAGTCCCATCAGCCCCAGCCACCCTCCTGCAAAGAAAAGGTAAGATACAGGAGGGTGGCTGGAAAATTAGCTTTGTGTGTGTGTGTGTATTTCTATGTATGTATGTCTGTCTGTCTGTGTATGTATGTCTGTCTGTCTGTATGTGTATGTCTGTCTGTCTATGTATGTATGTCTGTGTGCATGTATGTATGTCTATGTATATATGTATGTCTGTCTATGTATGTATGTATGTATGTATGTGTGGCGAAACCAACCTCGCCACTGTGAACTGGAGAAGCCTGGTTGCTCGCCTGCTCCCTTTGGACTATGGCCCTGCAGGTTAAACCGTTTATTTCCCCTGCAGAAAGGCTTATTTGTGTGATCTGAGTGCCATTCATCTAATAATGTGCACTCAGATCCCAGCTATCTGGGGATATGTGAAATGTCTGTGTGTTATGTGTAAATGTGACTTTATGTATTTTAAAGTGTTTTGTGTCTTTTTGCAACCATGTGCTTAATGGAGTCTTGTGTCTGTCCTGGGAGATAATTGAATTACTCTCCAGGATAGAAGACTCTGAAACTGGTTTTGGGCCAGAAAGCCATGCTTCATTTAGTCACAAAGGACTTTCCCTTAACTTTTGAACCCCTGGTCTGATTCGTGCCATTTTTTAATATGTTGTTCCCCTGAATGGATTGATTATGAAAATGTATGTTTTATGTTTGTGACATGTATATTTTAGAAGTTAGAAATATTGTGTAAAAACTGTATTCCTCTGCCGGTGATAATGAGATTACCCATTGTGTTCAGTAATCATATCACCTGCAGAGGGGAGGATTTTGTGTGGGAGTGTCTGGGTGTATTGTACGGATTGATTGGTTGTTTTGTAACGCCCTGTGGGCTGTACTATGTTTGTGGATTGGGAATAAAAGAGACTGTATGTGACAGTACAGGGAGTTCCTGTTTAACCCTCAAAGTGAAGTGTCGTCTCATTATTGGGGGAGGATTTATTGTATGCTGTTCCAGTTTGACTGCTAGGAGAGTAAACCTATTCGTATGGTTCCTATTTAACTGTCTACAGCATTCAGATGCTTGAGAGCATTCATATGCTCCTACGGTTCAGTGGTTTTGGTGTCTGCTGCAGTGCTTGGAGTCCTCAGGAAGCGCTAGGAGCATCTTTCAACGGAGGTACCCAGTCGGGGTGCCAGGCGATCCGTTACATTGGTGGCAAGCAGTGGGATGGCGTCCTAGTGCGAGGTAAAGCAGCTCGGAGACACAGTTCGTGGATTTACAAATTGAGGGCAACGCCAGTACCCGTACAGCGACCCTATCTACAAAAGAACCAACTTCAGCAGCGCAAGCATGGCACCCAGCTACACTCAGGAGCAGTATGACAGAGAGTTTACCATGCGGCTGGCTTTCTTTGGACCCAACCCCCGGAGAAATACGTGCAGCTCGTAAGGAGCCAGGTAGACGAGTACCTGCAGTTCATGGCAGATCCAGCCAAAGGTATCGGCCGCCCTATCCGGTGGCAGAGTGCGTTACGGGGACTCAAAGGTGTACCCCAGGGAGCTGAAGGTGTCGTCCTTCCTCCCCAGCGGCAGAGTAAGTCCCAAGGAGCTGAAGGTGCAGTCCTTCCTCCCCAGCAGACGTGTGTATCCCAGGGAGCTGAAGGTGCAGTCCTTCCTCCCCAGCGGCAGTGTGTATCCCAGGGAGCTGAAGGTGCAGTCCTTCCTCCCCAGCGGCAGTGTGTATCCCAGGGAGCTGAAGGTGCAGTCCTTCCTTCCCAGCGGCAGTGTGTATCCCAGGGAGCTGAAGGTGCAGTCCTTCCTCCCCAGCGGCAGTGTGTAACCCAGGGAGCTGAAGGTGCCGTCCTTCCTCCCCAGCGGCAGTGTGTACCCCACGGAGCTGAAGGTGCCGTCCTTCCTCCCCAGCGGCAGTGTATATCCCAGGGAGCTGAAGGTGCAGTCCTTCCTCCCCAGCAGCAGTGTGTACCCCAGGGAGCTGAAGGTGCCGTCCTTCCTCCCCAGCGGCAGTGTGTATCCCAGGGAGCTGAAGGTGCCGTCCTTCCTCCCCAGCCGCAGTGTGTAACCCAGGGAGCTGAAGGTGCCGTCCTTCCTCCCCAGCGGCAGTGTGTATCCCAGGGAGCTGAAGGTGCAGTCCTTCCTCCCCAGCTGCAGTGTGTATCCCAGGGAGCTGAAGGTGCAGTCCTTCCTCCCCAGCGGCAGTGTGTATCCCAGGGAGCTGAAGGTGCAGTCCTTCCTCCCCAGCGGCAGTGTGTCCTGCAGGGAGCAGAGACCGTCAGTCTCGCACCCCAACCACAGGACAAAATAATGAAAGGGGAGACAGCTGGTCCCCCTCTCCACCAGCAGAGAGAGTGTCAGGGGGAGGAGCCTGATACCCCCTCTCCCCAGCGGCAGTTTACAGTTCAGAGAGAGGAGCTTGTTACACCCTCTCCCCAGCGGCAGCCTAACCCAGCAAGGGGAGATGTTACACCCCCCAACAGTGCAGATGGGACTGTAGTCTCTGCACTTACAGCACAAGGGGTAGGGACAGTCGGTCCTGTTCCCCAGCCACAGAGCGGTGTATCCAGAGGGGAGACAGTCGGTCTCTCCCTCCCACAACCAGGCTCCCACCAGGCTACTGCCGTGGTAGCACTGGCATCAGGGCAGAGTACCGCTGGTCTCTGCCCACTCAGCAACCCACCAAGGCAGCCTAACAGTTGCCCACACAGTCGTGGTGAGGCACCTGGACATGGACAAAGTTCTCTTCTACCCAGGTGTAGTAACCAGTTATTGTGGGTGGGCTGTACTGCTGTTTCTGTTTTGTGGGTGGGTTGCTGGACTAACCAGGGCACTGACCGGCAGGAGGTCAGATACCCTGTTAGTCTAGTTGGTAAAGGGGAGAAGTGTGGCGAAACCAACCTCGCCACTGTGAACTGGAGAAGCCTGGTTGCTCGCCTGCTCCCTTTGGACTATGGCCCTGCAGGTTAAACCGTTTATTTCCCCTGCAGAAAGGCTTATTTGTGTGATCTGAGTGCCATTCATCTAATAATGTGCACTCAGATCCCAGCTATCTGGGGATATGTGAAATGTCTGTGTGTTATGTGTAAATGTGACTTTATGTATTTTAAAGTGTTTTGTGTCTTTTTGCAACCATGTGCTTAATGGAGTCTTGTGTCTATCCTGGGAGATAATTGAATTACTCTCCAGGATAGAAGACTCTGAAACTGGTTTGGGCCAGAAAGCCATGCTTCATTTAGTCACAAAGGACTTTCCCTTAACTTTTGAACCCCTGGTCTGATTCGTGCCATTTTTTAATATGTTGTTCCCCTGAATGGATTGATTATGAAAATGTATGTTTTATGTTTGTGACATGTATATTTTAGAAGTTAGAAATATTGTGTAAAAACTGTATTCCTCTGCCGGTGATAATGAGATTACCCATTGTGTTCAGTAATCATATCACCTGCAGAGGGAGGATTTTGTGTGGGAGTGTCTGGGTGTATTGTACGGATTGATTGGTTGTTTTGTAACGCCCTGTGGGCTGTACTATGTTTGTGGATTGGGAATAAAAGAGACTGTATGTGACAGTACAGGGAGTTCCTGTTTTAACCCTCAAAGTGAAGTGTCGTCTCATTATTGGGGGAAGGATTTATTGTATGCTGTTCCAGTTTGACTGCTAGGAGAGTAAACCTATTTGTATGGTTCCTATTCAACTGTCTACAGCATTCATATGCTTGAGAGGATTCATATGCTTCTCCGGTTCGGTGGTTGTGGTGTCTGCTGCAGTGCTTGGAGTCCTCAGGAAGCGCTAGGAGCATCCTTTAACGGAGGTACCCAGTCGGGGTGCCAGGCGATCCGTTACAGTATGAATGCATGTCTGTCTGTCTGTATGTATGTCTGTAAGCATGCATGTCTGTATGTATACATGTCTGTATGTATATATGTATGTCTGTCTGTATGCATGAATGTATATCTTTCTGTCTGTATGCATGCATGTCTGTCTGTATGCATGTATGTATGTCTATGTCTGTCTGTGTGTATGTCTGTCTGTCTGTCTGTATGCCTATGTCTGTATGTATGTGTATGTATGTATATGTATGTATGTATGTATGTATGTATGCATGCATGTATGTCTATGTATGCATGCATGTATGTCTATGTATATATGTATGTCTGTCTATGTATGTTTGTATGTATGCATCCATGTATGTATGTCTTTCTGTATGTATGTCTGTCTGTCTATATGCATGCATGTATGCATGCCTATGTCTGTCTGTATGCATGCATGTATGTCTATGTATGTATGTCTGTCCGTATGTCTGTCTGTATGTATGTCTGTTGATGTATGTATGTCTGTCTGTATGCATGCATGTCTATGTCTGTATGTCTGTCTGTCTGTATGTCTATGTATGTATGTATGCCTGTCTGTATGTATGTATGTATGTATGTCTGTCTGTATGTATGTGTATGTATGTATGTCTGTATGCATGTCTGTATGTCTGTATGTATGTCTGTCTGTATGTATGCATGCACGTATGTCTATGTATGTATGTCTGTCTATGTATGTATGCATGCATGCATGTCTGTCTGTATGTATGTATGTATGTCTTTATGTATGCATACATGTATGTCTATGTATGTCTGTATGCATGTATGTCTGTCTGTATGTATGTCTATGTATGTATGTATATATGTATGTCTGTATGTCACTATATATGTATGTATGTATGTCAGTATGAATGTATGTCTGCATATCATTATGAACGTATGTGTTGTGATAAAGTGAAGGCAGATAGGCCTTTTAACCCCAGGGGGAGTATGTGTAGTTTGTGTTTTGCACAACACAACGCATTGTTTAGTTATGGGCCCCTGGGGTGGAGCATTTGGAGAAAAGGGTGGGCCAATGCTCCACTCCACAGTTTAGTGGTTTTCTGGGGAGACATAGATCCAGGCCAGGGTTTTTTGGACTGTCTCCAACCCACTGCACAGCTGCAGTTAATGAGCTGTTGCAGTGGGAATAAACTCCTCCCTGCTAGACAGGTAGAGAGGGATTGCTGGCTTCCTCCCAGGAAGCAGGTAGGAGAGAGGCTGATCTCTCCAGATAGAGTCAAAGAGACTAGGCACTGGGAGTGCGGAAAGGAAAGCAGTCAGGGCAAGGCTGGCTTGGAGCACTGGGAGTGCAGAAAGGAAAGCAGTCAGGGCAAAGCTGGCTTGGAGCACTGGGAGTGCAGAAAGGAAAGCAACAGGTTAGATAGCAGAGTGTTGCTATCTAAAAGGTTGGTGCAATATTGTTTAGTGTAACCCTGAGAGATAGGGAAACTTATGTCAGTTAGTGCTCAGACAAGCTAGGTTTTTTGTTTATAGGGTTTTCTGTTACATTTATGTTTTCATTTAACTGCTGTATCCTGTGTGAACTTACAAATAAAGTGCCTGGAGTATTTGCAACTACAAGGACTGTGCATGTTTTTGCCCTAGAGGACCGTGCTACCTGCAAACAAGGATCACAGTGTGTATGGATGTCTGTATGCATGTATGTATGTATGTCTGTCAGTATGTCTGTATATATGCATGTATGTCAGTCTGAATGTATGTATGTATGTATGCCATTATGAATGTATGTCTGTGTATGTCTGTATGCCATTATGAATGTATGTGTGTATGGAATGTATGTCTGTCAGTATGTCTGTATGTATGAATGTGTGTATGTATGTATGTCAGTGTGTATGTATGTATGTGTCTTTATGTCCTCATGTATGTGTGTCTGTCTGTCACTATGTATGCCTGTGTGTCTGTATATGTGTGTATGTCTCAGTATGTGTGTGTCAGTACATATGCCTATATGCGTGTATGTCTGTTTCAATATGTGTGTTTGTTAGTATGTATCTGTGTCCTTTTGTATCAGTGTGTGTGTTTGTGTCTGTGTGTGTATTCCTGTGGGTGGGATTGGAGGCTGAGTCAGGGGCCCCAAAATTTCTGGTGGCGGTCCTGCTTGCGAAGGTTGATGCATCACTCATGCCTGACCACACATCCAGTAAAGGTCTGAAGTGAGTTATTTAGGTTAAGTAGCAGAGCAGTCATTGGGTGTGAGCTTATGGCCAGTCAGATTTCCTCTGCATAAGGGGATTGTTGGTAGCACATGGGCAGTATTTGTTGAAAAAAAAAAAACAATATGTGGAACTTACTAGTTTTCATTTGAGGGATTCTGGCTGAATTTACATCCCTCTACCATTTCTTATTTTGTAACTATTTTTTGTGTTTTGTGTTATGGTCAGCACAGTTTCAAGACTGCTTTCTGGGTTTGAGGAGTTGAAGACTGCAATTAGCTGATAGTGATGTTCATGCTCTTAAGCTCTCCTGGAAGTTAAATGTTTTATATGTCTGTTGGTTTTCTCATCCTAACAGTTGAGAGGTTGTTATGGTTATATTTGATGGCTTGGTTAAGTTAATAAAAACTAGAACAGTATGCAGCAAACATGGTTACTGAATGGAAATTCATTTTCAACAGTCAAGACAACCTAGTAATCCATAAATAGCTAAAACCAGAAAAGGAACTAGAAGGGATTCCAGAAGAGAACGTGTCAGAAGAGCAAGATACAATGGAAAAAGAGGAAGACCTTTATACAAATAAAGTAGTTCTGTCATGAAATATAAAAATCATGACTTGTGTAATGAAATGGGTTAATTATAAAAAAAAAAACGGTGTGGGGCTAAATTGACCAGTTACATCAATTACTAAGATAACAGCAAATTCTAAAAACAATAATGCAAAAAAATAAATAAATTAAGGACGCACAGAGAAATATATATTACTCTACCTGGAATCGAAGAATGTGAACCTTAAAAAATTAAAATTGCATTTTTATGGACTGAAAGTCAAGGAAAGTGAATCTAAAAGGGGACTGGGATAGATAGGATACTGGAAGTTGATGCCAGATATCCACAAAGTTCTGCCAGACTAGGAGCTAGACATGTTAGCAAAAAATAATAAATACTTTATTAATTTTTAAAATAATAATACAAAAGTGTGTGATCATGTGCAAAAAAGTGAAACAAGGTGTAAACCAGTCCTGCTAACTAAAAATATACCAAAAAACACTAATAGGCTAATACTAATGGTATATATAGAGATAGTATCACAAGGAGTAATACTAATGTGCTGGTTTAGGTCTAGATATATAGCAGAGTTTAAGCTGTAAAGCAAGCGAGGCATTGGACTAGGGATATAAGAGTCGATGTCTCCATAAATATCAAAGTGGATCTCAGAGTATAACTAATATAAGTATTTAGGGAAATGGTTATATGTTATAACATATGTTATAAGGAGCAGCAATGGATAGTGTCTCAGTTAGGAACAGTAATAGTTAAATATAAACCTAACGAACAGAATAGTGGAATACTATAGAGCTATGCTGATGGCTTAATAGTCAGAGATAAAGATCGTACGAAACTTCTAGAGTGTCTATTCAGGTAAAATAATGGATCTGAAAAACTACTTTGTTGAGATGTCAGAAAACTAAGTACACTCGATAGCAGTAAAACAGCATGTTTCTGAGACTCTACCTCAGATTTTTTTTTTATTAAGCAACTTATCATTTATTTATTATTATTTTTTTTCTTTATTACCTTCACCTTTTGGAATAAGCTTTACGTTATCAGATGTCTTAGCTTAGCAGGTTTAGCAGCAGGTGTTCTTGAAGGCAGGGGAGGATTTCAGCTCAGGACTAGTAAATGCTTGGCGGGTCCTGACTTTAATGTTATATGACAACAGTGTCCTCATCACCTTAGACTCACAGCTACCACTATCTCGTTTTTCATGAGATTCTATTTAAACCCTCACAGTCCTCACATTAGCCTCGGTCTATATATTTATCCCAGACACTATCTGAGGCAGAGTCACAGTAACATTCTGTTTTACTGCTATCGAGGGTACTTAGTTTTCTGACATCTCAACACAGTAGTTTTTCAGATCCATTATTTTACCAGAATAGACACTCTAGGAGTTCAATGCGATCTTTATCTCTGACTATTAAGCCATCAGCATAGCTCTATAGTATTCCACTATTCTGTTTGTTAGGTTTATATTTAACTATTACCATTCCTAACTGAGACACTATCCATTGCTGCTCCTTATAACATATGAAACCATATGAGACCATAGGGCTAATTACTTATATTAGTTATACTCTGAGATCCACTTTGGTATTTATGGAGACATTGACTCTTATGTCCCTAGTCCAATGCCTAGCTTGCTTTACAACTTAAACCCTGCTATATAGCTAGACCTATACCAGCCCATTAGTCTTACTCCTTGTGATACTATCTCTATATAAACCATTAGTATTAGCCTATTAAAGCTACTTTGATCTATAATATATATTCTTAGTACTCCTAGTGTGTTGTGGTATATTTTTAGTTAGCAGGACTGGTTTACACCTTTGTTTCACTTTTTTGTACATGAGCACACACTTTTGTATTATTATTTTTAGTATTAATAAAGTATTTATTATTTTTTGCTATCATATTTAGCTCCTAGTCTGGCAGAACTTGGTGGATATCTGGCATCGACTTCCAATATCCTATCTATCCCAGTGCGCTTTTGGGTACTATTTCCTTGTCTTTCCGTTTCTACCTGGGGTTGCCCCCCATCCCTCAGTGTACCCATAATAGGCCCTACCCTAGTTCTTTCTTGTTTTCCTTGCATCTTTATGGACTTTTAATATATTGTGGATTGAAACAGAATGCCACTTTACTTAGCTAAATATACGCTATTCTATTTTCATTTTAGTAAATTACATTTATCCTGTTTTCATTGGGGTGTTTCTCTCCCTTTTGATGAATTTTTAAAAAAACACCACAGTAAATTTTATTTTTATTTTTAAGTTGTATCTACCTACATAAACATATTGCAGAATGATATTGTAAGTTAATTTCATTCAGTCCTTTTATTCGAAGGAAGGTAAGATTATACATTTCTAATTGAATTTTCTGCATTATTGTCACAAAATTTGCAAAGACTCCAGAAGTAGACATCCATACGTTGTATGTAGTGGCTCCACTATCTTCATCAGTCATCTTTCAGCAGAGGAATGGTGCACTGAGTTGGTGTCTGAGGTCAGTGAGTTCCAAGTTGGTGTCTCTGCCTTGCCAGTTCTGGTACAAAAGATAGATGCCACGGATGACTGATTCGCCCTATGACCGCCTCCTATGCCAAGGACTTTGCTGGAGAGGTATTTATTTGAGCAGGAATAGGGGTTTTAGGGATTCTGTGCTGCTCACAAAATTCGACCATCTTCATGGAGGGACAAACTCTGCCCCCCCAGTTGTGATTCAGTAAAGTTAAGTCATGGAATAAGGAATCCACAAGCCTCTTATACATTATATGGGGTTTAGTTAGGGATGACATTAAATGAAGAGGAAAAAACGATTATTGATTATTAATAACAAACTAGACAACAGTATGCAATTTAGACCTGCCATTGCAAAAGCTAGTAAGATGCTTTCATGTATAAAAAAAGGCATTTACATATTCAAAATATAATTTTGCCTGTTTATAAATCAATGGTAAGACTCCACCTTCAATATGATATGCATTTTGAGGCACTAGTTCTAAACAAAGATATTGCATATCTAGAGAAAATGAAGAGGCGAGCTACAAAATTAAATAAAAGGCTAAAAAAGCTATTTGTTTTCTGTAGATAAAAAGCATCTCAGAGTGGATATGATAGCACTATACAAATATACATGTTTGTGTCAGTACAAACTGCTTTGTGCTTAGCTGTTAAATAGTCCAAGAGGAAAAAACTCACAGGCACTCCAACTTCAAGCCGCAGGCAGATTTATTATGACAGAATGCAACGCAACGTTTCGACCGGAAAGGTCTTTTTCAAGCTTGGATTATTGTACTGGGATTGCTGGTCCTGCTCTGGAACACCCTTGGCCGTTGGGACTGGGTGCGGTTCTCATCACTTACTCTGCTCAATAGCTGTTAAATAGAACACATACACAACAGAGAAGAGGTCACCCATTGAGACTGGAAGAAAGATGTTTTTTGGTTACAGCAGTGGAAAGAACATAGAATAGAAACATAGAATGTGACGGCAGATAAGAACCATTCGGCCCATCTAGTCTGCTCAATTTTCTAAATACTTTCATTAGTCCCTGGCCTCATCTTATAGTTAGGATAGCCTTATGCCTATCCCACGCATGCTTAAACTCCTTTACTGTGTTAACCTCCACCACTTCAGCTGGAAGGCTATTCCATGCATCCACTACCCTCTCAGTGAAGTAATACTTCCTGATATTATTTTTAAACCTTTGTCCATCTAATTTAAGACTATGTCCTCTTGTTGTGGTAGTTTTTCTTCTTTTAAATATGGTCTCCTCCTTTAATGTGTTGATTCCCTTTATGTATTTAAATGTTTCTATCATATCCCCCCTGTCTCATCTTTCCTCCAAGCTATACATGTCAAGATCCTTTAACCTTTCCTGGTAAGTTTTATACAATAAAGATGTGGTATTCTCTACCCAAAGAGGTTGTCTTATCAGATTCTACAGATCTATTTTTTAAAGGCCTGGATGTGTTTTTATTTTTGCAAAAACAGAATATTCAAGGATATAATTAATATGTATGTGAAGAGGTTTTTGGTCTTGCTTTCTCCTAAGCCTAGGATCACATTGGGGGGCTATCATCAGTTTAGGGAAATTAGCATATAATTCACTCAGACAAGCATTAAGTAGACCTTTCAACTTCTTGACCGCTGATGCTGGAGTGTGCAGCCAGGAACTTAATACCTGTTTTCCATTAAGACATCCATCATGTTCATGAGGTGAGTGAATAAGGGGATGATCTGCCCCAAACTGGCATTACTGTGTTTTAATTTGTCTGTCACATCCCTAAATGAAATAAGAGCTCCCATCCGTTTTCTGTGCAAAAAATAAAAAAGACAATAATTTATGAAGTGCCACAATAGCAAGCAAAATGGAACATCAAAGATTTTGACTTGGCATTGATAAAACTGTACATTTTTATGTTAATTATATGATTAAACAAGCTAGGCTGACATGCCTATCTCGATAACAGCAGAGTGGAGATAATTAGACCAAAAAAGCTAGAAATGTGTGCGATATGCTGTATGATGGTAGTCGCTTAGTCAACCTGACATTTTAATCTGCTGAACAACTGAGTCTAGAAGCACAGGAAAGGCTTGACTAACTGTAATGGCGCACTAGACAGTGTGTGTAGTCAGAAGTGGTATTAAATGTCAGATAGCTATAGAAAAGGAGAATAATAAAACAAAAATAGAGAAAGAACAGTTGAACTTAATACACGCTGTTCTATGGCATAAGTGTAGCTTATGCCATAGAACTTGTTGCTATTGCTTTTCAATAGAGATGTGCATGGGCAAAAAATTTAGTTTGGTTCGGCACTTCCAAAATTTGGGACCTCGGCAATTCGGGACCTCGGCAATTCTGCACTTCAGTACGGCACTTCCGAAATTTGGCTCTTCGGAAATTTGGGACTTCAGCAATTCAGAACTTCGGCACTTCGGTTCAGTTCAGCGCTTATGAAATTCGGGACTTTGGCAATTTGGGACTTCAGCAATTCGGGACTTCAGCAATTCGGGAATTTGGGACTTTGGGAATTTGGGACTTCTAGTTCTAGTCCCAGATGTACACCTGGTTTGGTCCGAGGTTATCGCCCATAATTTCTGGCAGTGCGCTAGGAATCAGAGTGCCATGGAGTGCTGCCGTCGGAAGCTGAACAGGAGGGTTTCCAGATTTGTTTTGGGTGTTCGGGGGATTTCTACCCCTTCCCCTAACCCCTAACTACTACAACCACATACACATCTAGGGTTAGGGGTAGAGTTAGAGTTAGGGGTAGGTTTAGGGTTAAGATTATATTCTTGTCAACAGTCACGTTATTTTCCCTCCCTCTCTTGTTTTGCCACTTTTCAGAAATCCAAAGCACTTCGGCACTTCCGAAAATTCGGTTCGGCACTTCTGAAATTCTGAACTTCTGAAATTCAACACTTTGGAAATTCGGTTTGGTTTGGCACTTCCGAAATTCGGCACTTCGGCACTTCCAAAATTTGGGAATTCGGCAAATTGGACATTTGGATGCACCCAAATGTCCGAATTGCTGAAATTAGTTCGAATTTACATTCAGAACGAAACTAATTGCACATGTCTACTTTTCAATGTAAACACTGACTTTTCAGAGAAAAGGCAGTGTTTACATTGCTGCCTAGTAACACCTCTAGTGATGTTCGACCAGACAGCCTCTAGAGGTGCTTCCTGGGCCAGTACTGCAAAGTGTGCACCACCTACATCCAGCCTGACTCTTAATTCTATCTGTAGAGATGCATTTATTCAATCCATCTGTCACATCCTGCTCTGTTCTGCTGAGATGTCTGGCCTTGGCTTCTGGTATCCAGTACTCTTTTTACAATTCTTGTTTAGTTTTTCTGGTTTTCTATTCTTTGTTTGGTTTTCTTTGTGTTGGGTTTTCTGGGTTCATTCCTGTATTCCGTTCCTGGAATTCCCAGTCTCTTGGATTCCTTTAAATGTTTGTTTTATGTTGCCACTCATGTTCCTTTGTTATTAATCCTTTTGTTTCAGTTGGTTCCTGCAGGCTGTGGCATCATGTCTTCTGCCCCTTTCTTTGCAGGTAAGTACTGTGTGTGTTTTTTTATTGTTTATTTAGTCATGCATATCTAGGCAGTTAGGACCAACCGTAATTAGAGTACTTTGGCGCAGTGGTGGGCTGCATACATCTTGGCATTTTATGTATGTCTAAATCTCCAATGTTTAACATATATAGTACTTAGTTATGTCTCCTCTTGTTTTGCCTTGTATCTCTTGTCTTGTTTTATTTTGTCAAGCTGGACAAAAGTGGTAAGTGGTGTCCCTCAGGGTTCTGTTTTGGGACCGCTTCTATTTAACATATTTATAAATGATCTTAAATTGGGCATTGAAAGCCATGTTTCAGTGTTTGCACTGACACAAAACTTTGTAAAGTAATAAAATGTGAGCAGGATATTGCCTTGCTGCAGAGGGATTTGGATAGATTGGGGGACTGGGCACTAAAATGGCAGATGAAATTTAACGTAGAGGAATGCAGAGTTATGCACTTCGGGGTTAAGAATGCACAAGCAATTTACACCATAAATGTTAGTGAACTAGGGATAACCACACACGAGAAGGATTTGGGAATTGTTATAGACAACAAATTAGGCAGCAATATGCAATGTCAATCTACCGTTGCTAAGGCCAGTACAGATGCCATGTATAAATAGGGGCATAAATTCTCGAGATGAAAATCTAATTTTGCCTCTTTATAAATCGCTGGTAAGACCACACCTTGAATATGCTGTGCAATTTTGGGCACCTGTTCTAAAGAAAGATATCATGGCACTAGAAAAAAGTGCAGAGACGAGCTACAAAACTGATAAAAGGAATGGAGCATTATAGTTATGAAGAGAGGTTAAAAAATGTAAATCTCTTTAGTTTGAAAAAACGGCGCCTGAGAGGGGATATGATAACATTATACAAATATATTTGGGGCCAGTACAAACCATTATCTGGAAATCTATTCATAAACAGGGCTATACATAGGAAACAAGGTCACACATTTAGGCTGGAAGAAAGGAGATTTCATCTAAGGCAAAGAAAAGGTTTTTTTACAGTAAGAGCAATAAGGATATGGAATTCTTTGCCTGAAGAGGTGGTTTTGTCAGAGTCTATACAGATGTTTAAACTGCAATTGGATAAATACTTGCAAAAACATAACATACAGGGATATCATTTCTAATTAGTGGGGTAATAGTCTGACTGCTATTTTGGGGTCAAAAGGGATTTTTTTCCTAGTTTGTTGCTAAATTGGAAGTGCTTCAGACTGGGTTTTTTGCCTTCTTTTGGATCAACAGCAAAAACAAATGTGAGGAAGGCTGAACTTGATGGATGCAAGTCTCTTTTCAGCTATGTAACTATGTAACTATGTATTCCCAGTTCATGTACAGTCCTGTCATGTCATGTCCTGCCCTGTTCTTGTTTTCCTTATGTCTTGTGTACATGTTATGGGTTCTGCTTTCTGTACTGCTCCGGTTCTGGGTTCTCCTAGTTTTGTCTTGTTTTCTTGTTTGGTGTCTATTCTTGTCTTAAATTGTTTCTGTACTGGTAACATATCTGCTGCAGACCCTCACTATTCAGATCCTGAGAGGTCTGCTTATTGTCATCTGGCACCTGGAATCAACAGAAGCTGCATCAGGCCCCTGGTATGTGGCCGCACAAATGCTGGTGCTCAACACCAGGGGGCGTGCGGTTGCCATTTCCACACAGTGACTCCTACTATCAAGATCAGGCATACTGGGTCCCGGTCACCAGACCGCCACCCATGACAGTATGGCTGTAGGCCCTTGGAGTTTGTGAAGTGGACTTTGCAGCTTTCCTGATCTGCCCTGTCTGTATCCTGTCCTAGCTGGATTATGCAGCATACAAGAGTTCCTGTATCTGGACCAGTCTGCTGGAGATCACTTTCTCATTCCTGTTCAGTCTGTCTGATTCCTATCCTGGAGGAGGTCTATCTGCTAAGCAGTTCGGTGGTCTCTGCAGGTGTCATCTTGTGATACTTGGTTCCTGGTTCCAGTTCTGATTCCTGTTTTGTGGCAGTATTCCTGTTCTGGAGTGTCTAGTTTTTCTGGTTTTCTATTCTATGTTTGGTTTTCTTTATGCTGGGTTTTCTGGGTTCATTCCTGTATTTCATTCCTGGAATTCTGCCACCCCTGACAGCATCTTCATGAGGAGATGGTGATTGGTGCAGCATTGTGTTTTGGCACACATGCTTAATAGCCTTCCATTGCTTTCCTAAAGGGCAAGCATTGGATTGGCTGAGATCAAAACTAATGATCTCAGCCATGAAGGCGGGAACAGCCACAGTGAGTCTGGAATCGTGTGGGGGAAAAAAGGAGAGTAAAAACACCTTTTCCATGTGATTGAAAGGGGGGGCAGTCACCTAAACAGACACACTCACTGACAGGCACACACACACTTGCTGATTTGACACACACTAACAAACACACACTCACTGACATCAGGGCCATTTTTAGTAGTGATTGGACCCTGTGCAAGCGTTTGCTTGGGCCCTGTCGATCCTGCCCGCCACACGGCATGCATCATGCCCTCTAACCCCTCCCCCAAAACAAAAACACACACATATATATGTATACACTCACACACACATATATATACACACACACACATATATACACACAAACACACACATATATATAAACACACAAACACACATATATGCATACACACATATATATATACACACACATATACACATAAACACTCATATATATTTTTATAATGTATATTTTATACATATACAGTGGGACCTCGGTTTACGAATTTAATGCGTTCTCCGGGACGTTTCTTATTGCGACACATTTGTAAACCGAAACGCGGTTTCCCATAGGAATGCATTGAAAACCAATTAATCCGTTCTGGAGGTCAGAAAAAAGTCAAAATGAGCTGGCATGGAAACCAACCCACAATGCAGAACACACAGTAAAAGTCATGCAAACGACGAAGATTAGCTCCCTACCATTCCACAGCTTGAGAAATGCACCAAAAAGTCCCAAAACAACTGAAAACCCAAGTCCTCGGAGGTTGTGACAGTCTCAAACCTCTTCAAAAACCGCAAAACCAGCAGGTCCATAATCCAAATGATACGAGCGTCCCAGGTCCAACAGGTGTGACAGAAAAAACAGAACACTGTTACTGGGTCCGCAAAGGGATCGGTATCCTGCTCCAGGCCCAACTACACCAGGAGCACCATGCAGACAAAAACATCTCCTAATCCCAGGGGTCCAAATGGGACAGGTCCAGGAGGTCCAGAAACTAGGCTTGACATAGCGGAGGCAGAAATACCAAAAGTACGCGTAGACCTAGAACCTGCAGTAAGACCCTGGGTACCAAGGCAAACAGAAGAAAACACAATGGCTTCTCCATGACGATCACTCTTGGAGGGAAGCATCCACCGCTGAGCAAGTCGGATCCGTGAGCCAGCATAAGCAGGTCGAGACCTGATATATCGCCCAGAAGGTTAAAAAATCCATTGTGAACGAACCCCTCTTTCATTGATCTCGAGGAAGATGGGACAAGAGAGCCTTCAACCGCTGGCATCCCGCTAATGTCTGGAGAACTAATCCGATGTTAGTTCCAACACCTCCTACAGCTACCCCTCCTGGATGATTAAGTTGTGTTGGAGGCAGAAGCAATAAATCTCCCACATCACCGTCAAGAGAATCCGACAGCAGGCTCCTCCCAGTCGGTTGATGCCTTGCACCACCGCAGCATAGTCCGTCCAGAGGAGGAAGCAGCGATCGGAAATGCGACTCGCTATATACTGAATTGCAATGATCCCACAACCCGATCCAGGCGGATGATGTTGAACTCTGACTCATCTCTGAGAATTACTCGGTCGTAGAATGGTCCTTGAGGAGGAAGTGAGTCTTCAGGCGCTTCATGGCCCTGTAGTGAAACAGACCCGGGTAAGTCGCCCTAATTGACACGGAGAGTAGGCGCACCATGCCTGTCCAACATCCTTGGTGGCATCCGGTCTTGATGTAGAATCCTCCATAAACCCCTACAAATGTTCGAGAACTCAGACAGGGAAAGAAGTAGGAGGCCCTCCCTTCTGTCCAATCTGACCTCCCCGGACTCGACTACCTGTGATGTAGAGCGAGCCGATTTCCCCTGGAAGACCACGAAACCCAGGGACTCGAACAAGGGGATCGTAGAATGCATCTAACATTTCAGCCTGGAGGGTACCTCGCAAAGGATCCAGCAGCTCATCCAGGTAGACCGTACAGTGGGCATCCTTGGCTCGAAGACACGCTGTAACTGGGTCCAACCGCATGGGAAAGCTAAAAAAGGTACCCTCAGATTACTCTGGAATTCGTTGAGTACCGTGTGTTGCTCCATGCAACTAACAGGTTCACATGCCTGTGCAGCCCCGTGAGGAAAGAAACCTTCTGGTCCCTTCATCCCAAGTCCAACAGCTTGGAGTCCATGCGTAAGAGGACTGATGTCCTCTGCGGTGTAGAGTGTTGCGTTAGTTCTGCCCAGCTAACGAATGGAGCGCAGAGCCCAGTCCCATAAGGAAGCTGGGTCCCGGGAAAGCCTAGTCCTATTCCAGCCAGGGTCCAGCACATCCAACGGGCAACACTGTGCCAAGTTGAGGCAACATGCAACCCCCCCACTTGGAGTCCCGTCTGGTACCTGACCTGAATGTGTACCCAAATGGCAAATCCCGGGAACAGGGGAGCCATATCACGAAACCCCTGACCTGGGGCATTCGGCCCATAAATTCCTCCATACCTCCACGACCAGAGGCTTGCGGACCAGATAGCGCACGCATGTGCCAAGTGATCGGGAAATAATCCGCTCAGAGTCTGGGGGTCCAAAGGGTCGCGGGCCGAACCGGGGTTCGCCCGTAGCGTCCACATATACAAAATCCTCCAGCTTAGAGCTGGGAGGTCTTTGAGTAGAATGACCCCCAAATACACAGGGTCGTATAGAGATCTCCAGCAAGTCCTTGCCTCTGTCTTAATTCTCCGACAGAGGAAGAATAGACCGCCCGCCATCGTCTAAGATGGCCAGGGGTTGCAAGGGGGCCTCCTCCCCCTTGTCGGAGAGACATCTCCATCAGATAGGTGAACCTGAGCACACAGGACCCTGTCATTGTGCTAGAGCCTTGCCCTCTTGGGAACGAGGTTCAGGGCCTTCACCCTTCCATAGTACCTGGGCATACTTGCCTGATGTCTCTTGGGAGAGACTGACTCTACTGAGTCGTCTGCCGTGGGCATGTTCTCTCATAGAGCCCCTAACCCTAGAGGTTCATGGAAGGTCCCTAGCCCGGGATATGCTAGTAGGGTGATGCCCAGGAACACCGGCAGAGGAACAGGGGCAGCACCCCCAATTTTATGGGCAAGGGAAGATAGACAGCGCCCGCTATATATATGCATACTTCACTGGGTAACCAAACCGGGGTCATCCCGTGGCAATGGCACAGGCAGCGCAGGCCAATCATGGGGCACAGACAAAGCAGGCCAATCTTAGGGCAAAGACAAAGCAGGCCAATCATGGGGCACAGAAAAAGCAGGCCAATGTGGGCACAGACAACGCTGGCCAAACTTGGGCATAGCTGACAGCAGGCCAACTCCATGTGATGTAACGGAGTGATGAACGGTCCACAGAATATAGCAGAAAATACATTGTCAGTATCAGAGTAGAGCAATCATGGAATTTAACTGCCGCGCAAGCTTGGCTTACCCAGTGAGAGCAATTGAAAAATTTACCAAAACAATTACAGAGGTATAAGTTAATAAATATGGGCACAAGGCCTGGAAACACAAACAAGACAGACCGGCTACCATCTGTCCAGGACACAGGGAAACCAGTCGAAGAGTTAACCACTCATAGAAACGCAGTGTAAATGGCACCATAGAATGGAGTGGAGGGGTTAACTAGCGAATAACCTCCTCCTGTGCATAAAACAGCCTGGGGTGAAAATAAAACAGCAGAAGTATGTATCCTGTAGGCTTTATAAAATACCTGTACCTGCCGCAGCTGAGAAAAGCCAGGCTGCAACATAAAACAGAAAATGAATACAATATATATATATATACACATGTCTATCCATGACCATAACCAGCATAGAAAAGTCATATGTATGAACAATCTTGTAATGCCACTCGGCTACCAGGTAATACCCAACAGTAGGGTACGGAAAAAAAGCCACGTGTAGTACACACTTCCCATGAGTGACAGTACATGGGAAAGAAGCCTACCCTTTCCCCGGTATCAGAAAAGCCGCAAACCCCCGACCGGAGCGGGAGTCCGTGCAAGGGAGGGTACCTGAGGCGGACTGAGGGCTGCCGCGACGGGAGAGGTAGGGGAGGAGACGAACATTGGAAACAACCAGGCGATGGGTCCGAGCAGCTGCAAAATGCCGACTGCCGCGGGACCCAACATGTGATCGCTCTCTTAGAGAGGTTACATGGTCCCTGGGGATCCTTTTTTGCAGAGGGGGAACTCTCTAGGCTCATTCCAGAGAGTCCCCCCAAGGAAGAAGACCGATTGCCAGGGGGGGGGGGAACTTGGCGATCGGAAAGTACATGGAAGAGGGATAGGGAGGGAGGGTAAGGGTCCCCTCGAGGCACTCAGGAGAGAAAGAGCATCGGAAGCCTGCCTGAAGGCTTCCGATGCTCTGTCTCCTGCTGGGCTCCATGTGGAGCAACCCGGAAGTGATCGCTCTGGGAGGAGTGATCACCTGGTAATCTCAGGTGGCCCCCGGCAGTAAGGGGATAATTACAGTGATGTCTCAACATTGAGGCATCGCTGTAATAAAATTAGAGCAGCTGGAAGCGATCATGATCGCTTCCAGAGCTCTAATCACCTCAGGACATATCAGGTACATCCGCGGTCCTTAAGGACCGATTTTTGCCAGACATACCTGATACATCACCGGTCACTAAGGAGTTAATAAAGACCTATTTAACACAAAGTGTTAACTGCCGTTAATCCTGTAAGTTCCAAAACACTATAAAACCTGGACATGGGGGTACTGTTGTACTCGTGAGTCATTGTTGAATATAAATATGAGTATTTTAGAGCAGTAAAATGTAGAATGCTGATGATATCATTGGTGAAAAAAAAATTCAAAAACCAAATATGAGCACTAACTTTGGCCAGGGTTTTGTGGCAAAGTGGCTACTATAAAAGGCTGGACATACCCCAAGGTGGCAAACCTAGCCACTTGGACATTATTTAAGTACTGTCGCTTTAAGGGTTGCCTGTATGATTTTCGTGATATGTGTGTTCCAGAGTATAATGTAATGTGAATTGTGTAACACTGTATTGCCTGCATTGGCTATCTGCCGAAAGCAGATAGCTGATTTCCTTTCGTTTCACGAACGGCACCTTTGCGGGCCATTCGTGAACCGAATGAACCATCATTTAATAGCCCACACACTAAGAGACGTGTGGCGCTTGTTAACCGATTGCAACAATGTTGCAATCAGTAATTAGAGGCTCTCCAAGGTGGCCGTCGTTCGACTACCGACCATGCGGCGGTCGGCCATCTTGGATCCTTTGTTCCCTCAGCGGTGTTTGGTCGTTAAGCGCATGGTACTAAAAACGGCTACTCCACGGCGTGAACACCGGTGAGCTTCCAGGCCGTTCGGGAGTCCCGGGCCGTTCGGTATTTGGTTCCCTGGAAGGCAATCGGTATTTTGAACCTGTATTTTCAGGAATGTGTTTTTCGTGCGGCGTTCAGTTGGGTTAGCTGGGATCTGAGCGTAATCTCACGAATGATGCGCTCAGACCCCAGCTATCTACCGAACGTCCATTCATTTAAATGAACCGTATATTCAAACAGTTGACTCTCAGAACTGTGTTTCGTCCGGTTACTGGGAGATTTGGGATATTGCCTTGCTTTTTCCAGCGCTTGACTGTGGATTACTTCCTGAACCAGCGGAATTCGTGGATTTAATATTGGCGTTCCACTACACCCATAAAACCTGTACATTGGGGACATTGCTAAACACAAATTTGTGTATTCCATTGCAGTAAAAGCTAACAGTATTATGACATTCATATTTAATATGCCTTGCAGAACTTGGAAAAAAACATTTCTTAATTTTTCAAACTTTTTTTATTTTATTCATATTAACTTATGTTTTTTATTTTGATGTGAAATAAAATTCCTGTTTCTCCTGAGCAAAATTATATATAATTGGTGTCGGTGCACTTAATATGAAAGAGGTAAATTATGGTTTAACAAACATATAGTTCTAATTCTTGGTTTTGTTTGGATAAGAACTTGTACAGTTGCCTCTGTCCTTAAGGGGTTAAATATATAGATTTTTTTTCTGTTTCCAATACTCTTGAAGAACACCTGTGGAAAATAAACATCAAACAAAATAATGGAGAACGGAACCTTATGGAGGTTTTATAGCCAAAACACGAGGGGGCATTTGTATCTGAGCAAATGTGAACCAGTTCTGGGGCAAAGAGATACGATTAGAGAAATTACCATGGAAACTAATAGCAATTTTCTTTGCATTAATCAGATTTTCTAATTTTGTGTTAGAATATCATCCCTTTTTACTTGATAAATTTGTCTAGTTCATTATAACAGTTAACTAGCACTTACTGTTTGTTAATATTTTTTAGTACAATAATGCAGGTTCTTTTCACTTTTAGAAGGTTTGACCGCACATTAGTCATGAAGCAGTCTACAGACTCACAGTGTGACATGTCATTAATTGCTACATGGACATATTTTATAGAAATACACAGTTTTCCATCTCACTAGACTGTGAGTGCATGAAAACGCAGCTACAGTATATGGGCAAAATGCATGCTGAAGCTGTCTCCCAGGAGCATAAAAAACGAAAACAGAAATGTCAGTTTGCTAATGAAATTTGCTTGGACTTTATTGAATTTGATCTAATTAGGGAGGAGGTGAAAGTCTCTTCATCACTTAGTAAAAGGTCACCTAAACTCTTAAAAACCATTTCAATGTGCTGTAAAATTGAATGAATGTAATTTGCAGATGCACATAATTAAAATAATTCACAACTCTAAATAGGTCAGATGTAACATATCTAAACCCATGGCTGTTGTCAAGCTACAGGCCTGAAAATTCACATACACGTGCACGTGTTTTGTGCGATATCCAACTACCCCAGGGTGGCATTAATGACTATAGTACTCATCAGTCCAAATACATAGAATAAAAAGGGTTCACATGCATGCATTTTATACTTCCTGCTGTTCCTAAGAAAATATGGACAACGGATGAAAGGGCGTATCTATAGTGTGTGGGAAGTGTTTCCTCTTTCTATTTACTTCCACTAAGGAATTATTTCCATACCTTGCATCTAACTCTTTTACCCTTACTCCAACCCAGAATATAGGGCTAAGTGCAACAGGGCCTAACTTGATTCATTTCATGTTAAAGGGACACTATAGTCACCAGAACAAATACAGCTTATTTAATTTGTTCTGGTGAATAGAATCATTACCTTCTGGCTTTTTGCTGTAAACACAGAGAAAATACAGTGTTTACATTACAGCCTAGTGATAACTTCCCTGGCCACTCCTTAGATGGCTGTTAGAGACCCTTCCTAGGTCATGGCTGCCTAAAATGCATCCAAACATTCAGTATCTCCTCCCTCTGCATGCAGACACTGAACTTTCCTCATAGAGATTCATTGAATCAATTCATCTCTATGAGGAGATGCTGATTGGCCAGGGCTGTGTTTGAATCATGCTGGCTCTGCCCCTGATCTGCCTCTTTGTCAGTCTCAGCCAATCCTATGTGGAGGCACTGTGATTGGATCAGGCTACCACTCCTGATGATGTCAGCAGACTGCTTGTTTTTTGGAGGGGCAAACAGCATGCAGAGTTACAGCTTCTGGTTTGAATACAGTAAGATCTTGCTATATTTATGGAGGCATGAGGGGCCCAGGGGGGCTAGAAGGCTGGTTTTAACACCATAGGGTCAGGAATACATGTTTGTGTTCCTGACCCCATAGTGATCCTTTAAGAAACAAACAAATAAAAGGAAGTTGTTTAGTGGCTACATTTTAAATGTTTTTTTTCCATTGTTACTAAGGCCACTAAACATTATTATTTTGTAATATCTAGTATAATTAGTCTGTTTATCTTCAAATGTATTTACTCTGATGTATTCTATCTACCATGTGTAAGTTCCTTAACCCCTTAGTGACCTTGGACGTATCAGGTACATTTGACAAAGAAATGGTCCTTAAGGACCGATGCTCTGCCTGTGCTGAGTGCCTCGAGGGGTTGAGGCACTCAGTAAATATAAAAAAAATACCCTCCCTCCCCATGTACTTATACCCGCTGGCGATCGGTCTTCTTCTTTGGGCGGACTGTCTGGGCTCAGCCCAGACACTCTCCCCTTTTCAATTTAGCACCCCCAGGGGGCATGTGTCGCTCTAAAAGAGTGGTCACATGGCCGTCATAGGTGTCCATAGTGCTGCAAGCAGGGGGACTGCCTGAACTGACTTTTACAAATGGTCTGCCATGATGGGGTTAATTTTCACTCCTGGACTGCTATACGTTCTCATAGGCAACCTAGGCCCAGCAAACCAATCTGGCAAATTTCAATGTGTAAACATGGAAAAGGGGAAAGCCCTACATTTGACCCCTGTAAGTTTGAAAAAAAACATAAAACCTGTACATTGGGGACACTTTTGTACTTGGGAGATGTTGCTGAACCACCGGCCACCATGTCATCCTCCTCGGGCTCACCCAGAAATGTTTCCATAACGTAAACAGAGTCAGACTTAAATGTAAAGTATTTGGGGGTTCCTGCTCCTCATCCAAGAAGGTAATTTGGGAAGGTCTATGGAGCGGTTGCGCCATGGCTCTTACGCGCTTGAGAGGTGCTTTGCCTTTGCCCTTTTTGGCATTAGAGCTTTCGCCCTTCCAGTGGCGTTTAGTTGGGTAGAAACATTCCCTGGAGGAGTCTGAGTACTCCGAATCCGCCGCCCTGATGAGCCTTTTTGGAGGCCATCTTAGCGGGGTCCTGGCCTAAAAGGAATGCCTTGGGAAGCTTCTTCTCCATCGACGTGGCCATCATGGCCTGAAGATCGACTGGCGTTTGAGACTCTTCCATGGCCAAAACAATAGCGTGAATAGGGCTCACCCAAGGACTGTCTTCAGTGGGCATGGCAATAACTGTTGTCTCAGAGATAACAATGAAGCACTAGGGCAGGAGAGGTCTAGGGTAGGAGAGACCTAGGGACCAGGGGGGAGGTATGTCACAGATGTTATGAATGCCTGTATCAAACAGATGCCAAACAGTATGCCAATATGTGGAGAAGTATATAAGTCACTGGGGCTTACCCAGGAGTATCAGAACCTGCATGGACAGGTCTGCTCAGCAGCACAATAACGGGGCTCACCCCAAACCAGAATAAAGGATATCCCAACTGGTATCAACCAACCCAAAGCAAGGTACCAACCTGCAGCCTTGTCCCAGTATGAAGTTTGGAGGAGTAGGGTGAACTCTGTAGCAAGTTGTTGCTGAGCAAGAGAGAAAACTCCATCTGAGGGAACTTAGGAGTACCCAAGATTGCCGTGTTGTTTTTGTGATATTTTACATTCGGAAGACAAACGAGCATTCCGCTGTGAACGCATGAACAACCCAGAGGGAAAACAAGGAACCAAGTGTTCGGGAGTTTGTATGCACGGACACACGCTAGTTAGTCCACGTGCGCACGCGAAAACCAAAATACGACCCGAACGCTCGCCAAGGGACAAAAGGCGCATTCGATAGAAAACAGCCGAACACGCCTTAGTGACCGTGAAAGCACGGGAAAGTGCCGTGCCGTGAACAGGAAGCCTGAGGGAGAAGTCCCGAGATCCCAGCGAGCAGGAGGCTGGCTGTGGGTCGAAGTAAGGGAAACCCTCAAGCCCCATCCAAAATAAGATAACTACAGATAATATAGAAAGGTAGAAAGGTAAATAATTATAATACAAGAAACAGTAGCAAAGCTAATAAAAAGTACAAAAAGGAAACCATACTCAGTATTTATCTTGTGATGGAGCAGCAAAAAAACAGAAAGTGATGCTGTTGGTCAAGCCTTTTACAGTCACTGCTTATTCTTGATTGGTTCTCAGTTTCTTGTGTTTTTTTCTTTGCTCAAATAGAGTGAGTAAAGAAAGATTATGCAAAATATGAAGCCTCTTGTCATGTTATAAAATGAATAATATAACTCTCTATCAATGCTGCATTTAGGACTTTGTCCACATAATTATCCTGAAACTTACCATCTATTTCATGTGAGGACCTTGCTGCAGTCTTTACCATCAAATGTTCGACTCAAATACATAATATATGCACTAGCATTCATTTATTATCCTGTTGGTTGAGGGATTAATACTATAGCCCTGCAATATTAATTATAATACAGTTAGCTGACATATATCTTCCAATAAGAACTAAACAGTTAAAACTAAAGTGGTATGTTGACTTCTGCCAAGATCTTGTATTTACAAACACTCGAAGAGAGGAGTATTACAATATAGCTATACTTCATGTCCCCTGTAAAATCATGAAGGTTATATAGAATTAGACAATTATCCAGTTTGCTAATCAGAGTTCATAAGCTGATCTTCTGCTGTTAATAGCAATATAAACAGCATATGGTCTTAATTTGATGTTATAAGGGATGGATTTTGATATTACTGAAAATTGCCCACATTCATTTCTCACGCATAAGCCTCTTTAACTCTTTGTTAGTTAAATGGCAGTAATACAAACTGTAAATCAATGCAATGTTCCCAATGTCAAAAAAAGATGTATGCATCAATTTTTCTCTTTTGTTGAGTCCATAGCTGAATCAACCATGCTAATCCATTGGCATGTATTCATACATAGCAATATTTAAAGTTGCCGATACTGAGTTTTTTACTCATATAAAAATAAAAGAGTGTTATATCATCTGCATATATGACAATAATGTCAGTAATGTCAAAAATACTGCACATTCAGGCTCCTACCACCATAAACACTTCAAAAAGCAGTTTTGTTCCATTTTTAATAGCCATTGAATTCAAGACTCCTATGAAATCTATATATCTGTAAACTTATCTTTGTGAATTGAATTAATAGGTTAAAGTTTAGATAGCATTTAATCACAATGGCAGCCTCAAATTAAGCAGCTTTAGAGATGTGTTGGTAGGTTCCAGGAATAAAGCAAAGGAAATTTTATTAAAACTTTTCAAGACCTGTATAATTTTCCAGGTTATTATCTGGGTATCATCTGTGTATGTGACTTTATCATTCCTTCCAACACTGGGAAGTATACATTCTAAATACATGAATAGGTGGGCAGTGATGAGATTCCTGGGACCTGTCCAAGAAAAGAGACATCTCAGCCAGGCATAAATGCACACTACGATAACTGAAAGCCTCTCTGGCTAACCTCGTTAAGGGAAGGGGGTTCTGTATGAAGAATTTTTTTGAAGTTCTCTGCCCATTGAGTCTAAACCTTGAATTAAGTTTGCACAGCACAAGTGCATTTAATAATGCACTCCTGCTGCGTTTCATGTGGACAGTTCTTTATTGTTGCCATATGTGGAACATTAAGGGGCATACCCAAGATAGCAGGAGAGAAATCTAAAACAAGAACTACTGGAAGACATGCTTTCTATACTTCCAATGTGGTGCTGTCAGTCTCCAGTAGCATCAGTTATCTACACAACTAATGTCAAGATACCCCAATGTGTTGCTTTTTTATTTTGTATGCAAAGATAAATAATCATTGTTTCATCATTTTGTCATCTTTAAAATTGATTACCCCAAGCAATAAACCCTTTTACTTAAGGTAAACTACTTATCTTTATAGGCACAGGAGGATTTAGGCCTATTAGACATATTACACAACAACAATTGTCTTTTATCTTAGGAGGATAACACCAAGAAATAACTGCATCTTTCAGCAATATGCAACTGGTAGTGCCCAGTATCATCAAGAGAACAACAGTAATAAATCACCCAGAATAAATCACCTAAATTCCTCACAAACACCAGCCAGACATTTAATTACATGTGATTTTAGTTAAAGGGACACTATAGTCACCTGAACAACTTTAGCTTAATGAAGCAGTTTTGGTGTATAGAACATGCCCCTGTAGCCTCACTGCTCAATCCTCTGCCATTTAGGAGTTAAATACCTTTGTTTATGAACCCTAGTCACACCTCCCTGTAGATGACTTGCACAGCCTTCCATAAACACTTCCTGTAAAGAGAGCCCTATTTAGGCTTTCTTTATTGCAAGTTC